>OU342692.1:26002500-26335000 GCA_910589285.2 Mythimna ferrago
GCTTATATTAAGGTATCGTTTGAAACCCCCACTTCTGCGTTCTTTCGTCCTGTTGCAGCTAGCTGCCTGTTGCCGCTCATCGTTTGTCTTTCTTAGATTCTACCTGCTATTTTTAAGTTGTACTTTTTAACCGACTTCCAAAAAAGGGAGGAGGTTCTCAATTCGGTTCTATTTTTGGAACGAAGTTCCTTATCGCGCGTTGTGAAAGGGGGCTAGACGGAAAAAATTCTCACGAAAAGTTGTACCGACACTTTTACTGTCAAAATGTAAATCAAAGAAGGCGACTGCAAGAAATTATCAAATTTTCCGTCATGGGTGTCGTTTTCATGGTTTTCGAGGGTGTTGAAATCGATGGTACTGTCAAAATGTAAATTCAAGATGGCGGCTGCAAGAAATTATCAAATTTTTCGTCATGGGTGTCGTTTTCATGGTTTTCGAGGGTGTTGAAACCGATAGTACTATCAAAATGTAAATCCAAGATGGCGGCTGCAAGATGTCAAATTTTTCGTCATGGGTGTCGTTTTCATGGTTTTCGAGGGTGTTGAAACCGATGGTACTGTCAAAATAAAATCCAAGATGGCGGCTGCAAGAAATTATCAAATTTTTCGTCATGGGTGTCGTTTTCGTGGTTTTCGAGGGTGTTGAAACCGATATTACTGTCAAAATGTAAATCCAAGATGGCGGCTGCAATAAATTATCAACGTTTTCGATATGGGTGTCTTTTTCATGGTTTTCGAGGTTGCTGAAGCCGATAGTGCTGTCAAAATGTAATTCTCTCAATTTTTTCTCGAAGTTCCTTATCGCGCGTTGTGAAAGGGGGCTAGACGGAAAAAATTCTCACGAAAAGTTGTGACGACACTTTTTGCTATAGTAAGCTATTGTAAGCCGTGCGGCGTGCGCATGTTTCTCTGTCTGTCTCTCTCTCTCTCTTATATATATATATATATATATATATATATATGAACTTCGTTCCATCCGGGTGTCCCTTGACACCTCTCAATTTTTTTTTAGTTGCGATACACTTATAGCCAGAGTACCTTTATGAGAAAAAGGTACTCTTCCAATTAATTCAAATCTGCTGGTATACATTGTTTTATTATGTATTATCTCTCTCTCATATGTATACAAGGTGCAGTTTTAAAACTGCACAATATTTCAGGAGGTTGTAATAAAACTCATAAATAATCATGTAAAAAAACGATACCTGGTCAATAAGCAGTAATACTTGTTATATAATTTTTTAATTACACTAAACTAAATCGATTGATCGATGGCCGCGGGGGCGTGGCTAGGGTGTGGCGTGCGGGATGATGATTGGATGATACATTATTTATGAAACTATCGTTGCGAGTTAGTGTGTGTGAAAACGCCCTTTATTGTTCCGTGTTTGTGTGTGTGAAAAAAAGCGCGGTTTAAAAAAAAAAAATTACCTACTTATTTTATTATTGATTCGGGTCGAGAATCACTAACATAATTACCTCCTGAAATATTTTGCAGCTTCAAAACGACACCTTGTATATATAGGGTGTAAAAAGACCCTTAACGAAAACGAAAACCACGTATTCTACCCATCACTAGGATAGTTTTTTCTTCTAGAACATGCCTGGGAAATCACTGGTTCCGGAGATATTTAAGGTCAAAGTGAATTTTTTTTTTCGGTTTTTTTTTCATAATCGTATAACAAGTGCCATTAATAAACTTTCTTCCAAACAAACATTATCAAAATTATCGATTTTTCATAACAAATTACGCATTTGAAGTTACAAAAATGCAATGAATACTAAACAACGAGCATGGCACGCACGCACACGCGTGCAGTCGTCGAGTTCACCGACCACGCGAGCGGCGAGCGGCGAGCGGCCCGGCCGAGTGTACCTACGCTGCTCAGCTGATAGAATTTACTTGGTACATTTATTTATTTTATCAATTGAACAGTTTTCGATTTCACAGTTTCAACAAAAACATTGATTGTAAATCAATACTTGTTTAAATTTTGAAATTAGATAGGTACCTACCTATTTGTCTAAACGCGGGCCGGGCTGCTTTTGCTGTGCACGGGTACGCGGCGCATCTTACTTACCTACGTGAGTTCGTTTCTTTGACAACGTGGGTCTACGGCGAAACCCGCAGCGAACGCATCAGAGGGAGAGAACATCCTCTCGACCTAGCCGTCGCAGCCCCAGAGATGACCTGGACGTCGGCAGTCCGATTCCGAACCCGATTTCCGGCCACTCGTAGGCGCGGGCTTGCGGACGGCGAGCAATGGGTAGCTCGCTGTCCGACCGTCCGGTAACAGTTCGGACCGAGCCCAAGTCGACCACATCATCGCTTACCATCAGGTGAGATAGTGGTCAAACGCAAGCCTATCATTAATAATAAATAAAAAAAAAAGTCGTCGATGGCACACACTGTTCCCGCGCGCCTCAAGGAGCTGTCAGCAACTACAGGGGCCCAGCTGGGTCGAAGCCTACTAAGGCCAGGGTTAATTCGAAAGATAGCTCAAGCCCCGGTACGAAAGGCAACAAAGGAACAGCAGTGGGTTTTTAGTCAGTAAAAGTCCGACACTATCTCCCGCTCCGCCAAAGAGTGTGTTTATGTACCAAATGCGGCCTTCAAAGGTAAGTACTTACACCTACACCTACTAAGATAAGAAAAAAATAACGGTCATTGACCTTTTCGTAATATCTCTGCGTAAGTACCAGATACAAACGGCAACTGAAGGAACAACAATCGGAGAGAGCGGGAGTTTCAGACTTTTACTGACTAAAGATCGGTAAAAGTCTTCAGACAGAGCGCGAGGGGTCATTTGATGATTTCCCATCGCAAAAAAGGTAGGTAAGTACTTCCTATTTATCTAAAAACTAAACTTGAATCCTAGGTTTAAACTTCTACCTAGGTTTAAGCCCTACCTACATTTAAACTTCTTAAATAACAACGTATGTAATAAAACTCACTAGGCAGGTACTAGTGACGCAACGAATATTGTAGGCATTTTTGAGAATAATTTCTAGTATTTTCTAGTAAGGATGGCTTCTAGTGCATAAGGCTGTAAGGGCTAATCACTAAAAGCTGTCCTGTTAAGTATGATTGGAAATAAATCTTGCAAGTAGATAGGTACTTACAACACTTTAAAAAATGTTTAGTAGGCACCGAATAAATTACATTTCAAAACATGAACGAGCACGCGGCGCGTTTTATCTGCGTGAATTCGTTTGTTTGTCGGGAGTCACAGAGTGATTTCCGGCTGCCGTAGACGCAAGCTTGCGGACGGAGAGCAATGGGTAGCTCTCCGTCCAATAACTATCAAACCCTGGTGGACGGCGCGTTGTGTTCCACGTGCGCCTTAAGAAGCTGTCAGCAAAACTGATGGGGCCCGATAGAAGCGATGCCTGAAAGGGTCGAGGGAATATTCGAAAGAGTAATCGCGACCTTGAATCGTAAAGGCAACTGTAGGAACAACATTGGGTTGTAGTCTGTAAAAGTAAATCTCCCTCTTGCTTCAGCAGAGCGCGTAATAATTTTGATAGTTTCCCAACATCAAAATAAATCGTAGCTACGTACGCTTCCGTGCAGCAGTCTGAACTGAGATAGGTACCTACCGACTGCGGTCTTCAAAACTACCTACTAGCTATTTTACAAATAATAACCAGAACTTAGTCAGAATTTCATTTATCTGTGTTCATTGATAACATTTTTTTTAAATGTAATTTACGTAAACTGTTGAAGCCCACCTCTAAATACTCGTTAAATTACAAATCCAATTTAGGAAATTATTTATAACTAGAGCGAATTTTCTTATTACACCATGCGGGCGCTGGCGCCAGCAGCCAGTAGCATGCGAGCGGCTCGTGCTCAAAGAAAGTTACCGCTCACCGCGGCGGTGCGCGGCTGTGGCATCAAAAGAGCCGCCCGCGGTCCGACCTCCTCTATCCCCGCAAATTTATAGGAATTTTATTTTTATTTACAGCGAATTTACCTTTGTATTATTAGTTTGATTTCTTGCGTCATCGAATGCACTTGTGGTTTTTTTTGTTGCGAGTTAGGTATTGTTAATAGTTTATGTTGTATTGTGTGATAGTCCGACTAATAGTAGTGAAAGTGTTAGAGTGATTAGGACTTAGTGTAGATATTGTGAGTGCGTTGTGTGTTTGTGTGTGTGTAGTGTCTTTTTAGGATTAATTTAGTAGTATGCACCTTAGGCGAGATAAAATGCCTTTTCATGTTTATTCGGCGCGCGAGTACGTGAATATGGTTTATTGTTACGGCATGGCTCATGGAAACGGGCTTCCAGACACGGTGGAAAGGAAACACAATGTGTGGGCTGGCATTGTGGGAAACCAGATCCTAGGCCCAGTTTTCTTGCCACCGAGAATGGACGGGCCTGCATACCTCAATTTTATTACTGGGTACCTAACCGATACTTTGGAAGAGATGCCACTAGCTCAGAGGCTTGGGTTGTGGTACCAGCACGACGGTGCGCCGCCTCATGTCGTGAGACCAGTTCGTGAGCAACTGACGACGCTGTTCGGAGACAGCTGGATCGGACGGTTTGGGCCTCATGCATGGCCAGCTCGCTCGCCTGATTTAACCCCTCTGGATTTCTTTTTGTGAGGTTACGTCAAAGATAGGGTGTTTGACCGCCCATGCGAGACCGCTGCTGAAATGCGACAGAAAATTATTGATGTGTTCGACGAACTTAAGCAGCGGTCAGCGCAAGAAGGAATCCTGGAGCGGGTTCACGAAAACACGCGGGCTAGGGCACGCATCTGTCTTCGCGTAGGAGGTCGGCAGTTTGAACCGGAGCTCGTCAGTGTCGAGAGGCCATCTGTGCTGGATGACAGCTAAAGCGACGGACAGTGTAGGTAAGTACTCAAGCTATTTAAAAACTGTACTTATTTCGTGTAAGTAAGCAATTGTACGAACACAACACAGATTTTTTTAATTACCAAGAGCCTATTAAATTGCCACATGGTTGTAATCCCACGTCCCAACCAAGGTGACCTTGCTAGTTGCAATCCGTGTAGATAGCAGTTGTAATCCTTGACCTTCAACGTCCTTGGTTGGGAGGCGCGTTTTCCCAACCACCGAACGTGTTGGCGCGTGGTTTACAGCCATGTAGCCGCAGCATAAACCAAGGCCACCTTGGTTGGAACTCTAGTTTACAACCATGTAGCCAATCTTTAACGTATGTAATACCTACACAATGCGAAGCGCGCGCGACGCCCGGGCGCCGCGCCTCGCCTCGCCAGTCGACGTACCTACACACACACACCGGCACAATCAGTTGGGCGCTTTACATTGCGCGCAAAGAAAAGCGTCATTTTTTTAAAGGTTGAAAAAAAGGTTTGTTTCCCAGCAATATTTTTTGGCCAAAATGACTTAGTTATATGTACAGAATGTGTAGTTAACGGGTATGTGATCGGTCTTTTTACACCCTGTATATATATATATATATATAAGAGAGAGAGAGAGACGCATCGTTACAACTATTCGTGAGATTTTTTTCCGTCTAGCCCCTTTTCACAACGCGCAAAAAATGAGAGAATTACATTTTGACAGCATTATCGGCTTCAGCAACCTCGAAAACCATGAAAATAACACCCATATCGAAAAAGTTGATAATTTATTACAGCCGCCATCTTGGATTTACATTTTGACAGTAAAATCGGTTTCAACACCTTCGAAAACCATGAAAACGACACCCATGACGAAAAAGTTGATAATTTCTTGCAGCCGCCATCTTTGATTTACATTTTGACAGTACTATCGGTTTCAACACCCTCGACAACCATGAAAACGACACCCATGACGAAAAATTTGATAATTTCTTGCAGCCGCCATTTTGGATTTACATTTTGACAGTACCATCGGTTTCAACACCCTCGAAAACCATGAAAACGACACCCATGACGGAAAATTTGATAATTTCTTGCAGCCGCCATCTTGAATTTATATTTTGACAGTACCATCGGTTTCAACACCCTCGAAAACCATGAAAACGACACCCATGACGAAAAAGTTGATAATTTCTTGCAGCCGCCATCTTGGATTTACATTTTGATAGTACTATCGGTTTCAACACCCTCGAAAACCATGAAAACGACACCCATGACGAAAAATTTGATAATTTCTTGTAGCCGCCATCTTTGATTTATATTTTGATAGTACCATCGGTTTCAACACCCTCGAAAACCATGAAAACGACACTCATGACGAAAAATTTGATAATTTCTTGCAGCCGCCATCTTGGATTTACATTTTGACAGTACCATCGATTTCAACACCCTCGAAAACCATGAAAACGACACCCATGACGGAAAATTTGATAATTTCTTGCAGCCGCCATCTTTGATTTACATTTTGACAGTACTATTGGTTTCAACACCCTCGACAACCATGAAAACGACACCCATGACGAAAAATTTGATAATTTCTTGCAGCCGCCATTTTGGATTTACATTTTGACAGTACCATCGGTTTCAACACCCTCGAAAACCATGAAAACGACACCCATGACGGAAAATTTGATAATTTCTTGCAGCCGCCATCTTGAATTTATATTTTGACAGTACCATCGGTTTCAACACCCTCGAAAACCATGAAAACGACACCCATGACGAAAAAGTTGATAATTTCTTGCAGCCGCCATCTTGGATTTACATTTTGACAGTACTATCGGTTTCAACACCCTCGAAAACCATGAAAACGACACCCATGACGAAAAATTTGATAATTTCTTGTACCCGCCATCTTGGATTTACATTTTGACAGTACCATCGATTTCAACACCCTCGAAAACCATGAAAACGACACCCATGACGGAAAATTTGATAATTTCTTGCAGCCGCCATCTTGAATTTATATTTTGACAGTACCATCGGTTTCAACACCCTCGAAAACCATGAAAACGACACCCATGACGAAAAAGTTGATAATTTCTTGCAGCCGCCATCTTGGATTTACATTTTGACAGTACTATCGGTTTCAACACCCTCGAAAACCATGAAAACGACACTCATGACGAAAAATTTGATAATTTCTTGCAGCCGCCATCTTGGATTTACATTTTGACAGTACCATCGATTTCAACACCCTCGAAAACCATGAAAACGACACCCATGACGGAAAATTTGATAATTTCTTGCAGCCGCCATCTTGAATTTATATTTTGACAGTACCATCGGTTTCAACACCCTCGAAAACCATGAAAACGACACCCATGACGAAAAAGTTGATAATTTCTTGCAGCCGCCATCTTTGATTTACATTTTGACAGTACTATTGGTTTCAACACCCTCGACAACCATGAAAACGACACCCATGACGAAAAATTTGATAATTTCTTGCAGCCGCCATTTTGGATTTACATTTTGACAGTACCATCGGTTTCAACACCCTCGAAAACCATGAAAACGACACCCATGACGGAAAATTTGATAATTTCTTGCAGCCGCCATCTTGAATTTATATTTTGACAGTACCATCGGTTTCAACACCCTCGAAAACCATGAAAACGACACCCATGACGAAAAAGTTGATAATTTCTTGCAGCCGCCATCTTGGATTTACATTTTGACAGTACTATCGGTTTCAACACCCTCGAAAACCATGAAAACGACACCCATGACGAAAAATTTGATAATTTCTTGTAGCCGCCATCTTGGATTTATATTTTGATAGTACCATCGGTTTCAACACCCTCGAAAACCATGAAAACGACACTCATGACGAAAAATTTGATAATTTCTTGCAGCCGCCATCTTGGATTTACATTTTGACAGTACCATCGATTTCAACACCCTCAAAAACCATGAAAACGACACCCATGACGGAAAATTTGATAATTTCTTGCAGCCGCCATCTTGGATTTACATTTTGACAGTACCATCGATTTCAACACCCTCAAAAACCATGAAAACGACACCCATGACGGAAAATTTGATAATTTCTTGCAGCCGCTATCTTGAATTTATATTTTGACAGTACCATCGGTTTCAACACCCTCGAAAACCATGAAAACAACACCCATGACGAAAAAGTTGATAATTTCTTGCAGCCGCCATCTTGGATTTACATTTTGACAGTACTATCGGTTTCAACACCCTCGAAAACCATGAAAACGACACCCATGATGGAAAATTTGATAATTTCTTGCAGCCGCCATCTTGGATTTATATTTTGACAGTACCATCGGTTTCAACACCCTCGAAAACCATGAAAACGACACCCATGACGGAAAATTTGATAATTTCTTGCAGTCGCCATCTTGAATTTATATTTTGACAGTACCATCGGTTTCAACACCCTCGAAAACCATGAAAACGACTCCCATGACAAAAAAGTTGATAATTTCTTGCAGCCGCCATCTTGGATTTATATTTTGACAGTACCATCGGTTTCAACACCCTCGAAAACCATGAAAACGACACCCATGACGAAAAAGTTGATAATTTCTTGCAGCCGCCATCTTGGATTTACATTTTGACAGTAAAAGTGTCGGTACAACTTTTCGTGAAAATTTTTTCCGTCTAGCCCCCTTTCACAACGCGCGATAAGGAACTTCGTTCCAAAAACCATCTTGCGGTCTTCTTTCAACGTCATTCGTTGTACCTACCTATTGAATCATGCCTAAAATGTTCATACTGCAAGACGAAAGATGCGGGAAAACGGGCGGCGCGACGCGGCGCGCTGTTGACGCCAATCGTTCGCAATAGGTACTTTTCGCAGCGAGCTGACAACGTCGCATATGTCGTAGGTACTACTCATACGTTTTTTCGTTACCGAAATTATTTCGGTTGAATAAAGGTTTATACCGGTATATAACGGTAGCGTAACCGCAAATCTTAACCGGTTTTGGTGTACCTTTAAAATAAAGCGGTACCGGTTTTTAATACCGGTAGCGTAACCGTATACCTTAACCGAAAACGGTTCCTGGAGTTTAGAATAATTTCAACCATTAAAGTAATAGTTTTAGTGCATGTATGACAAATAGACTCCTATAGTTAAGAGGCCGGCGAATGTCACTCGCAACTGCAAGTTGACGCGTATTCAAAATTCGTTCGTGGAATATAGCTATCTCTGTTTGACAAAAACAAGTGACGGAGTGCAGCTGTGTGTGTGTATGTGAGCGTCTTACAATTTATTGTTAGTAAAATGAGGTATATTCATTATTTGCTTTATTTTTGCCGAATACTTCGGGAATCGTTTGTGAATGTACGAACTAGTAATGCGTTTTTTGGAAATTTTATTACCGCGCCAATATCTCAACATATTATGATAACAATAGCAGATATGTCATACAAAGGTGGTCTTTTTTACGGTGGGAAAATCATCTAATGACATTCCCCGCTCTTGGGTGGAGCGGGAGATAGTGTCAGACTTTTACTGACTAAAAACCCACTCCTGTTCCTTCGTTGCCTTTCGTACCGGGGCTGAGCTACCTTTCGGAGCTAACCCTGGCCCCCGTAGGCTTCGACCCGGTTGGACCCCTTCTGTTGCTGACAACTCCTTGAGGCGCACGGGAACAGTTCGCGCAGTCGATGACTTGGACTCGATCCGGACAGTTACCGGACGGTCGGACAGCGAGCTACCGATTGCTCGCCGTCCGCAAGCCCGCGCCTACGGTGGCCGGAAATTGGGATCGGAATCCCGGCAGCGGCTGTGAGCGCCGTTGCCTGATACGGTCGGCCTCCTCCTTTGCTAGCATTACTGCTTTGCAGAAGGAGGCGACTGCCTGCCACTGATCCTCCTCGCTCCGAACCATGGCCTGTACCAGTCTGGCACGAGAGATCGCCGCCGCCGATCACCTCCACGAGGGCAAGGCGATGCTCTGCCTAAGCGGCACACCTCCACTGCGTGCTCCACCGTGTCCTCCGGGCGTTCCGCACAGTGGCGACACTCGGGCGCCACTTCCGTACGAATCCGGTACAGCCCGAACCTACCGAACTTACGTGTCCGGTGAGAACCTGCGTCATGCAGAAGGTGAGGACGCCCGCGCCGTGAGGTCTTTCCAGCCATGCCTCCAAGAGAGGACTTACTGCCATAATTGTGGCGTGCCCAAGGTGGTCTTCTTGTGGTCAAATCAGAAAATGTTATGGAGGCGAGAGCTTTTTTCATAGGTGGGAAATTATTCAATGACTTCTGCCGCTCTTTTAGTGTCAGACTTTTAGGGAAATGAAAACTGTTCTTTCGTTTCAAGGCCCCGATGTTCTCTTTCGCTCAACCCTTGGCCTCAGTAGACTTCGAACCTGCTGGGCCCCTACGGTTTTGCTGACATGTTCTCGAGATGCGAGTGGAACACTATGCAACATCGACGTCTCGAGCTCGGTACGGACGCTTACCGGACGGCCGGACGAAGGGATACAAATTGCTCGCCGTCCGCAACCCTGCGCCTACGGTGACTGGAAAAAGGGATCAGGATCCCGGTGGCTGGGGCGTGAGGAATGATGTTCCCTCACGTGTACGACTGTCTCCTTTGCTAGCATAACTGCTTCGTAGAAGGAGCCGACCACCTGCCATTCCTACACATTCCGGACCATGGCTTGTACCAGGGTCACTCCCACGAGTACACAGCGCGGCGGCAGTGCTCCGCCTGAGTGGAGCATACCATCGCCGTATGCTCCACTCTGTCCTCCGGGCGGTCTACACAATGATGACAGCCAAGCGTTTCTTCCGAACTTACCACGAGGTGAGGTGTCGTCATGCGGAAGGTGAGGATGTTTCTACGTCTATTTACCCACTCCTCAAAGATTGGATTTATCGCCATAATTATGGCTTGCCCCGAGATCCCGTCGGTACTCTGACCGCCTTCGTCAGTGGTTTTTTACCCCGGCGTTGCAACTCCATGCGCAAATTGTGCATGCGTGCAAGGACTGTTGCCTCTAGATCCCATGGTAGCAGACCAGCAAGGAGGCTCGTCGCTTCGCTGGAGAACGTGCGATATCCCCGCACCATTTGGATGGCCATGATCCTCTGGGATGCGTTCAGCTTTGCCCCCGGTCGCTTTCACAGCAATGGGGCCAACACCGGCGCTCCGTAATGAGCCATGGACCAAACAATGCTGCGTGGAGCCTCTGGCAAAGGGCTAAGGACCTCTATGTTGGGTAGGAGCCGCTTCAGGGCAGCCCCAGTCCGGTCCAGTTTGGGAGCCAGACGTCCGAAGTGTTCTTCGAAATTCCAACGGCTGTCGAGGACAAGTACCAAAAACAGTCCGAACCATATCTTGGTACCGATCCTTGGGGAACACCGCACGACATCTCTCGGCGTTTCCATTCTCCACGGTGAGCGGGGCAGATAATGAACCTGTCCTTCAGGTAGGCCTCGATCACACGAATGGGGTAGACCGGCACCTGGTGATACCGGGGTCCAAATAGAGCGCTCCCTGCAAAAGCCAAACTGGCCATCCGCAAGATCCGGCTCCACCCGTACCAGGTGCGTACGAGAAATAAAGAACAGCGAAGCGCACCCTCAGAGCAGAGATACGGCTGACCAAACTGGAGGCCCGCGACGTGTAGCTGGGGACTCTGAACAGAGACCCGTCGGGACGACCCTACGAAATGGTGCGTACAACAAGCTCCGTACCTGGGCTCCCCCGTTGACACAGAGTACCGGCCCCTGTTTATGAAGGGTGTGATGAACGCTCTATTCCCGTCAAAAGGAGAGCATTCTCATCCGCCCATGGCTCCGCCACTAGTTGTAGTGTAGTTTATATTTTTATGTCACCGTTTTTTGTAGCCATATTTGCATACTATGTGCTATGTGACCTCCCCAACGGGGTCAGCGTGGTCTATTATACAGACGACACGCTGATCCTAACGAAGGGAGAGTCGTAACAGGCGGCGGTCGAACTAGCGGAACGCAGGGTTGCAACAACCTCCAACCAGCCTTGGCCCCACCGACATCATGTCATATGGGCCGAATCGAAATGAGACGGCTGCGGACACAGCCCACCCATATAAATATGAGCGCGCTATCACCGCAGCCGCTTCTTGACTCCTTTACAAATTTCTTCGTCTTGTCCCCATGTTGCCTTTCTCCCCATCCTGGGGCGGCATACTAACGGTCCCCCCTCACGTGGGTAAGACAAACACACAGTACGGGTTCGCTGCTTGCTTACTCCTTGGTCTGTGCCATTTGTGTTCGAACTCTTTTGAGGCCATGAGATTGCAGTAGTAAGCCGGTCTCTCATCCAAGCGAGTGATCCCGTCCATCACATTTCGTCGCTGTTCGTCATAAGGGGGGCATCGCCACAGAACGTGATCAAAATTTTCGTCCTCATCACCGCAATAGCACACGCTAACCTCACATAACCGCATATCATACAGTTTCTTCCAGAAATATCCATGTCCAGTCAGGATCTGCAAGACTGTAGTCCGGCTCGACCCAAGTTGCCTTGAGCCTAACCGCCACGTCAGGGAGGAATCGATGAAGTTCCATCGCCTTCTCTTCCTGCTCCCATCTCCGCTGCCAATTAGCCACAGGCTCACTTGCAAGAACCCTGCTCCCTGTCCTGAACCGCAACGCAGAGTTGCAACAGTCGTGAAGAGGATCCAGCAGTTGGGACTCGAGGTGGCACTGCACAAGTCCGAGAGCATGTGTTTTCATGGCCCTCGGAACAAGCCACCGCCGGTTTCCCAAATTTCCTTGAACTTGAATTGACTCGTCCTCGACAGTCGATGGTATTTTGAGGAGCACTTCCGACGTCTGGTTCCCAAACGTGTTACTTATTGTTTATTTTGTGTTGCGCCTTGTGCTGTACCAAATAAATTATTTTTCTTTCTTTCTTTCTTTCAAACTGGATTAGACTGAAGCACTCAAGCGGCTCCTGTCCAACCTGGGGTTTTCAGACGCCTCATGCTGGAGGCTCTACGAAGGCATCGTTCGGTCCATGGCCCTTTATGGAGCGCCGTCGCTGCGAAAGTGATCAGTTGCCAAGCTGAACGCATGCCAGGGAGTTATAGCCATCCTAATGGTACAAAGACAAAGCACGGTTTCCTGCAATATACCTGCATGGTTTCCTGCAAGCTTGCTACCATGGAATGTGGAGGCAACAGTCCTTTGCACGCATAAGCATGATTTACACGTGGAGATGCAACCCTGGGGCGAAATTCCGCTGCCACGACAAGTCGCTGTAAGGCAGACAGTTCCGGCAGGATCTCAGCGACTGTCGTAACGCAAATACTCACCGGACATGGCAAGTACGGGAGGCTCCTGCGTCGGATTTAGGCGGAAGAAACGCCTGGTTATCACCATTGTGTGGACGGTCTGAAGGATACGGTGGAGCAAACGGTAGAGATGTACATATGTGCCCCGTTTAGGCGGAACACCGCCGCGTTCTCGTGGGGGCCATCGGTGGCAACGACCTCTCGCGCCGAGCCTTCTTTCTGCGAAACAGTAATGCTAGCGAAGAAGGCGGCCGCATGGACGAGGGAATACCCTGACGCCCCAGCAGCCAGGATCTCGACCCAGATTTCTAGCCACCCTGGGCTTGGAATCGCCGTCCAGCCATCCGGTAACCATCTGGACTGAACCCAAATCGTCAACGGCGCTTTTTTTTTACTCTTTTTTTTAAGGGGTTTTTGACGGCGCTTTTAGTCAGCTAAAGTCTGACATGTCCTCAAGAGTTCTGTATTCCTTTTATTAAACTTTAAATGCTTACGTACTATTTTATTTAAGTCAATAGTGTCAAAAATATTACAATAAAATTTATAACTCGACCTATGAACGCAACTGAAGTAATGACAGCACGCACACAATGACACTGACATCCCGCTTGCCGCGATAGCACTAGTAACTCTTGGAAATTTGCGATAAATTGGACGTGTTTCGTAATACCAAAAATGATGAATGAAAACTTAATGTTTTTCCAATTTGTTTTCTATCATTTGTAAATTGATAATATAATCTGTGTTCCTACATTGAGAATATTGGACATATTATTATTTTTAATACAGGAAAAGCCAAATGAAAACATGCCATTTACGTTGTAAAAAAGTGCGAATTATAATTCGCTTTAATTTCGTTTTAGGCAAGTTTTTTTTAAAAAGAAAGATGTAGGAACCTAGATAAATATCGTCTATAACCGAATAACATCATAATATGTTGGAAATATACTCCAATTGCAAATGAGCGTGGTATTACGTTTGTATGAAAAATTCATCTGTCGCCGTGCTCTTAAGTTTTAAGTGTATTTCTGTGGTCATATTTATGGAAAAGTTTACGTTATAACCTCATTTTAGTGTTATAGTGCTGTCTCATGTGTGGCCACGCGGTGGCTATATCTATAGGTATTTAATCTAAGGCATCTACTGTCCACCAACATCTACCAACTTATCTGTGAAATGGAGAAAATGGGAACTACGACCGCCATGTTGAAATGTCATTCGATTGTCAGTGTCTACTACATTTGGGTGCTCTGTGTTTTCTGTTGCGATATTTCTACATTTTCAGCGTTTAATATGCCGAAAGCGATTAAAAGTGATGCGCAAAGCGTCATTCTTAAGGTTAAAGCCTTTTTTGAAGAAGAAGCTCGGGCGGAGGCTCCGATTATTCCATTTAATCAAGTATACAAACGAATTTCGGCAGCTACAGGTTAGTGTTGTCTACTTTCTTTTTGTAAATTACCCGATATTTTTTTCATTGATTAGTTTTTAACGTAACTGTAACTTAAAAAATATAAAGCTGAGTGATTCAACTACCTACCTATAGTTCTCATCACGTAAAAAGAACGCTGGAATAATCTGAGGGGCTCTCCCGCATAGGTACGTTTGGCTTAGCGTAAATTCTCTCCACTCCACTGCCTTCCAGCGTTCTTCTTACGTGACGCGATTTGTACGCAAGCCGCATAAAAAATAGTTACTTATACTTACATTTACTATTTTAACTACAGTATGTAAATACCAGGTGTGAGTCAAGGGCTAATTTCAAAAATAGTTAAAGAAGGGCATGCAGCAGAAGAAGCTGGTACAAAAATTCGGACCCCAGGCAAGGAGAGGAAACGTCAAAGTGGGTTTATTCATGTTGATGATTTTGACATGGGAGTTATCTGGAGGAAAGTACATGAATTTTACTCTAATAAAAACGAGTTACCGACTGTTAAGAAGCTCCTAAAGGTCTTAAAAACAGAAATAAATTACACGGGACAAAGAGAAAGTCTACGAAAGCTGCTCCACAAAATGGATTTTCGTTTTAAAAAGTCGCAAAAAAATATAAATCTCCACAGCCTCGGCCGCTAATTTATTTAGATGAAACCTATACATTCATCGCATACATCAGGTAAATGCTGGCAAGGAGAGGGTGTAGATGGAGTGTTAGAGCCTGTATCAAAAGGGCAAAGATATATTATTGTTCATGCGGGAGGGGATGCCGGATTTGTCCAAAATGCTCTTCTAGTTTTTAAGTCTAACACAAAAAGTGGTGACTATCATGACGACATGAATAGTACTAACTTTAAAAAGTGGGTAATTGAAAAACTTGTACCTAATTTACAAGAGCCATCAATAATAGTAATGGATAATGCCCCTTATCACCGTATTTGTGTAAATAAAATATCAAATTCTAATTCTTTAAAGAAAGATATGCAATTATATTTGACACAAAATAAAATTGACTACGGAGAGGAGTTGACGAAACCTCAGCTGTTAGAAATAATTTAGAGAAATAAGCCTGAACCTGTGTATGAAATTGAAATAATATTAGAAGAAATGGACACAAATGCTTGTACTTACCTCCCTATCATTGTGATCTCAATCCCATCGAATTAATATGGAGCTCGATGAAAAGAAAAGTTGCTGATGTAAATATTGACCACAAAAATTCTGAGATTCCCCGCCTAGTTCAAGAAGCTTTTGAAAGTATATCGGTTAATGAGTGGGCTCAGCATTGCAATAATGTTCGCAAGTTACAAGCAGAATATTTGAAGCATGATGTGTATTTGGATAAACCGTTCATTATAGAAGTGCTAAGTGATTCGGAAACTGAAAGTGACAGTGATAATGATGACATGGATATAAGCGGCGTATGGCCTCACAGCCAGGATGAAGTTGGGCGTGCAAGTTCATCAAAAGATCATAATTAATGTAAATCGGGATTCTAATAAATTATTGTTAAGCAAACTTTTGTTTTTTTTTACCCCTCACATCGTTAAGGGAGGCCCGTGCCCCAGCAGTGGGGACGTATATGAGTTGATCATGATGATGAAACTTTTGTTTTATTCTATTTATTAACTACGTCATGTCCTACAGGACACATCTTGTCTAGTTTTGTTTAAATAGAGAAGCTAGTACTAAACTATGGGATTTTTTTTTTTTTTTTTTCGATGGGAAAATTCATCTTATGACAACCCCCGCCCTTGGGCGGAGCGGGAGATACAAGCTTGTAACTACTGAATCCATCTAAGTAGGTACTTAAAATGAAGAATTAGTTTTTTTTTTAATATAACGTTTATTTGCAAGTTATTAAATTTCATTTGCCTACTTTGCTAAACATTTAGTTTGTAAGTGGGGTACCTACATTATATCAATTGAATGCCAGAGAAAAAGCTAATGTATATATCTGCCTACATTAATTTTCCTATTTTTGAAGACTATTTAGTACTTATATTAGCATTTTATTATTATAAAACAATGTTAGGTATTGTTTAAAATAATAAAATTATGTTTATATGTTTACCTAGTTTCTTATCTGACATCCCCAATCATGGGTAACTTTTATTAATTTGCAACACTAAAGCGACGGTGTCGCTACCACTCAGTTCACAGATAAGTTGGTGGGCTGTACTGATGTTACTAAGTGATAAACAAGAATTAACTGTTTTTTAGAAGACTCAAAGAGGTTAAAATTACATCTAGAAAGTGTTAATATGAAGCTGATGCATTGAGTTATAGGTATATGTGGTACATTTATTTAAAGTAAGAGAGATAACATTTTATTTAAATACGTGTGAAAACTTTGTGAAGCCTACGAAGCTTATTTTTTTTTTTTTTTTTTAATTTTATAAACTAGTGCTTGACTGCGATCCCACCTGATGGTAAGCAGTGATGCAATCGTTGATGGTAAGGCGCACCAAAATAAATGCCCTGTTCGTAATTTAGATATACCGTGGGCTCCACATGTTGCATGCTGTTGTTTTAATCGGAAATCTATATTGCGTGGTGGTTCCCTAATCTTAATAAAAAAAAGCATAAAATTTAAGCAACGTAATGATATAGTTAATTTGTCAACGGAACATTACATAGAACTGTCTTGTGTTGAGCTACATAAGCATGTTATAGTGTGCGTGTACAGACCCCCGAACCCTCAAAACTTTAGTCTTTTTGAATCAACAATGGAAGATATTCTCGCCAAACTTGTAGATAGTAACAAATCCATATTATTTGTGGAGATTTTAATATTAATATTTTGGAAAATAATTTAAATAGTAGCAGATTTTTAAATCTTTTTAAATCATTTCATTTGTCTAACGTTTTTACAGAACCAACAAGAGTAACCCCAACCTCTGCAACTTGTATTGATAATGTTTTCTGCAATTGTGACTATCTAGATAAAGCTATAGTAAATTATCTTCCGTCTGATCATAGTGGACAAACGGTAACTTTTATGTCTCAAGCAGCCCTGGAAAAGACTCAGATTCAATTCAGGCCAATTACAATTGGCAAATTAACTAAATTTTCCTATTTTTGAAGACTATTTAGTACTTATATTAGCATTTTATTATTATAAAACAATGTTAGGTATTGTTTAAAATAATAAAATTATGTTTATATGTTTACCTAGTTTCTTATCTGACATCCCCAATCATGGGTAACTTTTATTAATTTGCAACACTAAAGCGACGGTGTCGCTACCACTCAGTTCACAGATAAGTTGGTGGGCTGTACTGATGTTACTAAGTGATAAACAAGAATTAACTGTTTTTTAGAAGACTCAAAGAGGTTAAAATTACATCTAGAAAGTGTTAATATGAAGCTGATGCATTGAGTTATAGGTATATGTGGTACATTTATTTAAAGTAAGAGAGATAACATTTTATTTAAATACGTGTGAAAACTTTGTGAAGCCTACGAAGCTTATTTTTTTTTTTTTTTTTAGTTTTATAAACTAGTGCTTGACTGCGATCCCACCTGATGGTAAGCAGTGATGCAATCGTTGATGGTGAGGCGCACCAAAATAAATGCCCTGTTCGTAATTTAGATATACCGTGGGCTCCACATGTTGCATGCTGTTGTTTTAATCGGAAATCTATATTGCGTGGTGGTTCCCTAATCTTAATAAAAAAAAGCATAAAATTTAAGCAACGTAATGATATAGTTAATTTGTCAACGGAACATTACATAGAACTGTCTTGTGTTGAGCTACATAAGCATGTTATAGTGTGCGTGTACAGACCCCCTAACCCTCAAAACTTTAGTCTTTTTGAATCAACAATGGAAGATATTCTCGCCAAACTTGTAGATAGTAACAAATCCATAATTATTTGTGGAGATTTTAATATTAATATTTTGGAAAATAATTTAAATAGTAGCAGATTTTTAAATCTTTTTAAATCATTTCATTTGTCTAACGTTTTTACAGAACCAACAAGAGTAACCCCAACCTCTGCAACTTGTATTGATAATGTTTTCTGCAATTGTGACTATCTAGATAAAGCTATAGTAAATTATCTTCCGTCTGATCATAGTGGACAAACGGTAACTTTTATGTCTCAAGCAGCCCTGGAAAAGACTCAGATTCAATTCAGGCCAATTACAATTGGCAAATTAACTAAATTTAATAGTAACTTACAAAATAAGTTAAATGTTCTGGGCCATGATATTAATGATGCTAATAAATTTTATGATAACTTCTTTTCATTGGTACTTAATGAATTTAATACAGCTTTTGAAAAGAAGTCGAAAAATATATTCCCTAAGTTTGTTTTTAGTGACTGGGCGACTAAAGGTATTAGGATAAGTAGGGAAAGACTGTATGAGCTATACGGCCTTAAGCCATTCTTCAATACTGAAACCTTCAATAAATATGTAAATAAATATTCTAA
The DNA here is from genome assembly GCA_910589285.2 of Mythimna ferrago. Taxonomy (NCBI): domain Eukaryota; kingdom Metazoa; phylum Arthropoda; class Insecta; order Lepidoptera; family Noctuidae; genus Mythimna; species Mythimna ferrago. Next base: position 26,021,534 of record OU342692.1, read on the forward strand.
ACTTTTCAGAAAGATTTGCAAGGTAGCAAAGGCCCTGTACATTAGCAACAAGATCAAATCGGCAGACAATAGAATAAAGACTGTGTGGAAAGTTATTAATAGTGAAACTGGTAGGAACAAAGTACGCAGCACGGATTTTTTATTGGAGACTCCACATGGTCCCAACAGCTCTAACATAGAAGTAGCCCAAGAGTTTGTGAATTATTTCACCAATGTACCTCTTAGGACAACGGAAGCTCTAAATTCCTCCCCTGAAGCCTCAATTACTTTATTAAAAGCAAACTTGCCACGCTGTCCGGTTGAATTTCAATTCAAACAAATAAACCCTATGACAGTCATAAAGGCTTTCCGGCAAATCAAAGTCAAATTAACCGAAGACCTATGGGGAATGTCTGTTAAAGTATGCACATCCATAATTGAGACTATAGCACCATACTTAGCTTTAATATTTAATTTGTGTGTGGACCAAGGCGTCTTTCCAGATATAATGAAATACAGTAAGGTTATACCACTTTTTAAATCAGGTGACCATAAGGACACTAATAATTACAGACCAGTATCAGTATTGCCGGTTTTCAGTAAGGTGTTTGAAAAAGTTATGCTTAATCAAATGCTTTACCATTTTAACAGCAATAAAATCTTTCACGATGAGCAGTATGGTTTCACCAAAGGACGTTGTACGACTGACGCTGGTGTCACTTTATTAAAACATATATTTGCAGCGTGGGAAGAAGCCCAAGATGTGATAGGGATTTTTTGTGACCTCTCAAAGGCTTTTGATTGTGTTAATCACGAAACCTTGCTTTTAAAGCTTGAACATTATGGGCTAGGTAAACTTGCACTCAGCTTGGTAAAATCTTACTTAATTGACAGGCAACAGCAAGTTCAGATAAATGGTGTCAATTCTCCGGGTTTGAAAGTCAAAATGGGTGTACCGCAAGGCTCAATATTGGGTCCTTTTCTCTTTTTAGTATATATAAATGATCTACCGCATCTATTAAAAAAACAACCACATATTGTATTGTTTGCTGACGATACCTCGTTAATTTTTAAAATCAATAGACGTTCCGCAAACCTTGATGACGTAAATAATGCTCTACAGCAAGTCCAAAACTGGTTTACTGTTAATAATTTAGTATTAAATGGAAAAAAAACTAAGTGCATAAGATTTGCGTTACCGAATGCTAAAAGCAATTATTCCGACATAGTATTGAACAAGGAGAAAATCGAGTTCGTCGAGAGTACGGTTTTCCTAGGGATCACGCTTGACTCGAGGCTACAATGGGGTCCTCATTTAACATCTCTGGCAGGACGGCTTAGTTCAGCAGCATATGCTGTCAGAAAAATCCGCCAATTAACTGATGTAGATACTGCGAGACTAGTCTATTTTAGTTACTTTCATAGTATCATGTCTTACGGTATTTTGCTATGGGGACGGGCTGCAGACATAGAGTCTATTTTTATACTGCAGAAAAGTGCTATCAGAGCCATATGTAATCTTCGCAGACGCGATTCTCTTAGGGAACTATTTAAAGAAATAAACATCCTGACGGTCCCTTGTCAATACATTTATGAAAACATCATGTATGTTCGGAAAAATATTCATCTTTTTACTAAGATAAGTGACAGGCACAATTTTAATACTAGGAATAGGAACAAATTAGATCAACCTCGATTCAGATTGGCTAAAGTACTTTTCATGGGGTACTGTGTAAAATTTTATAATAAAATACCAATTGAGATTCTACAAGTAAATGAGTCCAAATTTAAAACATGCATTAAACGCACACTATGTAGACAAGCATATTATAAACTGGAAGATTATCTCCTTGACAAAAATGCTTGGCTAAATGCTGGTCCTGCTCCACAACTACAGCCACTTTTACCTTCAAATTAGTTTTTTTTTTTTATACAAGGTGTCGTTTTGAAGCTGCAAAATATTTCAGGAGGTAATTATGTTAGTGATTCTCGACCCGAATCAATAATAAAATAAGTAGGTAATTTTTTTTTTTTTATAACCGCGCTTTTTTTCACACACACAAACACGGAACAATAAAGGTCGTTTTCACACACACTAACTCGCAACGATAGTTTCATAAATAATGTATCATCCAATCATCATCCCGCACGCCACACCCTAGCCACGCCCCCGCGGCCATCGATCAATCGATTTAGTTTAGAGTAATTAAAAAATTAAATAACAAGTATTACTGATTATTGACCAGGTATCGTTTTTTTATATGATTATTTATGAGTTTTTTTATATGATTATTTGTATATACAAGGTGCAGTTTTAAAACTGCACAATATTTCAGGAGGTTGTAATAAAACTCATAAATAATCATGTAAAAATACGAAACCTGGTCAATAATCAGTAATACTTGCTATTTAATTTTTTTAATTTTAACCGTTTTTCAGAATAACTCTCTAAATACACTTCTTAAAAAAACAGAATCACCCGTTGTGATTCGATTTATCGTACGTCATGTCTCTGTGTGTGTGAGGGCGTCAACCTGTACGAGGCTCCGCCCACTTATTCTACGAAATGTTAAAAACGAATAATTTAGCCTTAAATGTACCTACCTAGTTAAATTTCGATGATCATAATGTAATTTCGTTAATTAACTAATTTTTAAGCATCATTACAATGCGAAAATCTTTTAAAAGTACAAGTTGACGTTGCGTCGTTAGTTATTTACCTATCAGCTGATGAATAAGAGGTTAGGCCAAGGTCAATAAACCTTATGGTGCGTTTACTCGTAGGCCCAGCCCAGCATTACACAAAGGCTAGGGATGGCGATTGGCCGAAGCTGATTCGACGTGTAAAGGCACCATTACATATCACGTAAGCAATACCTATTCGTGTACCTGCTGCTTAACTTTGAAACTATGATTGCAAGTTAGACGGAACATAGCTTAGCCAAAATAATGTTTATTTATGTTAGCCTTAGTTTTGCTTTATTACTGATACCGTGACTGAGACGCATAATGTTAGTATGTTGTACCTACAAGATGTTGACATGCCCTCTCGGTATGATGAAAACGAGCGCGCGCGCGCGGGATTTAGGCACTAAACAAAACGGACGACGGCGTCTAGTAAGTAGTAGGTAGATACATACCTACCTACATGCAATCGCAGTCGGCGCGTTGTAGGTAATTCATTATCAAGGTCAGTTTTCCGTAATAATTTCGTTTTTTTGTGTGGATTAAATTGGTTGATGTAAAACATCCCTTCCTACTTTTTAACGGGTTGAGGACCGACAAAAATACCTCAAGGTAATTTGTGCTAGTTAAGTAGGTAGGTAGATAGGGTTTTTAATGATTTATCTTACCTGATAGGTAGGTATTTTTGGCATAGTTAAAAATTTTAAATCAACTGATTTACGTTAATCAAATTGATTTGGCTAATAACTTATTTACAAATGTTTTTTTTATGTTCACAAATGAAATAAATAAATTACCTAAGTAGGTACCTACTTATGTTACCTGGAGGTATTGTTCAAAGTGTCCACCTTCACAATCCAGGCAGAGTCTAGCACGACGTTGTTGATTTCCTTTTAATTTACGTAGCACAAACACATTTGTTTTCAAAGTTTCGAAAGCACTTATCACCTTTTCACGTAATTGTGTAACACTGGTGATTTCCTTTGCGTACACTAGTCTTATTTTAAAATGGACTTTGGCTATTGGGAAACAGTTCTACGAACATCTCGATAGCTCGAGATACGCTGTCTCCACTGATAGCATACAAGCGGACCATCTCCGTCAATTCTACATTTGAGTATTGGTCCGTCATTTTTTAGCACTAGACACCGCGTACGTAACCGTTAACCGAAGGCGAACCTGAGAGCGGAAAGTGCACGCGTATGCACACGTCGGTGACAACAATTGCACTAAAGTAAATCGATTGATCGATGGCCGCGGGGGCGTGGCTAGGGTGTGTCCGCACGGGACGATGATAGGTGCTTTATTATGAAACTATCATTGCGTGTCTGTGTGTGTGAAAGCGCGGTTATAAGGCAGGTATCAGACTGGCTGCGTTTTAACAAAGGTAAGTTCACACATACCGATTTCCATAAATAAGAAAAAAAATAAAAAAAATTACCTACTCATTTTGTTATTGATTCGGGTCGAGAATCACTAACATAATTACCTCCTGAAATTTTTTGCAGCTTCAAACCTGCACCTTGTATAAATATATTTCTAAATATTGGAAGAGATACTATTCCCCTTTTTGTATTTTTTGCTTTCGAAATGTATTTTTTATTTATTTTTGTTTATTTCAATAGAGCTTATGATAATTTATTACCTTTTTTAATTGGAAACTAAATAGCATTGTATAATGTAGAAGCACTTTTTTTTTTCAAGTTTTTGTGAATGTGAAGCACCATGGAACATCTTTATTAGGTTACAACTTGTTTGACATTACGAGCATGGCAGTTGAGAGTTTGTCATGCTCACCCAAATGTCTTGCTGGTGGTGGCACGTGTTATTGGGTCATTCGGTTCCCTTTAAAATGGTTGAGCTGAGTGGGGCTGATGCACGTGTCATGCCCGTGAACGGGTGCCATCGGTTGAGACTGGTCATCTCTTGGCTGCCAATGGCTTAATTCGGTTTCTATTTTTAATTACATTTATAAAAAGAATAATAACTTATTATTATTACGTATCCACCTACATTGTGCTCACATATTAGAAGCGACAAGAAATATGTAACCAAGATCTATGTAACTCATAACATATTTTAAAAAGGGTGTCCATGGAGTTTCTTGCACGTTCTTCTCCATAGAGGCCTACGTATTGGAACGTGCAATTTAGCTTCACTTTTCTTGGACTGACCGACATTTGACTTTTCAAAAGTGCCTGCAAATGGTCTATTTGAAATAAATTATTTTGATTGATTGATTGATTGATTGCAGTTATTGCAAATGATGTTTAGAAGGCAGGTAAAGAAATGTTTAGTAAAAAAAGAAAACATTTCTTTTATATAAACAATTTTTTATTGTTATCTTTATTTAATTTAGGTTGGTATCGAGATGAAAAACGGAGTAGGTATGAAATTCGCAGTACCAAGAATTTGGCGATAGCCAAAAGACCACGTCAGTGACTATTATTTTGCGTAGTTAATCCTGCTGAAAAATGCAAAACCCATTGAATATCCTGATCTTGCTTAGTCTTCGGCTCCAATCTCTCATAACCCACAACTTCCAGCACCTGAACCTTCTACAAAATTGTCTCATTCAAGCTTATCTCAGAATTCAAATAAAAATATTGAAGACGAAGAATTTGTACTCTCACAGACTACTACCGAGAGCTAGTTGAAAACATGTTAGAAGATTTTAAAACTATGGGCTGCAGAATGTCTTTAAGGGTACCTACATATGCTACATGGTCATTTAAATACCTTTAAAAACAACATGGGGGCGTATTCAAAAGAACAAGGAGAACGTTTTCATCTAGACATCATGGACTTCGAAAGCTGTTATCAGAGCCATTATGTACAACGAAAATATGATTTGGGACTACATTTGGAGTTTAGTGAGACCAAATTCTTATAAACATGTAAGAAAATATAACAGAGTTCACTTTTAAACCTTTTCTACTATTTTGTAATTTGATATGATATAAAAAGCCGACCTACAAAAATTAACTTGTTACAATTTTTTTTATAAAAATAAAAAAATTAAACTGAATTTTCTAAAATATTGATCAACCATTCTCCTGGATACAAAAGCAAACTTTTTCAGGCTATATATATTTTTTTGGTTAAATTATCCATAAATCTATCGATATTTCATACTCTCTTATCAAAGACAAAATTGTGTTGTCTTGTTGTTATGATTTGTTTAACAACACGTTTCATAAAATATGAACAATGGCACCTGAAAGTGCAGATGTATCACTGACAGCTCATTTTTACAAATCGTTATCTTACTTATTATACAGTCATTCAAAAACAGGCCCCTAAAATGTCCTGCCTCTAATGAAAAACATACAGGCCCCTCAAATGTCCTGTCTCTATTGAAAAACATACAGGCTCCTCAAATGTCCTGCCTCTAATGGAAAACATAGGCCCCTCAAATGGCCTGCCTCAAATGAAAAACATACAGGCTCCTCAAATGTCCTGCCTCTAATGAAAAATATACAGGCCCCTCAAATGTCCTGTCTCTAATAAAAAAACAAACAGGCTCCTCAAATGTCCTGCCCGCAATTGTCCTGTCTCTAATAAAAAAACAAACAGGCTCCTCAAATGTACACATGGCTCCTGCAATTAAATATTATAGGCACTTTGCAATTATGAAAATGTTGGTCAGTCAAAAAAGTGAGGCTACATTGCACGTTTCAAAGCGTAGATCATTAGTGTAATGGTTGTTTTTAGGAGTCCAGTTGGTAGTTATCATATTCTGAAGCCAAACTTTCCTTTCCTCAAAGCCTTTTGGAAATCTAAAAAAAAAAAATGAGAACGCTTGTAGTTCCGATTTTGCATATCCAATTAAGGTTGGACAATTCATATAAATTATATAGAGTTCGAGAAAATAAATTGAATGCACCAGCTAAAATAAGTCAATGTGACAGAAAACCGTGTTATTATATTATACTATCGATAATGCAGCTTTCGATATGATGAAATCACTAGTTTGAAATTGTAAATAAAAATAATCTTTCTTCAAACGTATTTCATTGATTAATATTAAATTTATAGAAAAACATTATTGAAAGTAAGACAAGATAAATAAGAATGATATGATTACATATGTACTACGTAAAATGCCAATTTTGGATAAAAAAAAACATTAAGATTTAAATAACATATCTACCTGTGCAAAGATATTTCACTGTTTTTTTGTAACACCACTTACAATATATACATGACTTCATTTTTTATTGGTTTTATAATATCTGAAGCAGGACTTTCGGACCGAAATTAATTTAAAATGCAAAAATATTTCCGATTTCTTTGCAGCTGTTTTCATTTGACGCCAAAATTAGTTCTAGTCAACTTCGTAGGTGGCTCTTCAACTCTTCAAGTAGGTAGAGTGCGTCTAGAAGTCTGTGCGGAAAGTAAACCATCGTGGGATTTGAGGGCGCTGCTGTAGATAAATATAGTTTTTGTTATGTAAGCAACATTGTGACGTCATTATAGTTCGACTGTTAAATCTTGATATTTTGAAACTATGTTAGACTAGCTTCTTCCAGCGGCTTCACCCTATAGTAAAAATTATTCTATTGGCTGAATTTGCTCACCTAATGAAACTTTATTTTTTTTTATCTTTTATAAACTAGTACTTGACTGCGATCCCGCCTGATGGTAAGTAGTGATGCAATCGTTGATGGTGAGGCGCACTAGTTTATTAAGAGCCTATTCATTCTAGCCTTGAAGACACCTAAATTATAATCAGTATTGCGCGACACATTCAAACATACGAGTACCTCCATCCATCTTCACAAACATTCGCATTTATAATATTAGTAGCATATTTATTGAACTTGCTCACGTGATGAAACTTAGCAAAAATATAGGTTATAAGCTATATTATTGCAACGTTTATCATTAAATTTATCCGTTTATAAGTTTTTGCTTAATGCCGTTAATTGTGGCGACACCTGGGGGAGGCCTATGTCGAACAGTGGACGTCTTTCGATTGTAATGATGATGAACATTTAAACGCAAACACGAACCGGTAAAGGAAAATAGCGTGAAGAAACTGCTGTACTGCCTATCGAGGTAGGTTCCAACAACGACCACTTACCCAGTTCCAACGAAAATTGTTCTATCACTTTGACTGGGATCGGCCTATTATCACTGACTGGAATATTGTAGCTAGCATCAAGTTTATGTTTACCCTAGTTAAACATAAAGGTAAAAATGGGACACACTACCACTTTCTCGTTGTCTTCCTCAGTACATTTTTCCCTTTTGCTAATCAATGAAAAATATGAACTTAAGGACTATGAAAATAAAGTACACTTCAGAATTTGTAATGTTGCTTCCTAAAAAATCTATTTAGCCTGTAAGGGGCCATCTCGCATATAAGATCCTTGGGATCACTTGGTTGTCCGTCTGTTTATCTGTTAAGACCCTTTAACTCGAGAACGCTTGGAGGTATCGAGTTAAAATTAAAACCATACACTCAAGTCTGTGGTCTTTTGAAGTTGTGAAAAAAACAGACTTCTGAGTTAACGAAAAAAAAAAAGATACGGCCGTTTATATCGCAAAAAAACATATATTTCGATACTCAAGGGAATCAAAGTTCATATGGTGAATCTCGTTGACCTAGAAACCTGAAATTTGGCATAAATCAAGGTCTCCTAGAACAAGTACAGGGAAAAATCTGAAAATTGTAAATTTGTAGATCCGCCACAAAAAAAAAAAATTGTTTGCAATTCGGAAAAATCTTCGTAACTCAATTCGGGAGTTGATTTCATAGGTAAAGTACAGAATCTTCAGTGCGCGAGTCCGACTCGCACTTGCCTTTTTTATTTTAGTTACTGTATCCTTACTCAAGCCTGAAAAGAAAGATTCTAAGTTAGTCGAAATGCATTATAAATTTAAAGTATCAATACTCTTTATACTAGCCATCGAAAATATTGACCAAAACAAAATAAACAAATATCGGCATGTTTAAATGAATTTCCGTTTAATTTATATATATTTGGAGATAACAGGGACAGGAGTTCACCTAGGAAGTCTAAAAACATTAAAATAAAAGTGTTACGTACCAAAAACACAGCATACCAATGTTTCCCAAGTTCGTGACTTTGTTTTGACCAATAATGGTGTGATTTGCCATTTGTTATCTTTGGCAAAACTGTAATATATTAAATATTATTTATTCCTTGCAGCTCAGTTAAATTTTTTTATCACATTTCTGAAGATTTCAATTAAAAATCACAATAAAATAACATAATAAACAAACCCTCTGTCAACATGATATGACATTTGGCATTTGACGGATGGCTGGGTTGGGTTGCTACTTAAAATCTTTAATTTTGTTTTCACTTTACGCCACGACGGTTCTTTTATCGCACAGACAATACTGAAAGCGTAACCTAGAGTTTTTTTTTTAAATTAAATTGGCAACATTGTTTTGCCGAAAAAAATCACGTCAAAGTCTATGGTTGCAATTGTCAGTTTTTGGAAACAGATATTAATTTTTCAAGAATAATTGCCTAATTACGGGAAAAACAATAAACAGTAACATGCAAAAACTGCTACACACTATGGGTAATAAATTCAAACAAAAACAAGAAGAGAAAGAAGGTGTTTTCAATGAAAACCAACAATGTATAGATACGATTTCTGATTTTTTAAGTTAGTATGACGTTATAATCTTGATCCTTGTCGACTAATATTATTAGATAGTTATATTGAGGATATAATGATATTTTTTTCGTATATTTTTAGATCATCTGACATATTGCGAATTTCATAATGGACAAAAACATCGAACAAAGAAGGCTTTTGGTGAATCGACTTAATCAAAAACACATGCTAATGAGTGGTAGAATGCGCTCAAAATCGGTTGAGATGTAATGAAAGATTTGCCTCACTCTGGTAGTGCATGCAACTGAAGTTAAAATCGCGAAAGTGAAGGAAATAGTGACTGAAATCCTAGTTCAAGTTTGAGAGAGATAGCTGCTGAACTTTTTGTGTCTCACGAGTCGATCCATATCATTTGAAACAATCACTGGAGTATAAAACATGTACCCACTTGACTAATCCCAAAAGATCTGAATTTTCTCTATGCTAAAACCAAAGAGATTTAAAGAGATACAATAGAGCGGCTATCAGGAGAAATGTCTTAGAAAAACTGTCATCCTATCTCTCAGTGACGCCATCTAGCTTTGAATAGCAATCACGCGAATTAAATTTGTCAAAATTTGTATAAATTTAACTATTGCTCGGTAGGTGGCCAGGAGCTTTACCATGACATGTTAAAATGTCAGTAGTACGAACGAAACAGGATCTAACAGTTCGGTTTAGGTCGTAAAATAGATCACGTTATGAGCTCGTGGTAGAAGCTTCAGTGTGTGCCAGTGGCGTAGCTTGGGGAGGGGAGGGTGGTGGGGGCCATGGCCCTAGGCGGCATACGAAAGGAGACGGCAGAAAGCGCCAATTTATTTATTTGGAAAAAAAAACTTAGATATTCGAAATTGCAAATTTTGATGTCGATGTTAAGTCTACCCTGCGTGCTGCAGCAGGTATATTGCTTTTTATTAATCCAAGTTCATTCTCTGACGTAACAAAGTCGGACCAAGCTCAACCATGACTTGGCACTGAGTGTGTTCACGCTGACGCGATTAAACACGCGCATACTGACCTTGGGCCAACACTCGTATGCGCAAGGCAAGTGACGTGACTCTTAAGGTGTTGTGGAGGTCTCAGTTTGACCACATTGGCCGAATAGGGAACAAACCCCGTTGGTAGTAAAGCGTTTTGATCCCTGACAAACTCGAGTGAATCGAACTTCTGCCGTCCCTCACCTCCGCCACGGCTGAAACCCGACGGGTCCCTGGCTCACACCGCTGAGAGAAAGCAAACTTAATTGCCTCTCATATTGCGGAATCTTTGCGTTTGAATTCCGGTGACGCACCGCCCCCTGTTTCTCCTGATGGGTACGTGACGAGTATGTCGGATATTCGTATCCATCAGAAAGACGTACGTAAGAATAAAGCTAGTGGCCCCGACGGGATACCTGCAGTCGTTCTTAATACTGGTGTTCTTAAACATAATAAACAACAAAGGGCGGCGTATTTCTGGGCGACCCCAAGCTGCGAAAACCCACGCTACGCGACTGGTGTGTGCTAGGTAAGGTTAAACTTTTCAGCAATAGATGGCGCTATCATAAAATCAGCAAATGTTCTAGAACTATTCATGGAAATTGTTGAATTTTAATTAATTACTGCATAAATACCAAGAATATTTACGAAAATAAACCGAAGTTAGGTCCAATAATTTTACCATAACAAAATTTGCAATAGCGTAATTCGCAACTCAGCACATTTTCTCAGAAAATGATTTTCTTTTAGTGCCTAAAGCGGATAAGAACACGACTTGACGTTTAGGGGTGTCATACTAGACTGAGCGACTTGTTACTACCAAGTAACAAGTATCGGTTTGGACTTTTGTTCGCTATGTCCTGTCTATTGGTAGTATATGTTTAATGTCTTTGGCTAAAACGAATCGATTCCAACCCAACAATTTTGAAACACATTATTAGTGTTGGCGAGACGTGATGATGTTGTAATCATGTTGACTATTTTATTTGAATATCGCGGTGTTGCGCATTTGGTATTCTTGCCAGAAGGCCAAATGGTGAATAAAGAATATTTTTTGAATATTAGATAGCGACACTTGAGAGATAAGATAAAATAAAATAATTTGGAATAATAACTTAACGTTGCGGAATTACTTTCTGAACAAATAGCAGAATCATCTCAAAACTCCTCAAAACTCATCTTAAATTAGTAACTGTAAAATCTGAGAAAAAAATAAAATGGGTCTCTCGAGGGATACGAATATGTAGCAAAAAACAACGACAACTGTTATGGCTACAGAGACAAAAACCAACGTGCGAAAACAAAAATAAATTTAAGATTTACTCAAGGAGGTTTAAGAAAATTATTAAACTTACACAAAAAGCTCAGAATAACAACTTAATAAATAACTCAAAAAACAAATCCAAAACGGCCTGGCAAATTATTAATAATAACAAAATTGTAAGAGAACCCATTTCTCAAATAAAAAATGGAGATGAAATAATATCAAACCCTAATTTAATAGCTGAGTCTTTTAATAACTTTTTCATTGAACAAACCTCTGGCATATCTAAACATACGTTACGCGATACCATTAACATAAATATAAACCCACATACGATATTCATAGCCCCAGTTATACCCCAAGATGTAATACGTATAATTAAAAACCTAAAAAATAAAAAGAGCTCTGGCCTCGATGGCATTTCAACAACAGTTATCAAATTTGTTGCACATTGCATAGCTGAGCCCCTTGTAGTCCAAGAGCTAGTGAACCCTGGGAGTAACGGTCTCCCTGTAAGGTTAGAAATTTGTATATTGACGATTTATGGCATGCTAAGAGCAATAGCCATGACCTGGCAGGCGTCAGCCCTGCACGTCATCAGCCCCTTTATTTTTCGAACTGTTAAGTAAATGGGGTTTCAAAACTTGTTTCTGTAAGTTTGAAAATTTAATAGAGTAAAGTTTATTTATTATACATTTAAAAAAAAAATTGCCAGGCGATTACAATAAGCAGAAGTATACGACAGATCAATTAGAAAACGCACAGTTGATGAGGTAAAATAAACTTTGTCCTGTATACTTGAAATTTTTATATGTTTTCAAATAAACGTCTTAGAGTAAGTATGTACAATGCCAGGCGGTTTTGAACAGCATAAGACCTTGACAGGCGAGGGGACAGCTGCTAAGGGCGTGCAAATAAGAAATGTTACATGAACGCATACAGTAAATGTAATGTATTTTATTGGGTTTTATGCAATGTACATTATTTTTAACACTCATTTTCTTCAGCATCATCCGAAATTTCGCTATCACTGTTTTCATCATCATCTGATTCTGCAACAATGTTTTCCTAATCTGAAAATAGTAAAAAAAAAAATTAATGAATCAATAAGGTTGTTGAAAATTAAATATCAAGCTCAATACATAGGACTGCATATTAAATGATACAGAATAAAATAGTTGTATGTTACCTGAAATGCATTCCTCAGTTTCAGTCGATTGTGCTGTGGCAGTATCAGCAGGTCCTTGTAAAAGTATGTCGTATATAGAAGATGGAACCGTATTCCCCTCAAACCAATTAAAATCGTAACGATTATCAATTAAGTTCCAACCGTTATTTTCAGGTGTAAGAATTGTTGGTTCTTTTAAATGACAATTTCGCCATATATTTGTGATGTAGGCAGTTCTCAACAATTGTTGATGTAGTTCACGTTGGCAGGGTGGTAAATTCGATGAATCATAGCTTACTACTTTTTTCATAAACACTTTAGTATTAGTTGTGTTGTACGTAGCAAGGAACTTTTCATATCGTGCATTATTTAATTTTGAAGATTTCAAACCATACATTTGGCATACAAATTTCTCTAGTATCGGAAAAATTTTTTCTTTCTTCTGCACTATTTCTGCATTTCCTAATTCTTTGAATGCTTTGTTTTTTTTTTACCTCTTCTTGAAAATGACGGATTGAAATCGCAACCGGTTAATGCATGAAATCCAGGTAAGCTTTGGCATATAGAAGGTCCCAATTTTGTATATAGTTCAGAAATATTTATCGATTTTTTACAATTATTAGTGCCATATTCCATATAGATTTTTAAATTATTGTTGTGGAGATGGTCCATGTTTCCGAGCAGTAATATTAAAATGTCTGTGTCACATGTTTTTATTAATACGTTTGATACATCTTCATCCATTTGGCATGTATGAGAAATTTGTATGCCAAATGTATGGTTTGAAATCTTCAAAATTAAATAATGCACGATATGAAAAGTTCCTTGCTACGTACAACACAACTAATCCTAAAGTGTTTATGAAAAAAGTAGTAAGCTATGATTCATCGAATTTACCACCCTGCCAACGTGAACTACATCAACAATTGTTGAGAACTGCCTACATCACAAATATATGGCGAAATTGTAATTTAAAAGAACCAACAATTCTTACACCTGAAAATAACGGCTGGAACTTAATTGATAATCGTTACGATTTTAATTGGTTTGAGGGGAATACGGTTCCATCTTCTATATACGACATACTTTTACAAGGACCTGCTGATACTGCCACAGCACAATCGACTGAAACTGAGGAATGCATTTCAGGTAACATACAACTATTTTATTCTGTATCATTTAATATGCAGTCCTATGTATTGAGCTTGATATTTAATTCTCAACAACCTTATTGATTCATTAAAATATTTTTTTTATACTATTTTCAGATTAGGAAAACATTGTTGCAGAATCAGATGATGATGAAAACAGTGATAGCGAAATTTCGGATGATGCTGAAGAAAATGAGTGTTAAAAATAATGTACATTGCATAAAACCCAATAAAATACATTACATTTACTGTATGCGTTCATGTAACATTTCTTATTTGCACGCCCTTAGCAGCTGTCCCCTCGCCTGTCAAGGTCTTATGCTGTTCAAAACCGCCTGGCATTGTACATACTTACTCTAAGACGTTTATTTGAAAACATATAAAAATTTCAAGTATACAGGACAAAGTTTATTTTACCTCATCAACTGTGCGTTTTCTAATTGATCTGTCGTATACTTCTGCTTATTGTAATCGCCTGGCATTTTTTTTTTAAATGTACAATAAATAAACTTTACTCTATTAAATTTTCAAACTTACAGAAACAAGTTTTGAAACCCCATTTACTTAACAGTTCGAAAAATAAAGGGGCTGATGACGTGCAGGGCTGACGCCTGCCAGGTCATGGCTATTGCTCTTAGCATGCCATAAATCGTCAATATACAAATTTCTAACCTTACAGGGAGACCGTTACTCCCAGGGTTCACTAGCTCTCCAGCTATTGCTCACATTATTAATGTAAGCATACAGTCTGGCGTATTTCCTGAAAGTCTCAAAAGCGTAATAGTTATACCAGTATATAAAAAAAAATGATAAAGATGAAATGGTAAATTATAGGCCAATTGCTCTTATTTCTATATTCTCAAAGATCATAGAGAAAATCATCTATGAATCTCTTGACAGCTTCCTAACTAAATACCACATACTATGTGATGAACAAAAGTGCTTCAGGAAAAACAAAAATATAAACATGGCCATCTTTGATTTTCTCCATGAAATAATGCCTAAAGTAGATTCCAAAATACCGGTATGTGCAATATATGCCGATATGTCGAAAGCTTTTGACTGCGTGGACCACGATATTCTCTTAACCAAACTTGATGCTTACGGTATTCGTGGCAATGCTCTAAATTTAATAAAAACTTACCTCAAAGGCCGTAGACAATGTACAGAGATATCAAGCCTGTGTTTAAAATCTAAGAAGGAACTAAAATCTTTATCGTCATTTAAAGAAATAAAATATGGAGTCCCACAGGGAAGTGTCCTCGGACCTTTACTTTTCCTATTATATATTAATGACCTGCCACGTCATATATCTAATCCAATGGTTTTATTTGCAGATGACAGTACTTCAATTGTTTCATGTATCAATAAAGACTCATACGTAAATGACATCAATAACTCAATCAGCTGTTTAATAAAATGGCTTAACAATAATAACTTAGTTATAAATCTGCAAAAAACTAAAACTATGCATTTTCACCAACGAATATCTACAGGTGACATGGATATCAACTTCAATGGCCAAACTATCGATAAAGTGAATAGCACAAAATTTTTAGGTATCTTAATTGATAGCCAGTTAACATGGAAGCCGCAAGCAGAAGATATATGTAAACGTTTAAGCACAGCCGCGTTTATGTTATACATCCTATCCAAAAAAGTAAATCTGCCAACAACATTAGTGGCCTACCATGGTCTCGTAATTTCTATCTTAAGGTTTGGTGTAATATTTTGGGGTTACTGTAGTGAACGAGAAAGCATTTTTAAAGCTCAAAAGCGCTGTTTGAGAGCTATATTTGGCCTCAAAGTTACTGACAGTTGTGTGCCCATATTTAAGTCCCAGAAATTATTAACTTTCCCATGCCTCTATATCCTCGAATTAGCAATATTTGTTATAACAAACCGTAATTTATTTGCAACATTAACAGAAACTAGAAAACGAAGTACATCATCAAGATCACAATATCAGAACCTACTATGCACAGGCACATTTAAAACTAGCTTATTAAAAAAAAGTGTGATCTGTATGGCTCCTGTTATCTTTAATAAAATTCCTGAACACATAAAAACCTTGCCATTGATGGAATTTAAAAAATGTTTTACAGAATTACTTGTAGACAAATGTTATTATTCTGTTCAGGATTTCCTAAATGATACATTATAACTACTTATTTGCCTTATTCAACTTAGTTGTATAATAAGTATTGTATTTGCATGCCAACAAGGCAGAATGTACACGGTTCTTTATTATGTTATTTTCGATCCTATTTATATGTACCTGCATTCTTAGCAAATAAAGTCCTATTCTATTCTATTCTATTCTAGGATGTAGACGCATGTTTGACATCATTTGTGATCAATAACTCATTTTAGCAATTTTAGCATTTATGACGTTATTGCACCCGGTGTGCGATATGTATGTTTAGTTTTTGCTTTATATATAATTCTATAATTGTTTTAAATAATATTTTCTTTTTTTTTTATGCACCTGCCATTTTGTCTCTGCACTACCCTAGGTTGACTGGTAGAGAATGCCTAAGGCATTAAGTCCGCCTTTGTATCTTTTGTTGCATGAAGATTAAATAAATAAATAAATAAATAACTAACATTTTGTGTGTTATTGACCTTTACCATACACCCACCAAATAATTTGCACACATGCATTGCATTTTGCATTTTTTTTTTTTTTTCACACATGTTTTTGACTAAGATTTACAGTCTGTCAAGAAAGTCATGAAAAGAAGGGAGGGCGCCACCATCATTAACATGGTATCCCAATAAACTTCGACTAAAAGATATTGATACTTTTATTTATAAAATAATAATTACCGATTTACGGTCCCTTTACTGCCGTGTAGGTACATTATTTTACCGATCTATCTGACACTCGTCTATCTATTTAATACATGCTTGCAAACGAGTTTTGACTTTCATTGGTAGTGGCTCCCTATAAATAAAAGTACTTACTCTGTCGTAGTGGCGAACAACATTTTTATTAGAACTAATTTTCATTCAAGTGACGTTTAATTTTACCTTATACATAATAGTTATAGTAGTTCTCATTTATTTATTAAAACTTTATCCAACACAAAAGTACAAAGGCGGAGTTAATGCCTTAGGCATTCTCTACCAGTCTGAATTTTGTTTTATAAACATTGCGACGAAACCAGACTTCTCTATTTGCTTATTAGGATAATTATATGTTTATCCTACGTACCTACACGCAAGAGTTTATCAAAACAGACATTCTTCTGAATATCTGGTTTTACATTCATAAGATTGTCTGGTTTGATCAACCCTTGTTTTCGTCCTTTCAGCTACTAGCATTTATGTACTTACTACAAAGTGCAAATCACGATGTTTTGCCTCTCTGCACTGCCGTCAGCATGGCGCTGAGTATCGATAGGTATGAGCTCATTGCAAAAATAAAAAGTTTATGAAATAAATCTTTATTAATCCGAATCCAAATAATCAGAGTCGAGTTCGACTCCAGAAATGTTGCCTGAAACTTCTTCAAAATGAAACCGGCCAACATCTGACTCGTAGTTTGTTTCGTAGGTCGGCCTTTCCTGTGTTTTCCAAGCGTTGAAAATTTACCTCCATTCTTCATGCCTTAGTCCACAATGCGCCGAACTGTACTTTCGGTAACACCTGAAGTCAATAAAGATATGTTAAATATACAAATACATTTATCATACCTAAATAAAAAAACACCAAAATATCAAAACCGTTAAGTGGTAGTATAATAAATCGTAGGTAAATTTCATAACCTTAGCAAGACATAAACAATGTTAAAGATAGATAAATTGTACTTAAAAACATAAGATTGTCAAAACATTATATTTCCGTTAGTGTGTTAAACTTTAGAATATATTTACGTACCGGTTAACTTTGCTGTTCGACCGTAAACATCGTCTTTGTTCGTTCCAGCACTCCCACCTTGAATTTCGGCCATACACCCTTGAAAAACTTTAAATATAATTTGTCTCGCACTGCTCTTATAAACATTTCGATTCATTTTTTGTATCTTATCGCTTACACGATTTAAAATACTCGAAATAACACCGAAATATTATAAAAAATCAACCACACAGATACGACGTGACAGTTCAGGTACTCAGCTTAACAATTATTCAGTGTTGCCAGTATTAGCAAAAACAGTAGTTCCCAAAACATTCTTTTCATGACTTTCTTGACAGACTGTAAGTTCTTATACAACTATTATACAATTGTCGTAAATACAAAAAATACTCTAGCTGTCAAACGCAGTGTTTCTACAATGAGGGGAAATTTCCCTTTTGAGGGGAAATTAGGGTCCAGAGGGGAAGAAAAAGGGGAAAGAGATGAAAAGGGGAAATCGAGGAAAATCTATATACATATGATAATACTGTAAAGAGGTCAATTCTGTACATTGAATATATATTCAAAATTAATATTAGAAGATGACTGGTGATCGATACTGATGCCAAAAATGCAATCAGTAAATTTTTTGTCTGTCTGTATGTGTACGCATGGGTCAAAAACTACTGAAGGGATTTTAACCAAACTTGGTACGATTGTGGTCCATACTCCTGGGCAGGTTATAGGCTATATAACATAACGCTAAGATACATAGGAGCTGAGAAGTGAAGATAAATTTGAAACAAGTCGGATGAAAAGGCGCTTTCGAGCTCTTATCCTCGCATACGTTGATCATACACCAAAAGTATGTACTACAAAGATGATTGTCTCTAATAGATCTACAAAAAAATCCTCAATAGTATAAATATCTATCTTTTATAAATTAGCCACAATAACGTGTTTAATCGTTAGACATTTCTTCAAAGTGTATTAATTAAATATATAAATATATTGTATTTCATATAGATATATATTTACCATACTCCCATTTTCAAAAAGTACACTTTAATATCTATTTTATAAAAAAAAAATTATAGAAATCGGGTTATAGACACACAAGATATAGATGAAATAAAACTTCCAAATCTCGCCGCGCCAGTATGGGTACGGCTACATTATAGAATATTATAGGCAAAATTTTACGAAACTCCACTCTTATGGGGGTAAAACCCTTAGGGCGGAGTTTCGTAAAAGTTCATCACCCCTAAAGGGGTAAAACGGGGGTTGGAAATTTGTATGAAAGTCCAATGTTTTTAAGTTAAAGTAATAATGGTAGAAAGATTTTAAATGGTATTTAAGTTTAAGAATTTTTGAAAACAACTTCTATTACCTTAGACAATAAATTTTCTGGTAATTAATCCACTAAGGGGACGAAACAGGGGTTCAAAGTTTGCATGATGAAACCTATTTTTTACTCGCGATGCCACTGTCAGAAGCTAGTCATTTAAG
Organism: Mythimna ferrago; assembly: GCA_910589285.2. Classification (NCBI taxonomy): domain Eukaryota; kingdom Metazoa; phylum Arthropoda; class Insecta; order Lepidoptera; family Noctuidae; genus Mythimna; species Mythimna ferrago. Next base: position 26,040,746 of record OU342692.1, read on the forward strand.
ATAAAGCCAATATTGCGGAAAATATTGGAACAAATTACTAGTGTTACCTACCGTATAAAAGAAACAGTGGTGACACCAGTGCAAGTTTTATACCTATACGAGTATTTCTGGTCAGGCTTTAGATAAGAAAATACGGATGTTGAAATTATACTTTATTCATGCTTGCTTAGTATATTTTATTTTTTTTGATTCTCTTGTATTTGCATTGACCTGTACAAATTTGAGGTGGGGTATTAAATAGTATGAACCAATGATAAGTGACCATTTAATAGTTACCGTTAAGCAGATTAGTACTAGTGAAAAAACTACAGCAGAATAATTTTGAGGGGGAAAATGTATTGAAAAGGGGAAATCTCAATTGAGGCGTGGGGAAAGGAAATTATTAAAGTGAAAACACTGGTCAAACGTAGGGAACAGACAGCCTTTCCATTATCCAGTGGTCAGTGTTGCCAACTTAGCACTTTCAGTGCTAGATTTGGCACTATTTTCACAAGGCCAGCACTGAAATCGAACATACAGCACCTAGCACTCAATCTAGCACTATTTAATAGTCAAGCAAAATTTTCAGATTCTAATAAAACGCACACTCGCACAGTATGTGAGCAGTGTAACAAACACATTCGTATTACTGACAAATAGATTTATTATCTATGGAATTACACATAGACAATAAGTTTATGAGTTTTTGGTGGAATTTCTTCGTGTGATGTTCAGTGACTGTTATTTGCAAATTGATTCATATTGGATATTTAGAAATCCTCGTCTGGTGACGCTAGCTCAATCAGTAGCTGGAGGCAGGAGCGTGTGAGACCGGATAGTGGTGTGATTAGTGTGATGCGAGGCTGGCGAGGCACTGGCCAGGATATTTTTCTACAAGCTTGTCTTTTTTTTTGTTTGTGTGTAACTATGTATGATTAAAAATAATAATTTTAACAGTTTTTATGTAAAAAAAGGTAATTCATGTAAAAAAAAATTTACTCGTGTGATTTTATTTCATATAGCACTATTTTTGGAAATCCATAGAAATCTAGCACTATTTAAGAAGATTTTTAGCACTCACTGGTGGTAAAGAGTTGGCAACACTGCCAGTGGTAGTTTTAGAGAGATCAGTCAAGTGTGTGGTGATTGGTTTACCCTATTGATCTGGGCCTAGGTTATTTAGATAACTCCTAGAAAAAAATCGTGGATGTGGACGTTGATTTGTCACTGACTTTGTTTTATTTGTGTGTATAATTTCAAGATGCCTAGAATATCACGAATCAAACGAATACAACAACAAAAGATTAAAAAAATGAATATTACCTTGTAAGTATTTGTGTATCAAGGATCAAATAAGTAATATTGTTAAAATCACGATAAACTTTAACTTTTACTATAAAATTAAAACCAAATTGATGAAAAAATATTTTGTTTGTAGGCTCCTGATTGTATTTGTACTTCAATATTTTGATTTGTAAATCTTGTGTATTTACAAATCAAAATACTTATTTAAGTTTATAGAAAGGTGGTAGAAGTAATTTGAAAATTAAAACGCCAACCATTTGACCCAAATCCCATAGATGACTGTTACTTTTGCTGTGTCATTAACTCTAAAAATGGTATCCAGTATCCAACAAGGTTCTACTTGTGTTCAGCGTCCAGTGCAACCATCACCAGACTTTTTAGTAGGTATCTGAAAACTATTAGCCAAAAGTTTCCTTTCAGCTTACTATGAAAAAGATTAAAGCTGGTATTTTTGACTAAGATACTGAATTTAGGAATTTTATGATAGAGCTTGAATTAAATGTATAGACAGCTTTCGTATTGGTGATGCAAAACTTCCTCAGAATCAGTCAGAAAATCACACAGAACTTGTAGAAACCTCTTACAGAAGAAGGTGTGTAATAGGTATGAGCATAGAACTCCATTTTCTCCATAGCGCATAGTCACCTAGATATGTTTCCAGAAAAGTTAGTAGACATGAGCAAAGAGCAGGGAGAGTGTATGCATCAATGAGGAGCATTATCATGGTTTCTGGTTTTTAAAGGTCAGACATCATATTCTTCATATGATGTATGACTTATAATATAAATCCATGCATAAATAATAGATTTAAAGAGAAGATTTTTGCTACAAAAATTAATACATTTTTTCTTGTTATACCTACCTACTTGTATTAATAATTTTTACCTGAAACTAAAATAAAGCTGATTACAAAGTTCTACCTAAATATTTGTAACCAACATCCTAAACATATGATCAGCTACAGCAAACATTTTTTAAGCAACAGATCTAGATGCACTGTAAACTAGTGTTATATTATGTAAAAAAAATAAGTCATTAGGTCACAAATAAAAGAAATAAAATAAATATACAATTTTTTTTTAATCTGTTATGAACTAAACTTGACTGCGATCCTACCTGATGGTAAGCAGTGATGCAATCGTTGATGGTGAGGCACACTAGTTTATTAAGAGCCTATTCACTCTAGCCTTGAAGACACCTAAATTATAATCCTACGGGAAGATCACAGCAGGCAAATTGTTCCAGTCCTTCGATGTACGCGGTATAAATAAAGAGGCGAAACGCTTAGTCCGGACCATAGAGGTTTCAACAACGTAAGGGTGGATACTCGCCATACGTCGTTTTGTCCGATGGTACAAATGAGATGGGGAATCAAGTCATGCAATTCCTCTCACTCCAAACAAACACTCTCCAAAATGCAACCTGTAAAACACCGAAAGGCTGGCTACCCTACGCCTGTGCTCAAGACTTTGAAGAATGGTCTTAACCAAATCTGGAACACCAATCAGCCTCTTCGCACGCCTTTCCACCGAGTCCAAAGCTGCTAGGTAGCACTTTGCAGCACAAGCCCATATGTGGCTGCAATACTCCATACACAATCGGACCTGTGCTTTAAATAACATTAAAAGATGTCCCGGTGTGAAGTACCGCCGGACCTTTGCAAGAACACCAAATTTTCTAGCAGCCACCTTGGTTTTGGACTCAATGAACCGCCCAAAGTTAAAGTCTGAGGAAATTTCAACTCCCAAAAGCTCAAGACGATCGATACAATCCAATGATATGTACATTCTGAAAAATAGGAGCAGAGATGATCGGGCTCCTTTTGGCAGTGAACGGACACGCCTGTGTTCATTAATATGCAACAGGAAAAGGTGTGTTCCTCTGTGGCCGGACCACAATTTAGTACTCAGATGCTATAGTTCGAAATAATACCCACCTAAAGTCTACTTTCATCGGAATATATATATATATATATTTAGTACCTCTAGGCACCAGCCAGGCAGTGCTCTCTGGCCGCGCCACCTCAAATTAAATAGAGTATAATGATCTATTAATAAATCAATATCCCGAAAAAAACTACCTAAAGAGTACCTTGCATACGACAAATATGGTCCAATAAACCCCTTTAGTTAAGGAGTTATTGGTCGTAGGGTGTGGTCCGGCCATCGCCATCGTGTCCTCTCTCCCAGTCGCCAACCGGCACGAAGGGGCCACCCTGGGATTTTTCGCAGTTGGCAGCTTTTTGTGTGTGGCTGGCACACTACTTGGCCCCCAACTACCTACGATCGACCAGCGGAGCACCGTGCTTCGGATCCCGCTACCCTCCACGATCAAACGTCCGACGCAACAACAGCTGGTGCATCATACTCGGCATACATCGCAACACAACTGCTCAGACCGAACTTCCACCATACGGCTTCACCAGACGTCATGCCGGAACACGACGGATCGCTTGGCAGCATAGCTTTGTCTGGTGGGTGGTAACTTTAAAGCCGGCAGCCGATGCTATGGCCTATTACCGCGTTTACTGCTCGTTTAGCACTACCCAGGGGACACGTATAGGGTGGTCAGAACTCAAGTAAATCCTACGGACGTGAGCAGCTCACCCCCAAACTTCATTTATTTCATGAATGATTTTTTAATCATAAGTCATGCATGACTTATTTTATGTTTGTTTAATGCCAATTTAAATTTTTATTATGAATGTTGAAATAAACATTTTTACTTTTACCCGACTAGGGCAAAACCAAACTACGGTGGACGCCATCAAGCGCGTGCAAGCCCGGGGGATGCGGTGTCCCGGGGCAGGTGTGTAGTGGCAGTGTCCTTGGACATTGCCAACGTGTTCAATTCTCTGCCCTGGAGTACGATCCGAAGGGCACTCTGGTACCACCGGGTGCCCGAATACCTCTGTCGAGTGGTCGAGGCCTATCTGTCGGAAAGATGAAAGATGAAGAGAAGTCTACCCCGGTCACCAGGGAGACTGGAAACGTCGAGAGATGTCGTACGGTGTTCCGCAGGGGTCGGTACTAGGGCCACCCTTGTGGAACATCGGGTACGACTACGTGCTGCGCGGCGACTTCCCTGACGGGATCAGCGTGGTTTGCTACGCAGACGACACGCTGGTTATAGCGCGGGGAGAGTCGCACCAGGCGGCGGTCGCTCTAGCGACACGCGCGGTTGCGATGGTCGTTGATAGGATCCAGGAGTTAGGACTCGAGGTGGTGCTTCACAAATCTGACGCTATGTGTTTCCACGGTCGCCGCCCTCGGAACGCGCCGCCATTGAGTTCCCAACTAACAGTAGGAGGAGTTCACATCGGTGTCGGGTCGACGATGAAGTACCTGGGACTCGTCCTCGACAGCCGGTGGAATTTCATGGAGCATTTCCGACGTCTGGCTCCCAAACTCAACCGGGCTGGGGCTGCGCTCAAGCGGCTCCTGCCCAACCTTGGGGGTCCAGACGCCTCCTGCCGGAGGCTCCAAGCGGGGATCGTTCGGTACATGGCTCTCTACGGGGCGCCGGTGTGGGCGCCGTCGCTGAAAAAGCAACCGGCGGCCATGCTGGATGCCTGCCAGAGGGTCATGGCAATAAGGATGGTGCGGGGATACTGCGCGGTCTCCCGCGAAGCGGCGAGCCTTCTGGCTGGCCTACCACCGTGGGATCTGGAGGCAACAGCCCTCGCACACATGCACGATATGCGCGTGGAGATGCAACGCCGGGGTGAAAGTCCGCTGCCGCGACAGGTCACGGCATGGCGGACAGAGCTCCGGCGGGATCTCATGGTGAAATGGCGTCAACGACTATCGCAACCCAGTGCTGGGCACGCCACAATCATGGCGGTAAGTCCCCTCTTTGAGGCGTGGCTGGAAAGACCTCACGGCGTCCTTACCTTCCGCATGACGCAGGTCCTCACCGGACATGGTTCGTTCGGGAGTTTCCTGCACCGGATTCATGCGGAAGTGACGCCCGGGTGTCGCCACTGTGCGGAACGCCCGGAGGAGACACAGTCGAGGTGTGCCCTGCTTGGGCGGAGCATCGCCGTGCCCTCGTGGGGGCGATCGGCGGCGTAGACCTCTCGCGCCGGGCCTTGGTTGAGGCCATGGTCCGGAGCGAAGAGGAGTGGCAGGCGGCCGCCGACTTCTGCGAAGCAGTAATGCTCGCAAAGGAGGAGGCCGAACGCATCAGGCAACGGCGTTATCGCCACCGCCGTCGCAACCGGGATTCTGATCCCGATTTCCGGCCAACGTAGGCGCGGGCTTGCGGACAGTGAGCAAAGGGTAGCTCACTGTCCGGCAGTCCGGTAACTGTCCGGACCAAGCCCAAGTCGTCGACGACGCGCACTGTTCCCGCGCGCCTCAAGGAGTTGTCAGCAACAGCAGGGACCCAGCCGGGTCGAAACCTACTGGGGCCAGGGTTATCCGAAAAGGCGCTCGAGCCCCGGTATGAAGACTAGAAGGAACGGGGTGGGTCTTTTTTTTAGTCAGTAAGAGTCTGACACTATCTCCCGCTCCGCCCAAGAGCAGGGGATGTCAATGCATGATTTTTTCCCACCATAAAAAAAAAGGGCAAAACCAAAAGGAAGGCAATTATGATTTTAGCAGTCTATATTTTTATGTAGGGTACATGGTCTGCTAGAGTCTGACCAACGAAAGATGGCATAACAAAAAGGAGGCCGTATTAAAAAAAAATTAAGCTGTTCACCCTAGCTGTACGCCACTTAAACGGAGTTGATACGTTTGATTATTCATGAAAATAATAACTATGCGATATATATATGATTCATGTTTATTTAACAATTAAACATGTGCCGCTTATTTAGTCACGATATTCAGCGCCGCCAAAACTTAAGCATGTCCGTTCACTGCCAAATCTGCCTGATCACCTTGGCTCTTGCTTTTTAGAATTTATCCTTGGAGTGTGTATCGACCGCCTTCAGCTCTTGGGAGTTGAAATTTCCTTAAACTTTGGGCAGTTCATTGAGTACAAAGCTACGGTATCTGCTAGGAAACTCGACATCCATGCAAAGGTTAGATGGCACTCAGTGGCGGATTAGCCATGTAGCAAGAGTAGCAAATGCTACAGACCCCCCAATTGGGGGCCCTCGTGTTCAGGGATCCCGCATTTTTAAACTTAAAAAAAAACTAGTCAAAATATTTGTACTGTATGAAACCTAAATACACTTGATTTCTTTGGATGTGATGGGATAGTCACTTCAAACTTTCCTGCAAGCAAACTACTGAATAGAAGATCTCATTTTATGTGCAGTGATATGATACATTTCCAGTTAATTACTACTATATAATTTGGTTGTAGATTTGGCACTATTTTTTCTTTCATCTATCGCATGAAGTTTGCAGAATTCATATCGTCATTACAATCACTTAATTAAGATTTAAATACGAAGTAGCAGTCCATTTTCTATTTACTCAGATTTCCTGCTAGGCACCGCTTAGGTACGGATATAAAGGGGAATTTTATTTTTTTGGTCACCCGAAAAATTATTTGACAAATGGGTCTAACTTTGGAAAATGGTATCGTAGGCCCGATGTTTTCTCATTCCTCTTAAAAATCACGTTTGATTTCCAAGATAATATCCCAGGCAACACTTTTACGCTGCTCGCCCACGTCCGATAATCGGTGACCGATTTTTTGTAGGAGAAAAATAGAACACACTGATGACAATGGTGCAACGCACACGTTCTATAAAAAGTCGGTCAGAAAACAGAACAATGTTACAAATATACAAAATCAGCCCGATTATCTGTCCTACAAAAAGTCTGACGTGAGCGGGCAGCGTTAATCACTTTCGGTTTAATGATGACAATTATTTACTTTGGAAACGATTAAAAACACAGAACACAACACATTCTCCTGACTTAAGACAAACGTCAAGATGGCGGCAAACGATTAGTTTCCAATTTCGCCTACGCGCCAACTTATCTAGCGCAAGATAAGTTGGTTGCTCTAATGCAAGACTGAAGACTGACTTTGACAATGACAAAAGATCATAATTACGTCAAAAAATAGGGATGGCAAATACGATACGATTAATCGATATTTCCTAAGAAGATTAACTATGACAATATGTTACAAACTGCCTTACATCAACTTTTGTCATACCATCACAAGTATGGCAATGTCTTATTAACCCCCGACGGAAAAAAAGGGTGTTATAAGTTTGAGGTGTCTGTGTGTCTGTCCGTGGCATCGTAGCTCCTCAGCGAATGGACCGATTTTGATGCGGTTTTTTTTATTTCAAGGCTGACATTATCGAGATGGTTCTTACAATTTATGAAGATCTTTTCAGTTGTTCAAGGTTATCAGCTCATTTGCAGGCTGTGGCAGGGATTTCATATTGTATATTGAGCCTTGTGGTGCACCCATTTTAACTTTTAAACCTTGAGAATAGACACCATTTATTTGAACTTGCTGCTGCCTGTCATTTAAATATTATTTCACCAAGCTTAGTGAATGTGTGACGTGGATTCAATAGTGAAATAAATGAAGGTAACAGCACGCGCAGACGCTAGTGACGTCAAGTGTTACATTTGTAACAAAGTATGAATTGTATTTCGCAGGGCTAAAATGAAAAGAAACAAAGCGCTGGGTGTCACTCACTCCCTAGACAACTCCGTTGCAGATCTTCACAATCCCGCGTAAGTATCTACTGCATTCTACTCAAATGTAACCATGACTAGCTAGATCCCGCGACTTCGTCCGCGTTACACAATTCCGTTGCTAATCTCCACAGTCCCGCGCAAGTACTGCTTTATAATCAAATGTAACATGGTTAGCTGGATCCCGCGACTTCGTCCGCGTCACACGACTCCATTGCTAATCTCCACAGTCTCGCGTAAGTACTGCTTTCTATTCAAATGTTGCATGACTAGCTGGAGCCCGCGACTTCGTCCGCGTCATAAAACTCCGTTGCTTATCTCCACAGTCTCGCGTAAGTACTGCTTTCTACTCAAATGTAACATGACTAGCTGGAGCCAGCGACTTCGTCCGCGTCACAAAACTCCGTTGCTTATCTCCACAGTCTCGCGTAAGTACTGCTTTCTACTCAAATGTACATGACTAGCTGGAGCCAGCGACTTCGTCCGCGTCACATGACTCCATTGCTAATCTCCACAGTGTCGCGTAAGTACTGCTTTCTACTGAAATGTACATGACTAGCTGGAGCCAGCGACTTCGTCCACGTCACACGATTCCATTGCTAATCTCCACAGTCTCGCGTAAGTACTGCTTTCTATTCAAATGTAGCATGACTAGCTGGAGCCAGCGACTTCGTCCGCGTCACAAAACTCCGTTGCTTATCTCCACGGTCTCGCGTAAGTACTGCTTTCTATTCAAATGTAGCATGACTAGCTGGAGCCAGCGACTTCGTCCGCGTTACAAAACTCCGTTGCTTATCTCCACAGTCTCGCGTAAGTACTGCTTTCTACTCAAATGTAACATGACTAGCTGGAGCCAGCGACTTCGTCCACGACACACGATTCCATTGCTAATCTCCACAGTCTCGCGTAAGTACTGCTTTCTATTCAAATGTAGCATGACTATCTGGAGCCTGCGACTTCGTCCGCGTCATAAAACTCCGTTGCTTATCTAGTACTATAACTCGGTCTAGTCATCTAGTGGTTAGTGACCCTGACTGCTATGCCGGAAGTCGTGCGTCCGATTCCCACCCTGGACCAATGTTTGTGTGATGAGCGTGATCATTTGTTCTGTGTCTGGGTGTAATTTATCTATAATATGTATATATGTAGAAATATCAGTTTATCAGTTGTCTAGTACTCATAACACAAGCTCTGCTTAGCTTGGGACTAGACGGCGTTGTGTGATAGTTGTGGAATATTTTATATTATACATACTAGCTTTTTCCCGCGCAGCTTCGCTCCCGCTCTTCTCTACTCCATCCTAGTAAACCCTACTCATAAGTCATTTATTTCATAACAATGGAACATTGTGTTGAAAATAAAATATAAAATAAACAATTTCACTGATAGTTTGAAGGAGAAAAAGAAAAAAAATCATACAACATACTATAAAATCCTAATAAAATAACAATATTGTGATACTGAAAGCGTAACCTGGAGTTTTTTTTTTTTTTAAATTAAATTGGCAACATTGTTTTGCCAAAAAAAATCACGTCAAAGTCTATGGTTGCAATGGTTAGTTTTTGGAAACAGATATTTATTTTTCAAGAATAATTGCTTAATTATGGGAAAAACAATAATCAGTAACGTACAGAAACTGCTACACACTATGGTTAATAAATTCAAACAAAAACAAGAAGAGAAAGAAGGTGTTTTCAATGAAAACCAACAATGTTTATGTACGATTTCTGAATTTTTAAGTTAGTTTAACGATAAAATCTTGATCCTTGTCGACTAATATTATTAGATAGTTATATTTAGGATATAATGATAAATTTTTTTCTTATATTTTTAGATAATCTGACATATTGCGAATTTCATAATGGACAAAAACATCGAACAAAGAAGGCTTTTGGTGAATCGACTTAATCAAAAACACATGCTAGTGAGTGGTAGAATGCGTTCAAAAGCAGTTGAGATGTAATGAAAGACTTGCCTCACTCTGTCTGGTAGTGCATCAAAGTCTTCAACTGAAGTTAAAATCGCGAAAGTGAAGGAAATAGTGACCGAAATCCTAGTTCAAGTTTGAGAGAGATAGCTGCTGAACTTTTTGTGTCTCACGAGTCAATCCGAATCATTTGAAACAATCACTGGAGTATAAAACGTGTTCCCACTTGACTAATCCCAAAAGATCTGAATTTTCTCTATGCTAAAACGAATCGATTCCAACCCAACAATCTTGAAACACATTATTAAAAAAAAAAAATGTTTTTTTAATTCTGCAATATGGGTGTCAAATTAAAGGGCTTTTCATGAGGATTTGAAAATGGTATGTCATGAATTAATAAAAGTACAACAGGAAATCTATGTTATTTATTTTGTACTAAGGCGAATGCCTAGGTCGGTTTTTGAACTTTATAGTGATTTTACGTCTAAAATATAGTGAATAAATAGCGATATTATAATAGTAACTAAAAAGTGTAAAATAAAAAATTAATTTAAAAAATAAAAACTGTGTACAGTTCAGCAACAGTTGGGACCCATTAAAATAATCTAGACTAAAATCATTCTATCTAATGTGGGTGAACTTGTTTATTTTTCTTTTCAGTTTTTATTTAAAGTAATTTTTACGCAGTCGGGTTTTTAATTTTTTTAATTAATTCTTTTTTAGTGGTCGGTTATATTTTTTGTAAAAAAAGTTTTGTTGTAATCTATTTTGTATGTAATACACATACGCCATGTAAATATATAACATTAAATTAACTGTACATCCTTGTTTTTGTTTCGTCTATGCTTCATTATGTATGAGTACTGTCTAGTGTTGTAAAAACGCTCGAGTCGGCGCTAAAACGCTCGAGCGCTGGCTTGAGCGTTTAGAAAAAAAAGCTCGATAAATAGCGCCGACTCGACGCTCGACTCGAGCTTGAGCACGAGCCTTTATAAAATAGGTGAAGTACAAATCAGTCTAATACTAACTACTCATTGTATATGTTATTCCCGCGGTTTTATCTGCGTGGTTTTTATTTGTTATAGAAAGTTATATCACTTCCTTCGGGATTAGCGTTGAAAAAAGCAGGCAGAATTCCCGTTCCTTTCCAATACTGTTGTTTATTCAATGTAACATTCGAAACTTTCAAGAAATTTATAAAGTATAAATTTCATGTATTTTTCCAATAAACCCGAAAAAAACGGAAAAATATCAAAAGAACCGAAAATTTCATGTTTGATTTTTTCAAATGCGTACTTTTTTTTTAATTAATATAAACTAGCGCTTGACTGCGATCCTACCTGATGGTAAGCAGTGATGCAATCTGATGGTGAGGCGCACTAGTTTATGAGCCTATGTCCAACTTGGACATAGGCTCATAAACTAGTGCGCCTGGACAGTCCAATAGAGGACATCGGTCACTATAGCGAGGGGGAGGCCTATGTCCAACAGTGGGCATTAATCTTTATAGCGCCTAAATGGCGATACTTGGGGGAGGCTTATGTCCAACAGTGGGCATCAGTCATAGCGCCTAAATGGTGACACTTGGAGAAGGCTTATGTCCAACAGTGGGCATAGGTCATTAGTGAGGGGAGACTTATGTACAACAGTGGGCATCAATCATTATAGCGCCTAGGTGGCGACACTTGGGGGAGGGTTAAGTCCAGATGTGGGCATAGATCATTATAGTGAGGGGGAAACTTATACCCAACGGTGGGCATCAGTCATTATAGCGCCTAAATGGCGACACTTGGAGGCTTATGTCTAACAGTGGGCATAGGTCATTATAGCGAAGGGAGACTTATGCCCAACAGTAGGAATCAGTTATTATAGCGCCTAAATGGCGACACTTGGACGAGGCTTATGTCCAACAGTGGGCATAAGTCTCCCCTCACTATAATGACTTATGCCCAACAGTGGGCATCCGTCATTATAGCGCCTAAATGGTGACACTTGAAGGAGGCTTATGTCCAAGAGTAGTAGAGTATGTCCAAGAGTAAGAGGGCATATGTCATTATGGAGAGGTGAGACTTATGCCCAACAGTTGGCATCAGTCATTATAGCGCCTAATGGCAACACTTGGGGGAGACTTATGTCCAACAGTGGGCACCGATCATTATGGCGACACTTGGGGGAGGCTTGAGGGAGCTCGAGTCTGATCTAGCTGACGATTCGCCAGACATTGAAATCGAGATTTTGGCTGAGGAAAGTACCTTTTTTTTTTCAAAAAAAAAGGTACTTACTTCATTTTTTAATTTTATCTTTACAAATCGATAGTGTTTCATGTACCGGATCGACCCTCCATGGGATTAAAACGATTAAAATTTAACGGTGTATTATAAAATAATGATAAATTATAGAAATCTTTTGTGTTTCGAAAATATATATTATAAACACAAAAGATTTGAGTCGAAGTGCATCTAAAGCACGTCATGCATCACAATGATTAAAGATTTCCCTCTAGTCAAATAAAATTATTAATATACCCCCAGTAAAAATGTTAACGCTTCGACGCTCGAGCGCGCGACTCGAGCGTCGAGCCCCCGAGTCTTCAACGCTCACGAGTCCTAAACGCTCGAGCGTTTAACGCTCGAGTCTTGAACGCTCAATAGCGTCGACTCAGCGCTCAACGCTCGACTCTGAGCGCTTATTTTTACAACACTAGTACTGTCTACATTTTGATTTATTGTGTGGTCACAGTACTCGGTCTATTTACATAGAATTAAAAAAATGTATTATATCAGCTAAGAGGTAAGAAAGACAAAATTTTAGATGCTTATTATTTAGTAGTAACTTACTACTAAAAGATAGGTACACTAGACTTTCTGATATAACTCTCGTCTAGCAGCTAAACGTGTTCATATGTCAGTGGATGTGAGGATTGAGGTACCCGATTTAATAATCGCTATCTTTAGATTACGTCAATATTTCTTTTCCAATTTTTTTTTACAATATGTTTTAAGATTCCTACTGAAACTTTACGTAGAAAAAGAAAGATTTTATTTTTTAGATTCTGTAATATTGACTCAAACATTTTTCTTTCTGAAGGACCAGTTTAGTCGTTTTATATTTTTATCTTTGGGGCTTTGTGGTCTAACATTCAATAAGTATCTCTACAAATTCCCTACTAAAAGACATGGCCGGATCCTGCCCAAAAATCTACTAATTACTATACTACCTACTTACTGACTATACGTTCCATTAATTATTTATTATATGAAAATTACTTCTAAAAAAAATAAAAATAAGTCGCAACAATCCATTTCTCTAGGAGTGGCGAGAAAAAATCCAAAAAAAATAAGTATGTTAATTGTTTTTGAGTCGTTTTGTTTCATAGCAACCATGGAGGATGAGGATAAATCGATACAAATTGCATTTACGTTTGGGTACACGCATAAGACAGAAAATGTTCTTATCTGTAGTAACACGCCTGAAGGTCAGACTAAAAATATAAAATACTTGTAAATACTACAATTGTATTGCAGAAGTTAAAAAGTTAACTGGACACCACTTTTCGAGCCGCCGCGCGTTTTGATGGTACTCACGGTCAGGGACCGGACGAGCGGATTAATTTTCAAAACCCTTTGAAGGGGTTTCCCTTACGATCGACTATCCCTTTATTTAGGAAACTTGTACGAATACTTAGCGAAATACTATGGAAAGCCGATTGAGAAGGAAACCCAAGCGAAATCGTAAGGGTAAGCGCTAACCTAGCCTTTAATGGGTAACCCAAATGCTTTATTGCTTTCCACTTAATAAAAGGGTATTTTCTTCCGCCAGCAATTATTTATTTTAAGTAGGAGTAGGCAGGCTAGAATTCTTCTTTGACCTCATAGGTTTTATCCTGTGAATATCTATACCTTATGGGTATATATTATATAAAGAATAACGGAATGGTTTGCTTATTTTAACCGACTTCGAAATGGAGGAGGTTCTATGTTCGGCTGAATGTATGTTTTTTTTTTATGTGTGTTCACCGATATCTCGGTCAATTGTGGACCGATTTTGAAAATTATTTTTTTGATTGAAAGGTTATGCTTCCAAGTTGGTCCCATAGAAATATTGTTATGATCTGATCATTAACTTCGAAGATATGGAACAGAACTTCTCATAACTGAACTTCGCAGAACTGTTACGACAGTTCTGCTGTGATCCTATGAGAAGTACACGTATAAACAAGTATAAACAAAGCAATTTTTGTTGTTACGACAACAAAAATTGCTTTGTTTATACGTGTAGTCGATGACTGACTGAAAAAAAAGGGGAGGGGATGTATCAAACTGATCTGATGATGACGCTAGAAGGTAAATTAATGTAATCTAACCGTGTTTGGGATTATTAGAATCGTTATGAGATGAATGAGTTTGGCTGAGGGGTACTTTATACATTTCAAAAGTTTTTTTTATTAGCGAATTCATAAAGAGCTAAAAAAATAATCTAAAAAACAAGTTATCATAGCCTGTACCTAGTGTACGCATCACACTTCTATACACAGAGGCATAGTCCACGCGAACGAAGTCGCGGGCACAGCTAGTATATCATTATATTAATACGCACACAACTAAAATACGCTTTGTGCCAGCCTATTGGCCAAAACCCATGAATTTGGCGAACGAACCGTGAGCCTGTACAATTGTTGTACCTACTTAAGGTGGACTTGCGGAACCGTTGCCGATGCCTACAGTACAATTCACGAATGATGGCGGGCGTGAAGTTAGCCTTTGCGAACGTTCGCGCATACTACACTCTTCTCGAACACGCACTTCGCCATTTGGTTCCTAAAACACGTTACTGCGCAGCCTTCTGCGCAAACTTCACGGCCGCCATCATTCGTGAATTGTACTATACCTCTCGCTTTCTCAAATTCAAAAAAGTCTGACGACGAAGCAATCCGTATTCGTTTCGCTAAAAAGTTGGGTAAATAAAGCTATTACTACTTCTATTACTAGGTACTTAGGTACCTATTATAAAACCTGATATATTTTTAAGCATTATTAATAATGCACGTCACATTCACATCCCGTCCTAGGTATTATATTATACCGTTACATATGCAGACAGAGACCTCACTCAAATCGCGCGTGATTTCGCGCCATTACGGTTAAACAACAAGCGAACGCCGGCGTCCGTATAGATTATAAAATATTCAGCATTTATTTATAGAGTATTTATCCAAGAACGTAATCAAAAAGTTCTTTATAAAGTAGTCTGTAAATATCGAAAAAAACTTTTTACAAAAGAAAAAAAAAACCGACTTTAATGTTCACTGAAAAGTACAAAATAATTTAAATTTCGGAAGTCGATGTTAAATAACGAAGGGACATAATAGAAACACCGACTTCCGAAATTTAAGTTATTTATTTTACACTTTTTAGTTATGGTACTTTTTATTTATTTGTTGGAATTATTTGTCTCGTCATACTGAAAATATCTATGCACTGTATCTTTTCTTGACTGAGGCATTATTTATGAATTAGTCACTGCACTAGTAAGAACACTAACACTACAAATAATTAACCTTATCGGCACAAATTAGAGTGAGCGCATCGTAATTCGTATGCGGTAAATAGTAGGTAATAATGACGAATGCTTTCGCCTCTCGCAAAAATGGCTGTAGGTACGCCCGTGACATGGTAATATCATATTATTACCGTGCCCGTGACGTATTAGTATGTAGTAAACAAACACAACATCATGCACACAAACACGCGCTGCGCCAACGCTGCACTCACCGACACGACGCACGGCACGCGATAGATTTTAAAGGAAAGATCATAAGTTATATGTTAGCATAACGCGGTGATCGGTAGGCTTATCTTTGTGTGCCTTAGAGTTGCCGAATTCGTCTGCACGTGCGGCTTCAGATCGCTCTTATTTTGCTAAAAATACGGTTCAAACTCGCTTGAATTAATATATTGGTTAGCGCTTACGAAGGGGTTTCCCTTTCAGAATGGGATAGCTGATTGTTAGCGCTTTTTGTATTCGACTGTAAAAACCCAGATAATTTTTTGGGATAGTCAATGAATGGGTTTCCCTCGAGAAGGTTAGCTAAAAAACTATCCAGCAAAACCATGGGGGTTTTTAATTGAATTAAAATATCCTAGCCCTTCAAAACCCGGGGTAAAACCCTATAAAAGGAAAGCGCTATCGGTCCCTGCTCACGGTACACATTATGAATCCACAATATTTTCAAGAGCGTGCACCCAAACGTCCTAAAATTATTTTGACATTTCTGCGCTCTTTAAACTAAACTGTCAAAACAAACTATATATGTCAGTCTTGCGTTGCGTCATTCTTACAACATATTACTGTTTTGTGTTTTCGTAACTGTATTTGATTTTTAAACTTGCTATCTTTTATCGGACTTTCCTTTACGCTTTAAATATTTATATTCTGCTGTGCATATTGGATTGCTTTGTTAACGATTTGGATTCTGACGCTCACGAAGTCAATGTACCTGAAATGAACTGTGGCCTCCAATCGAATATGAGAGCATATTGTAAGAACTTTAACACCCTAACTACAAAATACATTGGCTGATATACATAAACAGGTTGAAGAACTACAGGAAAATGAATCTGGATTTAGGTAATCCAGATTCATTTTCGCTATCGTCAATTCCACCAGTTGCTAATCAAGCAAATATAACGGCATTAGCCTCATTCCCTGATAACATATCTTCGAAGCTATCTAGTTCTTCCTTTCGAGATTTAAGAGAGGATAAAAACATTTAATGTGTCTTGTCTGAGTAATTATTGTAGTGATGATGTGTTATAATATTAAGAAATAAATATATTTAAGCAAATGTCTGTACTTACTTATTTATATGACTAAATAAAAATTCAAGTGTTATGTTTTTAGTGTTTTATTGCATGTCCAATTGTATATTTTTTGCTAATTCGCCTGAATATCCAAAAAATATCTGATAGGGTCAACTCACACCGAAAGAGCGGCGAAGGGCAGCGACCCGTTTACCGTTCATAGAATTCGCTGGAATTCCCGCGGCGCCGCGGGCATCCGCGCGTCTCGTTCGAGTTTCTCATGCGATAATAAGTATTATAGAAATGAAAATAAAGTTAAAATTCATATGACACTGAAACTGCGCTCCGCTTCGCTGCGCTTCGACGCTCTTTTGGTGTGAGTTGACCCATAGACGACGAGTTCTTCTTCGATATTGCAATTAATGTCGATGTTTGAAAGTGACTATGTATTACCAATATATTTTGTTCATCAATGTAAATACGTTTTACTTGGTATTTTGATTTTTGACTCATTCTTCACTAGCCTCTATGAATATATATCACTGATAGTGTTTCGAACATTTTCATAAAATTAAAGGCGTTCTCATACTAATTTACTGTCACTGTCACTGTTATTGTAGACCATTGTTGTATTGATGTCAATCATTGCTATTCAAAATGATGAGGCGTTTTTTTTTTAAATCTTATTTATAGTGTCTCTCGCTCTATCTCTGATTTTAAAAATTAAACTACTGTAAAGCCGTACTCTTAAGCTTTAATACGACGTACCGTTTGTCTGTGTAATAGAATATTTTTAGTTTGGGCACAGCTCCCTACAATTCCGGCCATGTCATTTCTGTAGACACAATAGTTCATTTTTAGGGTTCCGTAGCCAAATGGCAAAAAACGGAACCCTTATAGATTCGTCATGTCTGTCTGTCTGTCTGTCTGTCTGTCCGTATGTCACAGCCACTTTTTTCCGAAACTATAAGAGCTATTCTGTTGAAACTTAGTAAGTAGATGTATTCTGTGAACCGCATTAAGATTTTCACACAAAAATAGAAAAAAAAGCAATAACTTTTGGGGGTCCCCATACTTAGAACTGAAACTCAAAAAAAATTTTTTTCGTCAAACCCATACGTGTGGGTATAGTCTGTCTAATAAGTTAAACGACTTGGGTAATTTTTAGGGTAAAATGAAATCTGATGTAGTCAACACTGGTTAAGAAATCAAGGTTGATTATGAGATCTTAGTCATTGTTTAATAATGGAACATTATAAAAAGTACCTATCCAATTTAAGAATTTTTTTAAATGATTCAATACTATTAGAGGACTTTTTAACATTAAAAAATGATAAAGATTATCGTTTAAAATATACCTATTTCAGTCTCTTTAATGATATTCTATTACATAAGAAGGATACATTTGCAAAGACATAATAGTGTCCTAAGTAATAAAATAAATCTGGAATCGTACGAGAAATCTGATTCTAAATATTCTATTCCACTTACTGATTCATCATCACTAGGCATACTACGATCAAAATCTGTTGTAGAACTATCATCATCTCAAAAAACAAGTGAATGACGATTAAAATTCCGGTTGCCAACATTACATTTTTAATTTCCTTAAAAAAATTCCAAGTCGTTTAACTTACTAGACAGACTATATCTATGGATAGGTCTTCAAAAATGATATTGAGGTTTCTAGTATCATTTTTTTCTAACTTGAATAGTTTACGCGAGAGACACATCCAAAGTGGTAAAATGTGTCCCCCCCCCCCCCCTATAACTTCTAAAATAAGATAATGATAAAACTAAAAAAAATATATGATGTACATTACTATAAAAACTGCCAACGAAAATTGGTTTGAACGAGATCTAGTAAGTAGTTTTTTTTAATACGTCATAAATCTAAAAAATACACTATTATTAAAACATCGATCAAAGTTACAACGAACTACAAGAACTTTTATACTATGTTACAGGTCGCGCGGTGAATCAAGATCGCTCGGTGAGGGCAATCGGCGCATGTGTACAATTGCGCACAGAAATTCTTAGTATGTTAGGATTTTATTTTTAATTTCGTATGTTTGAACCTTAGTAACATAACTTATAATAACACTAGTTTTTGCTTGTAATTTATCTTGTAAGTAGGTAAATTCAGAAAAAATTAAATTTTTAAAATAAAACTAAAAATAAAAAAATAATAATTTAGTTAGTTTCTTTCTTAACGTAACAATTCACGTCGTAAACCATTTTTCTGGCTAGCCGTTTTAAAACTTTATTTTTAACCATTTTTTTTACGACTACGTATTACTAATACGATAACACAAGCTGTACGCAATAGTACCCAAGTACAACAGTATCCAATGAGACGCGAGAACGCAACGCGGGAATTGAAGAGCGACTCTATCTACCAATGACGTGTCGCCGACGGCGCACACCCGCCCGCACGTCGCCAAATAGGCCTTAGAATTTAATACTGCGCATGCCCCTTCCACTTTTGCCGAGCGATCTTGATTCACCGCGCGACCTGTGGTCTACAAATGGACTACAAATTCCCAGATTTGTCCTACAATTGTTTTAAGAGTACCTACTACTAAATCCTGTATTTTTTTTTTGATAAAATTTGTGTGGTCCCTCAGTTCACACGCACATGATAAAAATTACTTGCTGTATAAGCAATCAATTTGGAGCTTTATTTACTTGTTATAAGATTAATGTTTCCTAAATAAAGTAATTACTAAACGTCAATTTCTAGAGATGTACCATTGGCGTTGCCTTATTTTGTCGATATTGCATTTCATTTTCAAATAAAATAAAGTCATCAGCAGGAGTCGATAAATTACAGAATAAAATACTTACGTTACGTATTCTTAATTTTATTTATAACGGGGTTGTAGCTATTTTATTAATCATGAAATTACTCATAATTGAAATAAAGATTTCTTTTGACGCTCAAAAACTATTAGAGCTAACAGAGACAACAATAAATTTTCGCTGTTTTTCGCTTTTTGCTAATGAAAATGTAAAAAAATAGTTTTATTTTATTTTATTCATAGGAACAGCAAACAACTACATTATGTGATATTAAAAAACATAATTACAAGAAAAAACTTAAATAATAATGTAGCCCACAGCGCTGTTCACAGATTACCATTAATTAGTAATTTTAAAATTGCCAGGTTACATGCATCCCAATGACATCTCCTAGTTATAAATAGTATTAAAAACAAACAGAAAAAGTACGAATCATACAAATCATTAAAAAAGAGAAAAAAAAGGAAAGAAAAGAGAACTCAATTATAAGACTAAGAGAAAAAATACTAATCAGAGCGCTCAAGTGTCTTATACAATAGGCTTCGAAACTTTGATGTGGTACATGTAAATATGTCGATATGCTCAAATTCATTGTTATACATTGTTACCATTCGCCGAATCGGTGCACGCTGCCGGCAGGTACCTGTTGCAAATAGTAAGCCTGCACGCACCTGCCTTCTATGAACAGTTCTGGTGACTGCATAACACAGTACATTGTTCAGATCCAAAATTGCCATTAACAATATTATATAAGGTCATTAATTAGGCCTCTAATTGTTTGCGTCTAGAGCTCAGCGTCAAGAGTTTATATTTATTGAGCAACTGGTTATAAGGCAAATATGTTCTGTGACATCTATAATGCATTGCACGGAGACATTATAAAGATAATTAATGAAGTACGTAAAAAACCAGGTAAAATCAAAAATATTGACTGATTAATAATATAAATTATTTTGTTCATAAGTAAGTTTTAAAAAACACTTCTAGACATAAATTTTTTTGTCAGTTGAAATGAAGCCGGTGTTACTAACTACAAATTTACTTTTTGGGTCCATACATATTTGAGTAGAACTATAACATCTTGACCTTCCTCGAGACTGCTAGATTTCGGTATAACCAGATTTTTAATAAAGTGACTTCTTTTTCTTCTACCAATATCTAAAAATACTTCAGGGCTCAAGTTTTGGCACTGCTGTGTCAGTTATGTTATTTTTTACGTTTTTAATTAAACTGATCCTTCAAAGTGATTTGAGGAAATCGTGGTAGTTTTTGCAGGAAATCAACTTTGCCTTCCAGTCGCAAAGATCCATTTTTCTTTTCTGTCTGGATCTTTAAGAAATATAAAGTCACAAAATAACACGAAAGCTACATTTAGAACCCTTGGAAAGTATAACCCTGTTTACATTTTATTTATGAGTTATTTGGCTGAAATTAAAATAGTGTGCGTTTATAATTTTGTCGAAGCACTTGGGCATTTTTTTTCCGATACGACAAAGAACATTATTGTTATTATTATTACCGCGGCGACCGTAACTAGACTGATATGCGCGGCGCATGCGCAATACTCCGCAAAACTCGGGGTACGCGCGCCCTGCCTACTTACTCCTTCTATGCTACTGTATGATTCATGTTCTGTGGGCTATTACGTTAACATATAAATTACTGAAACTGTAATCGTTAGTAAATACAAAGAAATGAAATCAATAACTACAAAGAAATTTTAGTAATGGATTTCTTTGATCCAATCCCTTTTATTCGATCGGTCAGAACTGTCAAACGGAACTTTTTGATATGACAATTATTATGCTTTAATGTGCAAGGTTTCTATAGTAATCATATCAGCCGATAGACGTCCACTGTTGGACATAGGCCTCTCCCAAGTGTCAATCGATCCTGCGCGTCCCGTATCCATCGGATCTCCGCAACCTCATCAACGGTCATCGGTCCACCTTGATGGAAAGCCTCCTACCTTCCAACGCTGCGTCTTCCGGGACGCGGTCGCCACTCCAGAATCTTTCGGCCCCAACGGCCATCTGTTTTTATTTATTTATTTGGATCTCCAACAAAGGTTACACAGACATAGTATAAATCATTAGGCATGGGGTCCTTTAACGTGTGCTCCTTCAGTAGCAGGAGACCACAGCATGCACATATAACTAAGTTAAAAATAGAAAAAATTGAATTTCACAAAAAAATACCAAACCTCTGTTCTGCGAGCATTGTGCCCTGCCCATTGCCACTTAAGTTTGGCGATTCTTCGTGCTATGTCGGCAACCTTGGTTCTCCTGCGGATGGATATCTTCATTTCTGATTCGATCACGTAAGGAAACTCCGAGCAAAGTCCTTTCCATTGCCCTTTGGGTGACTTTAAGCTATCTGATGAGGCCCATTGTGAGCGACCACGTTTCGGAACCATATGTCATCACTGGCATCACGCACTGCCCACTGGTCATAGACTTTCGTCTTGCGACACTGTGGTACGTTAGATGAGAAGATACCGCGTATCTTCCCGAACGCTGCCCAGCCGAATCGGATTCGACGATTGACTCTTTCTCGAAATTAGATCTACCCAACTGGACTGACTGTCCGAGGTAGACGTAATCGGCCACAACTTTGAGTATAGAGTCTCTGATCTTGATAGGAGTGGGTGCTACATGGTTGTTTATTATGATTTTAGTTTTGTCCATGTTCATTTTAAGACCCACTCTTTCGGAAGCTCTACTGAGGTCATTGAGCATTGTACTGAGCCTTTCCGTAGTCTCATCCATGACTACTATGTCGTCGGCAAACCAAAGGTGAGTGATGTACTCGCCATTGACATTAATGCCTAGTCCACTCCAGTCCAGAACTTTGAAGACAACCTCCATTGCGGCCGCAAACAGTTTCGGAAAAATGACGTCTCTCTGCCTCACTCCTCGCTGAAGGAGGATAGGTTTCGAGATCTAGTCCTAAAGTGGGACTGACATAGTAGCGTTTTCGTACAAACACTCGATGTACCGATAGTCAATCTGACACCGTTGGAGAGATTGCAGCACAGGAATTATATTACTGAATGCCAACAGAACGTTTTGGCGTTGTCTCTTTTCGCGTTGCCTCGTTGTCAGACATTGCGTTGGATGAAACAACAAGCTTTTAAATCTCACAACAATTCTAATAAACCCTAATTTAGGCTAGGATACATTGATTAATTACGGATTTCCAGTGCCTACTTTCCGGCCTTTTCATCATCAGATCAGTTCGATGATACTATTTTGAACACAACTATTCAGAATTATTTGTTTCTTTTAATTGTCATAGTTGCTTAGCTATTCTTACAACTATTACAACTTAGGTAATTTACAGACCCACCAACTTATCTGTGAACTGAGTGGTAGCGACACCGTCGCTTTAGTGTTGCAAATTAATAGAAATTACCCATGATTGGGTATGTCAGATAAGAAACTAGGTAAACATATAAACATAATTTTATTATTTTAAACAATACCTAACATTGTTTTATAATAATAAAATGCTAATATAAGTACTAAATAGTCTTCAAAAATAGGAAAATTAATGTAGGTAGATACATACATTAGCTTTTTCTCTGGCATTCAATTGATATAATGTAGGTACCCCACTTACAAACTAAGTGTTTAGCAAAGTTGGCAAATGAAATTTAATAACTTGCAAATAAACGTTATATTCATTGATATACAAAAAACCCTTGGGTTTTTATTATTCAATGGTTATATTAAAAAAAAAAAACTAATTCTGCATTTTGCAAAAGTACCTACTTAAATGGATTCAGCAGTTACAAGCTTGATAAAAAAAACCCATAGTTTAGTACTAGCTTCTCTATTTAAACAAAACTCAAATATCTGGACACTCAAGATGTGTCCTGTAGGACATGCCCTAGTTAATAAATAGAATAAAACAAAAGTTTCATCATCATCATCAACTCATATACGTCCCCACTGCTGGGGCACGGGCCTCCCTTAACGATGTGAGGGGTAAAAAAAAAAACAAAAGTTTGCTTAACAATAATTTATTAGAATCCCGGTATAAACACTACTGACACTACAGTGTTCTTGGGTATAACTCTTGATGCTAAGCTTCAGTGGGGCCCTCACATAGATAAGTTGTCGAAAAAACTTAGCTCTGCCGCATACGCTGTTAGGCAAATTCGAAATCTAACTGACTTAGAGACAGCCCGTTTATTTTACTTCAGTTATTTTCATAGCGTCATGTCGTACGGTATTCTATTATGGGGAAATGCCGCCGATATCCAAACGATTTTTGTTTTGCAGAAAAGGGCCATTCGTTCAATTTATAAATTAAGGCCCAGATACTCCCTCAGAGATAAATTTAAAAATATTAATATTTTGACTGTGCCATCTCAGTAGGTATATCTATGACAATATTTTGTATGTTCATAAAAATAAAAACATGTTTAAAAAATACAGTGATATTCATAACGTTAATACTAGGAACAAACACAAGTTAGTGGTTCCTGCAACCAGGCTCAAAAAAATAGGACGCTCATTTAGATGCCAAAGTATGCATTTTTATAATAAGCTTCTCAGTCCTATTCAAGAACTTAGCATTAATAAATTCAAAACATTTGTAAAGCGAAAACTTTGCCAAAAGGCTTTTTATACTGTAAAAGAGTATCTCGAGGATAAAACGGCTTGGGATAGACCTGCTCCAATACCTACTCACTATAATTGTTATCATTTGAATGTTTTTTTGTTTTAACTGCCTTTTTTTTATTGACGATTGTTGTTGTTTTACAATTATGATATTGTATATATATATATATATATATATATTATTATTTTTTTTTTACAATTTGCAATATTTACACTTTTGTAAATTTTATTATTGTGAATGTGAGAACTATGTGGATTACTCTTTCCTTTTCTTTTATTTTCACATGATGTCTGGCAGTTTTGAGTATTTGATGTGGCCTACCCAAATGTCCTTTCTTTGGCATTGTTCGTCAAGTCGTTGAGCTCCTTAGTAGTCCTGACTTGAGCTACACGCATACTGACAAATGCTTGCACTGACTGGACAGGTCCACTTAGAACTGTGTGGTTCTTTCTTCAAAAGACCATCTCAGGCTCAATCTGCATGGTTCTCATATGATTTTGACCATTACATGTTTTGCTGTATGGACTTTAAAAGAGACTTTGACCCCTGAATTTGTTTTGGTGTTTCTTCTCAGAGTAGTCAGGAAACACCGGCCTCATCTAGCATTAATTGACAAAAAAAAAAATTGACGTGTAAAAGTGTTTTTATAAAACCTACTTGCAAAATAAAGATCATTTATCATTTACAATAATAATGATCTTTTGATGAACTTGCACGCCCAACTTCATCCTGGTTGTGAGGCCATACGCCGCTTATATCCATGTCATCATTATCACTGTCACTTTCAGTTTCCGAATCACTTATCACTTCTATAATGAACGGTTTATCCAAATACACATCATGCTTCAAATATTCTGCTTGTAACTTGCGAACATGATTGCAATGCTCTGAGCCCACTCACTAACCGATATACTTTCAAAAGCTTCTTGAACTAGGCGGGGAATCTCAGAATTTTTGTGGTCAATATTTACATCAGCAACTTTTCTTTTCATCGAGCTCCATATTAATTCGATGGGATTGAGATCACAATGATATCCCAGGTAAATTTAAAAAATAATTTAATTTAAAAAAAAACAAGCATTTGTGTCCATTTTCTTGTAATATTTTTTCAATTTCATACACAAGTTTAGGCTTATTTCTCTTAATTATTTCTAACAGCTGAGGTTTCGTCAACTCCTCTCCGTAGTCAATTTTATTTTGTGTCAACCATAATTGCATATCTTTCTTTAAAGAATTAGAATTTGATATTTTATTTACACAAATACGGGCATTATCCATTACTATTATTGATGGCTCTTGTAAATTAGGCACAAGTTTTTCAATTACCCACTTTTTAAAGTTAGTACTATTCATGTCGTCATGATAGTCACCACTTTTTGTGTTAGACTTAAAAACTAGAAGAGCATTTTGGACAAATCCGGCATCCCCTCTCGCATGAACAATAATATATCTTTGCCCTTTTGATACAGGCTCTAACACTCCATCTACACCCTCTCCTTGCCAGCATTTACCTGATGTATGCGATGAATGTATAGGTTTCATCTAAATAAATTAGCGGCCGAGGCTGTGGAGATTTATATTTTTTTTCTACAGCATGCAAGTATTTTGCTCTCCAAGCTGATACTTCATTGCGCTCCATGAGCATTTTACGATTAGACTGCGACTTTTTAAAACGAAAACCCATTTTGTGGAGCAGCTTTCGTAGACTTTCTCTTTGTCCCGTGTAATTTATTTCTGTTTTTAAGACCTTTATGAGCTTCTTAACAGTCGGTAACTCGTTTTTATTAGAGTAAAATTCATGTACTTTCCTCCGGATAACTCCCATGTCAAAATCATCAACATGAATAAACTCACTTTGACGTTTCCTCTCCTTGCCTGGGGTCCGAATTTTTGTACCAGCTTCTTCTGCTGCATGCCCTTCTTTAACTATTTTTGAAATTAGCCCTTGACTCACACCTGGTATTTACATACTGTAGTTAAAATAGTAAATGTAAGTATAAGAAACTATTTTTTATGCGGCTTGCTTACAAATCGTGTCACGTAAGAAGAACGCTGGAAGGCAGTGGAGTGGAGAGAATTTACGCTAAGCCAAACGTACCTATGCGGGAGAGCCCCTCAGATTATTCCAGCGTTCTTTTTACGTGATGAGAACTATAGGTAGGTAGTTGAATCCCTCAGCTTTATATTTTTTAAGTTACAGTTACGTTAAAAAGTAATCAGTGAAAAAAAAAATCGGGTAATTTACAAAAAGAAAGTAGATAACACTAACCTGTAGCTGCCGAAATTCGTTTGTATACTTGATTAAATGGAGTAATCGGAGCCTCCGCCCGAGTTTCTTCAAAAAAGGCTTTGACCTTAAGAATGATGCTTCGCGCATCACTTTTAATCGCTTTCGGCATATTAAACGTTGAAAATGTAAAAAATTCGCAACAGAAAACACAGAGCACCCGACTGTAGTAGACACTGACAATCGAATGACATTTCAACATGGCGGCCGTAGTTCCCATTTTCTCCATTTCACAGATAAGTTGGTAAGACAGTAATATCTACATGATATATTACTGTCTTACCAACTTATGGAATTGATATGGAATTGACGATAGCGAAAATGAATCTGGATTTAGGTAATCCAGATTCATTTTCGCTATCGTCAATTCCACCAGTTGCTAATCAAGCAAATATAACGGCATTAGCCTCATTCCCTGATAACATATCTTCGAAGCTATCTAGTTCTTCCTTTCGAGATTTAAGAGAGGATAAAAACATTTAATGTGTCTTGTCTGAGTAATTATTGTAGTGATGATGTGTTATAATATTAAGAAATAAATATATTTAAGCAAATGTCTGTACTTACTTATTTATATGACTAAATAAAAATTCAAGTGTTATGTTTTTAGTGTTTTATTGCATGTCCAATTGTATATTTTTTGCTAATTCGCCTGAATATCCAAAAAATATCTGATAGGGTCAACTCACACCGAAAGAGCGGCGAAGGGCAGCGACCCGTTTACCGTTCATAGAATTCGCTGGAATTCCCGCGGCGCCGCGGGCATCCGCGCGTCTCGTTCGAGTTTCTCATGCGATAATAAGTATTATATAAATGAAAATAAAGTTAAAATTCATATGACACTGAAACTGCGCTCCGCTTCGCTGCGCTTCGACGCTCTTTTGGTGTGAGTTGACCCATAGACGACGAGTTCTTCTTCGATATTGCAATTAATGTCGATGTTTGAAAGTGACTATGTATTACCAATATATTTTGTTCATCAATGTAAATACGTTTTACTTGGTATTTTGATTTTTGACTCATTCTTCACTAGCCTCTATGAATATATATCACTGATAGTGTTTCGAACATTTTCATAAAATTAAAGGCGTTCTCATACTAATTTACTGTCACTGTCACTGTTATTGTAGACCATTGTTGTATTGATGTCAATCATTGCTATTCAAAATGATGAGGCGTTTTTTTTTTAAATCTTATTTATAGTGTCTCTCGCTCTATCTCTGATTTTAAAAATTAAACTACTGTAAAGCCGTACTCTTAAGCTTTAATACGACGTACCGTTTGTCTGTGTAATAGAATATTTTTAGTTTGGGCACAGCTCCCTACAATTCCGGCCATGTCATTTCTGTAGACACAATAGTTCATTTTTAGGGTTCCGTAGCCAAATGGCAAAAAACGGAACCCTTATAGATTCGTCATGTCTGTCTGTCTGTCTGTCTGTCTGTCCGTATGTCACAGCCACTTTTTTCCGAAACTATAAGAGCTATTCTGTTGAAACTTAGTAAGTAGATGTATTCTGTGAACCGCATTAAGATTTTCACACAAAAATAGAAAAAAAAGCAATAACTTTTGGGGGTCCCCATACTTAGAACTGAAACTCAAAAAAAATTTTTTTCGTCAAACCCATACGTGTGGGTATAGTCTGTCTAATAAGTTAAACGACTTGGGTAATTTTTAGGGTAAAATGAAATCTGATGTAGTCAACACTGGTTAAGAAATCAAGGTTGATTATGAGATCTTAGTCATTGTTTAATAATGGAACATTATAAAAAGTACCTATCCAATTTAAGAATTTTTTTAAATGATTCAATACTATTAGAGGACTTTTTAACATTAAAAAATGATAAAGATTATCGTTTAAAATATACCTATTTCAGTCTCTTTAATGATATTCTATTACATAAGAAGGATACATTTGCAAAGACATAATAGTGTCCTAAGTAATAAAATAAATCTGGAATCGTACGAGAAATCTGATTCTAAATATTCTATTCCACTTACTGATTCATCATCACTAGGCATACTACGATCAAAATCTGTTGTAGAACTATCATCATCTCAAAAAACAAGTGAATGACGATTAAAATTCCGGTTGCCAACATTACATTTTTAATTTCCTTAAAAAAATTCCAAGTCGTTTAACTTACTAGACAGACTATATCTATGGATAGGTCTTCAAAAATGATATTGAGGTTTCTAGTATCATTTTTTTCTAACTTGAATAGTTTACGCGAGAGACACATCCAAAGTGGTAAAATGTGTCGTCCCCCCCCCCCCTATAACTTCTAAAATAAGATAATGATAAAACTAAAAAAAATATATGATGTACATTACTATAAAAACTGCCAACGAAAATTGGTTTGAACGAGATCTAGTAAGTAGTTTTTTTTAATACGTCATAAATCTAAAAAATACACTATTATTAAAACATCGATCAAAGTTACAACGAACTACAAGAACTTTTATACTATGTTACAGGTCGCGCGGTGAATCAAGATCGCTCGGTGAGGGCAATCGGCGCATGTGTACAATTGCGCACAGAAATTCTTAGTATGTTAGGATTTTATTTTTAATTTCGTATGTTTGAACCTTAGTAACATAACTTATAATAACACTAGTTTTTGCTTGTAATTTATCTTGTAAGTAGGTAAATTCAGAAAAAATTAAATTTTTAAAATAAAACTAAAAATAAAAAAATAATAATTTAGTTAGTTTCTTTCTTAACGTAACAATTCACGTCGTAAACCATTTTTCTGGCTAGCCGTTTTAAAACTTTATTTTTAACCATTTTTTTTACGACTACGTATTACTAATACGATAACACAAGCTGTACGCAATAGTACCCAAGTACAACAGTATCCAATGAGACGCGAGAACGCAACGCGGGAATTGAAGAGCGACTCTATCTACCAATGACGTGTCGCCGACGGCGCACACCCGCCCGCACGTCGCCAAATAGGCCTTAGAATTTAATACTGCGCATGCCCCTTCCACTTTTGCCGAGCGATCTTGATTCACCGCGCGACCTGTGGTCTACAAATGGACTACAAATTCCCAGATTTGTCCTACAATTGTTTTAAGAGTACCTACTACTAAATCCTGTATTTTTTTTTTGATAAAATTTGTGTGGTCCCTCAGTTCACACGCACATGATAAAAATTACTTGCTGTATAAGCAATCAATTTGGAGCTTTATTTACTTGTTATAAGATTAATGTTTCCTAAATAAAGTAATTACTAAACGTCAATTTCTAGAGATGTACCATTGGCGTTGCCTTATTTTGTCGATATTGCATTTCATTTTCAAATAAAATAAAGTCATCAGCAGGAGTCGATAAATTACAGAATAAAATACTTACGTTACGTATTCTTAATTTTATTTATAACGGGGTTGTAGCTATTTTATTAATCATGAAATTACTCATAATTGAAATAAAGATTTCTTTTGACGCTCAAAAACTATTAGAGCTAACAGAGACAACAATAAATTTTCGCTGTTTTTCGCTTTTTGCTAATGAAAATGTAAAAAAATAGTTTTATTTTATTTTATTCATAGGAACAGCAAACAACTACATTATGTGATATTAAAAAACATAATTACAAGAAAAAACTTAAATAATAATGTAGCCCACAGCGCTGTTCACAGATTACCATTAATTAGTAATTTTAAAATTGCCAGGTTACATGCATCCCAATGACATCTCCTAGTTATAAATAGTATTAAAA
Source organism: Mythimna ferrago (assembly GCA_910589285.2). NCBI lineage: Eukaryota > Metazoa > Arthropoda > Insecta > Lepidoptera > Noctuidae > Mythimna > Mythimna ferrago. Next base: position 26,070,820 of record OU342692.1, read on the forward strand.
ACAAACAGAAAAAGTACGAATCATACAAATCATTAAAAAAGAGAAAAAAAAGGAAAGAAAAGAGAACTCAATTATAAGACTAAGAGAAAAAATACTAATCAGAGCGCTCAAGTGTCTTATACAATAGGCTTCGAAACTTTGATGTGGTACATGTAAATATGTCGATATGCTCAAATTCATTGTTATACATTGTTACCATTCGCCGAATCGGTGCACGCTGCCGGCAGGTACCTGTTGCAAATAGTAAGCCTGCACGCACCTGCCTTCTATGAACAGTTCTGGTGACTGCATAACACAGTACATTGTTCAGATCCAAAATTGCCATTAACAATATTATATAAGGTCATTAATTAGGCCTCTAATTGTTTGCGTCTAGAGCTCAGCGTCAAGAGTTTATATTTATTGAGCAACTGGTTATAAGGCAAATATGTTCTGTGACATCTATAATGCATTGCACGGAGACATTATAAAGATAATTAATGAAGTACGTAAAAAACCAGGTAAAATCAAAAATATTGACTGATTAATAATATAAATTATTTTGTTCATAAGTAAGTTTTAAAAAACACTTCTAGACATAAATTTTTTTGTCAGTTGAAATGAAGCCGGTGTTACTAACTACAAATTTACTTTTTGGGTCCATACATATTTGAGTAGAACTATAACATCTTGACCTTCCTCGAGACTGCTAGATTTCGGTATAACCAGATTTTTAATAAAGTGACTTCTTTTTCTTCTACCAATATCTAAAAATACTTCAGGGCTCAAGTTTTGGCACTGCTGTGTCAGTTATGTTATTTTTTACGTTTTTAATTAAACTGATCCTTCAAAGTGATTTGAGGAAATCGTGGTAGTTTTTGCAGGAAATCAACTTTGCCTTCCAGTCGCAAAGATCCATTTTTCTTTTCTGTCTGGATCTTTAAGAAATATAAAGTCACAAAATAACACGAAAGCTACATTTAGAACCCTTGGAAAGTATAACCCTGTTTACATTTTATTTATGAGTTATTTGGCTGAAATTAAAATAGTGTGCGTTTATAATTTTGTCGAAGCACTTGGGCATTTTTTTTCCGATACGACAAAGAACATTATTGTTATTATTATTACCGCGGCGACCGTAACTAGACTGATATGCGCGGCGCATGCGCAATACTCCGCAAAACTCGGGGTACGCGCGCCCTGCCTACTTACTCCTTCTATGCTACTGTATGATTCATGTTCTGTGGGCTATTACGTTAACATATAAATTACTGAAACTGTAATCGTTAGTAAATACAAAGAAATGAAATCAATAACTACAAAGAAATTTTAGTAATGGATTTCTTTGATCCAATCCCTTTTATTCGATCGGTCAGAACTGTCAAACGGAACTTTTTGATATGACAATTATTATGCTTTAATGTGCAAGGTTTCTATAGTAATCATATCAGCCGATAGACGTCCACTGTTGGACATAGGCCTCTCCCAAGTGTCAATCGATCCTGCGCGTCCCGTATCCATCGGATCTCCGCAACCTCATCAACGGTCATCGGTCCACCTTGATGGAAAGCCTCCTACCTTCCAACGCTGCGTCTTCCGGGACGCGGTCGCCACTCCAGAATCTTTCGGCCCCAACGGCCATCTGTTTTTATTTATTTATTTGGATCTCCAACAAAGGTTACACAGACATAGTATAAATCATTAGGCATGGGGTCCTTTAACGTGTGCTCCTTCAGTAGCAGGAGACCACAGCATGCACATATAACTAAGTTAAAAATAGAAAAAATTGAATTTCACAAAAAAATACCAAACCTCTGTTCTGCGAGCATTGTGCCCTGCCCATTGCCACTTAAGTTTGGCGATTCTTCGTGCTATGTCGGCAACCTTGGTTCTCCTGCGGATGGATATCTTCATTTCTGATTCGATCACGTAAGGAAACTCCGAGCAAAGTCCTTTCCATTGCCCTTTGGGTGACTTTAAGCTATCTGATGAGGCCCATTGTGAGCGACCACGTTTCGGAACCATATGTCATCACTGGCATCACGCACTGCCCACTGGTCATAGACTTTCGTCTTGCGACACTGTGGTACGTTAGATGAGAAGATACCGCGTATCTTCCCGAACGCTGCCCAGCCGAATCGGATTCGACGATTGACTCTTTCTCGAAATTAGATCTACCCAACTGGACTGACTGTCCGAGGTAGACGTAATCGGCCACAACTTTGAGTATAGAGTCTCTGATCTTGATAGGAGTGGGTGCTACATGGTTGTTTATTATGATTTTAGTTTTGTCCATGTTCATTTTAAGACCCACTCTTTCGGAAGCTCTACTGAGGTCATTGAGCATTGTACTGAGCCTTTCCGTAGTCTCATCCATGACTACTATGTCGTCGGCAAACCAAAGGTGAGTGATGTACTCGCCATTGACATTAATGCCTAGTCCACTCCAGTCCAGAACTTTGAAGACAACCTCCATTGCGGCCGCAAACAGTTTCGGAAAAATGACGTCTCTCTGCCTCACTCCTCGCTGAAGGAGGATAGGTTTCGAGATCTAGTCCTAAAGTGGGACTGACATAGTAGCGTTTTCGTACAAACACTCGATGTACCGATAGTCAATCTGACACCGTTGGAGAGATTGCAGCACAGGAATTATATTACTGAATGCCAACAGAACGTTTTGGCGTTGTCTCTTTTCGCGTTGCCTCGTTGTCAGACATTGCGTTGGATGAAACAACAAGCTTTTAAATCTCACAACAATTCTAATAAACCCTAATTTAGGCTAGGATACATTGATTAATTACGGATTTCCAGTGCCTACTTTCCGGCCTTTTCATCATCAGATCAGTTCGATGATACTATTTTGAACACAACTATTCAGAATTATTTGTTTCTTTTAATTGTCATAGTTGCTTAGCTATTCTTACAACTATTACAACTTAGGTAATTTACAGACCCACCAACTTATCTGTGAACTGAGTGGTAGCGACACCGTCGCTTTAGTGTTGCAAATTAATAGAAATTACCCATGATTGGGTATGTCAGATAAGAAACTAGGTAAACATATAAACATAATTTTATTATTTTAAACAATACCTAACATTGTTTTATAATAATAAAATGCTAATATAAGTACTAAATAGTCTTCAAAAATAGGAAAATTAATGTAGGTAGATACATACATTAGCTTTTTCTCTGGCATTCAATTGATATAATGTAGGTACCCCACTTACAAACTAAGTGTTTAGCAAAGTTGGCAAATGAAATTTAATAACTTGCAAATAAACGTTATATTCATTGATATACAAAAAACCCTTGGGTTTTTATTATTCAATGGTTATATTAAAAAAAAAAAACTAATTCTGCATTTTGCAAAAGTACCTACTTAAATGGATTCAGCAGTTACAAGCTTGATAAAAAAAACCCATAGTTTAGTACTAGCTTCTCTATTTAAACAAAACTCAAATATCTGGACACTCAAGATGTGTCCTGTAGGACATGCCCTAGTTAATAAATAGAATAAAACAAAAGTTTCATCATCATCATCAACTCATATACGTCCCCACTGCTGGGGCACGGGCCTCCCTTAACGATGTGAGGGGTAAAAAAAAAAACAAAAGTTTGCTTAACAATAATTTATTAGAATCCCGGTATAAACACTACTGACACTACAGTGTTCTTGGGTATAACTCTTGATGCTAAGCTTCAGTGGGGCCCTCACATAGATAAGTTGTCGAAAAAACTTAGCTCTGCCGCATACGCTGTTAGGCAAATTCGAAATCTAACTGACTTAGAGACAGCCCGTTTATTTTACTTCAGTTATTTTCATAGCGTCATGTCGTACGGTATTCTATTATGGGGAAATGCCGCCGATATCCAAACGATTTTTGTTTTGCAGAAAAGGGCCATTCGTTCAATTTATAAATTAAGGCCCAGATACTCCCTCAGAGATAAATTTAAAAATATTAATATTTTGACTGTGCCATCTCAGTAGGTATATCTATGACAATATTTTGTATGTTCATAAAAATAAAAACATGTTTAAAAAATACAGTGATATTCATAACGTTAATACTAGGAACAAACACAAGTTAGTGGTTCCTGCAACCAGGCTCAAAAAAATAGGACGCTCATTTAGATGCCAAAGTATGCATTTTTATAATAAGCTTCTCAGTCCTATTCAAGAACTTAGCATTAATAAATTCAAAACATTTGTAAAGCGAAAACTTTGCCAAAAGGCTTTTTATACTGTAAAAGAGTATCTCGAGGATAAAACGGCTTGGGATAGACCTGCTCCAATACCTACTCACTATAATTGTTATCATTTGAATGTTTTTTTGTTTTAACTGCCTTTTTTTTATTGACGATTGTTGTTGTTTTACAATTATGATATTGTATATATATATATATATATATATATATTATTATTTTTTTTTTACAATTTGCAATATTTACACTTTTGTAAATTTTATTATTGTGAATGTGAGAACTATGTGGATTACTCTTTCCTTTTCTTTTATTTTCACATGATGTCTGGCAGTTTTGAGTATTTGATGTGGCCTACCCAAATGTCCTTTCTTTGGCATTGTTCGTCAAGTCGTTGAGCTCCTTAGTAGTCCTGACTTGAGCTACACGCATACTGACAAATGCTTGCACTGACTGGACAGGTCCACTTAGAACTGTGTGGTTCTTTCTTCAAAAGACCATCTCAGGCTCAATCTGCATGGTTCTCATATGATTTTGACCATTACATGTTTTGCTGTATGGACTTTAAAAGAGACTTTGACCCCTGAATTTGTTTTGGTGTTTCTTCTCAGAGTAGTCAGGAAACACCGGCCTCATCTAGCATTAATTGACAAAAAAAAAAATTGACGTGTAAAAGTGTTTTTATAAAACCTACTTGCAAAATAAAGATCATTTATCATTTACAATAATAATGATCTTTTGATGAACTTGCACGCCCAACTTCATCCTGGTTGTGAGGCCATACGCCGCTTATATCCATGTCATCATTATCACTGTCACTTTCAGTTTCCGAATCACTTATCACTTCTATAATGAACGGTTTATCCAAATACACATCATGCTTCAAATATTCTGCTTGTAACTTGCGAACATGATTGCAATGCTCTGAGCCCACTCACTAACCGATATACTTTCAAAAGCTTCTTGAACTAGGCGGGGAATCTCAGAATTTTTGTGGTCAATATTTACATCAGCAACTTTTCTTTTCATCGAGCTCCATATTAATTCGATGGGATTGAGATCACAATGATATCCCAGGTAAATTTAAAAAATAATTTAATTTAAAAAAAAACAAGCATTTGTGTCCATTTTCTTGTAATATTTTTTCAATTTCATACACAAGTTTAGGCTTATTTCTCTTAATTATTTCTAACAGCTGAGGTTTCGTCAACTCCTCTCCGTAGTCAATTTTATTTTGTGTCAACCATAATTGCATATCTTTCTTTAAAGAATTAGAATTTGATATTTTATTTACACAAATACGGGCATTATCCATTACTATTATTGATGGCTCTTGTAAATTAGGCACAAGTTTTTCAATTACCCACTTTTTAAAGTTAGTACTATTCATGTCGTCATGATAGTCACCACTTTTTGTGTTAGACTTAAAAACTAGAAGAGCATTTTGGACAAATCCGGCATCCCCTCTCGCATGAACAATAATATATCTTTGCCCTTTTGATACAGGCTCTAACACTCCATCTACACCCTCTCCTTGCCAGCATTTACCTGATGTATGCGATGAATGTATAGGTTTCATCTAAATAAATTAGCGGCCGAGGCTGTGGAGATTTATATTTTTTTTCTACAGCATGCAAGTATTTTGCTCTCCAAGCTGATACTTCATTGCGCTCCATGAGCATTTTACGATTAGACTGCGACTTTTTAAAACGAAAACCCATTTTGTGGAGCAGCTTTCGTAGACTTTCTCTTTGTCCCGTGTAATTTATTTCTGTTTTTAAGACCTTTATGAGCTTCTTAACAGTCGGTAACTCGTTTTTATTAGAGTAAAATTCATGTACTTTCCTCCGGATAACTCCCATGTCAAAATCATCAACATGAATAAACTCACTTTGACGTTTCCTCTCCTTGCCTGGGGTCCGAATTTTTGTACCAGCTTCTTCTGCTGCATGCCCTTCTTTAACTATTTTTGAAATTAGCCCTTGACTCACACCTGGTATTTACATACTGTAGTTAAAATAGTAAATGTAAGTATAAGAAACTATTTTTTATGCGGCTTGCTTACAAATCGTGTCACGTAAGAAGAACGCTGGAAGGCAGTGGAGTGGAGAGAATTTACGCTAAGCCAAACGTACCTATGCGGGAGAGCCCCTCAGATTATTCCAGCGTTCTTTTTACGTGATGAGAACTATAGGTAGGTAGTTGAATCCCTCAGCTTTATATTTTTTAAGTTACAGTTACGTTAAAAAGTAATCAGTGAAAAAAAAAATCGGGTAATTTACAAAAAGAAAGTAGATAACACTAACCTGTAGCTGCCGAAATTCGTTTGTATACTTGATTAAATGGAGTAATCGGAGCCTCCGCCCGAGTTTCTTCAAAAAAGGCTTTGACCTTAAGAATGATGCTTCGCGCATCACTTTTAATCGCTTTCGGCATATTAAACGTTGAAAATGTAAAAAATTCGCAACAGAAAACACAGAGCACCCGACTGTAGTAGACACTGACAATCGAATGACATTTCAACATGGCGGCCGTAGTTCCCATTTTCTCCATTTCACAGATAAGTTGGTAAGACAGTAATATCTACATGAGCGAAAAGTTCCGTTGAATGTTTCTGGTTTTTTTCATCAGTTCCATTTCATCAACTACTACTTTTTGACTGCAGATATTTTAGTTCTAGATGAAAATGCCAAAATCACTATAATATTTGAAGATTTCTCTCGATTCATCATTAGAACTAGATTGAAAATTTAAAAAAATATTAAGTTACAATATTGGTTAGTTATACTATTTTTCAAGAATAACTATGGAGTTTCGAAGAAACGACCAATTGTATGATTGAAACTGCACGAACTTCTGATGTTTTATATATGCCTATACGGGCTATGTGAGATGAAGATATTTTGACTTTGAATTTACTGTACGTTCGTACCTACATTACCTACTAAAGGTACGTATAGCCCGAGATGCTCGTCGTAAATTCATGATTCGCAAGCATTACCGCTTCATGAACAATTATATTTTCTGACAATTTAAATGTTAATTTTGATTGCAGTCAACTGGCCGCTGCTACATCATCTGCAGTCGAGGTCCTCCCCGCGGGCCAGCAATTCTTCGAGGTGCCGCTGACCGCCGATGCCGGAGTAGGAACACCTGAGTGAGTACCAGCGTGCAGTGATCTGATACGAAGGCTTTAAAAATAATCGTAGGTTTTTTTTAAATATATATTAGAGATAGGCTCGCGTCTGACCACTATCTCACCTGATGGTAAGCGATAATGTGACCGACCATGGAGCAAGCTTGCCTAGAAGTAACCTAACCTAATCTAGCCGATATTTCTCGTAACCATTTGGTACCTACTTATTTTTCATTTACGGCTAGCGAGCGTTTGAAATTGGTTAAGTAGGTACAAACTCAATCAGTGGGTAATGACTGATAGCCTTTAAATATTTATTTATTTATTTATTTATTATTTATTATAATCTTTATTGTACACCAAATAAACAAAAATACAGGACAAACATTTAAAAGAATAAGTGCACAATGGGCGGTCTTATCGCACAGGGCGATCTCTTACAGACAACCTTTGGATGGACTGAGAGAAAGGAGATAGATTAAGGGTTGTCAGTGTACAAACATCAGATATAATACTAACAAGATACATTAACACAAATACATACATACAATACTAAAAAAAAAAATATACTAATAAATATCAAATATATAGTTGAATCAGGAGAAGAAAAATATATCAAAGAGAAAGGTAATGCTCCTTCACCATCTTTTTAAATGTTGGTAGCGTTTGAGCACGCCTTACTTCTAAGGGTAACGCATTCCACAAACGTGCAGCTTGAATTGTGAAAGATTTGTCAACGAAGGTAGTGGAATGCGTGCGAATACTTAATTTTAGGTTCTCCGATGATCTCAAGGACCTACTATGTGTGTCACTAAGGAACTGAAAACGTTCTTTAAGATAAAACGGGGTACAAGGATTAAATAGCACATTATAAAGCAAAGAAAGTATATGGGCGTTCCGGCGAAGGCGAATAGGAAGCCATTTGAGCTTAGTACGAAATTCAGAAACGTGGTCATACTTGCGCAAGCCAAATATGAACCTGATACAAAGATTTTGAAGTCGCTCAAGCTTATCCAATTGGTCCTGGGTGAGATCAAGATAGCTGGCAGCAGCATAGTCCAGGATTGGAAGAAGAAGAGATTGGAAGAAGAAGAGATTGGGCTAACGCAATTTTGGTATTGATGGGAAGAAAATTACGAAGACGTCTCAGGGAGCCCGCTGAAGCAAATAGCTTACGACTGACTTCCTGCAGTTGTTTTGTCCAGGAAAGAGTGCGATCGAAATAAATCCCCAAGTTCTTCACAGTGTAACTTAAAGGAATAATGGTATTATTGAAAGAAACCTGGGGAAGTTTCGACCAATCCACTTTAGACACAGTCCGAGGACTACCAATAACAATCACTTGTGTCTTAGTTGGATTGATCTTCAACCCAAACTCAGCGCTCCAGTCACCTATTCGAGCCAGGTCTATGTTGATAGTATCAATGGCCTCAGATAATTTACCGATAGGGGCTTGAGCATAAATTTGGAGATCATCAGCATACAGGTGGTAGAAAGAAGATAGTCGTTGAGTGATAGCGTTTATAAAAAGTGCGAAGAGTAGAGGAGACAAAACGCCACCCTGCGGCACACCGGCAGAGGTTTCACACCAAGACGAGAAAGCTTCATCAATACAAATACGCTGCCGGCGGCCAAACAGGTAACTATGAAACCAGTCAATTACCGATGGAGATATGTTAAAAGAGTACAAGATGCCGAGTAAGATGTCGAAGTCAACGGTATTGAAAGCATTGCTAAAATCAAGTAAAGCAAGTACCGTCAACTTCCCCATCTCCATACCCGACCTAATATCGTCAGTGATATGCACGAGTGCTGAGGTAGTGCTATGTCCAGGTCGAAAACCAGATTGGAAAGGATTAAGAAGATTATGCTTGCTAAGGAACGTGCTTAGTTGTTGGTGGACAAGCTTTTCAAGGACTTTGGATAGGAATGGAAGAATTGAAATGGGACGGTAGTCAGAGAAAGATGAAGGACGAGATTTTTTAGGTAAAGGGATAACTTGGGCATCTTTCCAGGCTTGTGGAAAGACTTTACTGAAAACAGAGAAATTGAGGATGTGAAGAATGCCAGGAAGGATGATATCAAGGATAGGAATAATCATCTTACGACTGACACAGTCACTACCCACAGCGTTAGATGTTATCGACATAATACTCCTTTTAACATCACAAGCTGTGAATTGACTAATGACAAAAGGGGAATAATCAGGTATCGGAAGGTTTGAAAGATGACTTAGTGTAGCAGTTTTAGTGGCCCTATCTAATAAGGGCGAAGAAGAGAAATGACTATTAAGTAGGTTGAAGTCTAAGTCTTTAGGAATCGTGTCAGGAGACTTTTTCCCGATACCTAATGTTTTAAGGAAGTTCCAGACTTTGGCTGGATCACCATTTTGAACGGAACTGTGGATATATTGGCGGTTTGCGTTCCTACACACCTTGTTGCTGAGATTCCTAATAGAGATGTATTTCTCCCTGTTAATGTCATTGGGCCGAATTTTAAACTTGAACTTCGCAGCCGCTTTTTTATGGAGCAAAAGTTTAATGTCATCAGTCAGCCATGGCGCTGGAAGATGTTTGACTTTTACAGCTCGAATAGGTGCATGTGTGTCATAAAGCCGAATCAAGGTTGAAGTCAAGAATTCAACCTGTTCATCTACGGACGTGGAAGTGACCAAAGGCGTCCAATCAATATTGTTGGCGTCTTCTCGAAGACGATCAAGGTTCATCCCATCAAAATTGCGAAGCAGAAGAGTTTTGGACTTATGCTTAGGTGGACGAATTTTATAAGAAGTGAAAATAAGATCATGATAGGAAAAGGCGTCAGCAGAACATTGACCATGTTTTGCGACGTGACCGGGAGACGAGACGAAAATAAGATCGAGAAGAGAGGGGACAGCGTTAGGAAAATGGTGAGTGGCATTAAGATCCAGAATAGAGAGATTGGAAGATTCAATAATATTGCAAAGAGAAGTACTACGCGAGTCTTTTTTAAGAAGGCATGTATTAAAGTCGCCCATGATGATGCTATGACTGTAAGAGGGAATTAAAGCTTCTAAAATGCGTTCAAAGGAAGAAAAGTAGTTTATTCGAAGAGAAGGGCAGTAGTAAACCCCGAGAAGAATTTTAGAATGATGGAGTTCAACTTCAAGGAAAAGATGTTCACCAGCGTTTGGTGGGGGTGGCTGTGAGGACATGTTAACAATAGAAAAAGAAATGTTGTCACGAAGATAAATGGCCACTCCACCACCACCACCGCTGGCTCGATCATTCCGGATGAGTTGAAAACCTGGAAGAGAATAGGAGGAAGAGGGCAAACAAGGTTTAAGCCATGATTCAGAAACAAGAATTGCATGAATATTCTTACAGTCAAAAGTGGCCAGCATATCGGGAAAATGAGCCGGAATACTCTGGGCATTTATGTGGACTACATTGAAGTTCTTGGATACATCGGAAAAAGAAGAAACGAGAGTTTCAGCTAGGGAAGGAACACTTACAAAGCTTTCATCATTACTTGATAAAGAATAAAAAGTGTCAGAATCACTGCTACAGCCAGGGCTGAGCATAAATAAATAAATAAATATATATATATATATATAAATATATTAAAATACAGCAGAACAATAAAAGTGTGGTGGTAAAAAAAGTTTACGTCCACCTGCCAGTTGTGCTTCACACGAGTGTAAAAAAAACAAAAACAAACAATTTTTACGCAGTCCAGACACCAATAAAAATTATAAGTTTACTACACAAACAACAAAGAAAAACAAAAAAAATAAATAAAAATAAACAAAGAAATTATATAAATAAAAATAGGAACGTGTAATAGAACAAAAAAAGAATGTCAATGTTTAATGTTGTCCAAATGTTGTCAGTGCAAGTATAATGGAACGCAAACATGAACTAACTTCATGTTTGCGCTCCACTACACCTGCACAGACAGTGATTCATAGACAAACCTTGAGTTCCGAATCGCGCCAAAAGCGATCATATCGCGAATCCGACCAAATTTAATAGTTATAAACTATTAGGGCTATTGAGTAATATTTTCTACGTTGCGCGTTGGAAGGAATCGCAACATTACCGCCCCTTTTTTTTTTTTACCAGTTATAAACTAGTACTTGACTGCGATCCCGCCTGACGCAACTCGGAACGCATGGCTAATGACATTGACATGTATGACATTGACACAAACAAATATTGCAAGAAAAATAAGGTACACAAATAAAATGTGATAATACATATTATAAAACAAGAGAATATACGGAAGGATTGAAACATGTACAATATTCAATACGTGTACCTCCTTAATAGAGTAAAAACTACCTGGTACCTGGACTACCCAAAAGAAAAAATAACAAAAGAAAAAATAACAAAACAAACAAATCACTTCCTGGCCACAGTACGCTTTGATTTAGCTACAACAACCCTACCCACTGCGGCTGGTTGAACTACGCTAGGTTCCGGCTGTCCTGAGGTCTGCTCCGGTTGAGCGGCCGACTGCACCGGCTGCAGCGCAATGTCATTGAGGCCGGCGAAGGAAGTGACTCGATGTCGGGTTCCCTTGGAGTCGAGGACGAACACAGTGCCCTCAGAAGTCCAGCATTGCGTCACCCCAAACCTGTCCCGCGCCGCCATGAAGACACTGTGCCTGGCTTTCGTTAGGAATTCCGACATAGTGACACCGGACCCCTTGAGCTTAGTCTTGCTAAACCAGATTTTATCTCGAAGAGCCACCTCTTGCAACTTGAATAGGATTGGCCGGGGTTTGTGAGATGTGCGCCCCATCCTGTGGCACCGTTTGATGCTAGTAGTAGCAAAATCAATCCCAAGACTTCGTTTGACAACTTGCGCCACCACCTGTGCAGTTTCCTCACCTTGCTCCTCTGCTACTCCATGCAACAGCAAGATTTTACGCCTCCCGCGCATTTCCATGTTATCGAGGCCCTGTGCTAGAATGTTAACTTGCTGCTGCAGAGTGCTAAGTGCCTGTACAATAAATGTCCGGAAAGAAGCATACTCTGCTGCCAAACCTGAGGTGCTGCTTGTAGTTGCAGACGGACTCTTCTGCAAATCCTTCTCAAATTGTGCCATCCTTTGGTTAAACAAATTGCTCATTTCGGTGATACTGCGGTTAATAGCTTCCATGGTGTGATGTGTGATGTGAAGTAATTAGAGTTTGGAGCTGAAAACACTTCACTGGCAGGTAGTGATGGTTAGCCTTCAATATGTACCATTAATATATATAATTGATTAATATTTATATTTTTAATATAAATTGTAAATAAAGAGAAATAAAATTGGTGTTGTATTTTGACTACCCGCGATTTGAATCAACATACCTTGAAATATCAACATACCTTGGGCTAAACTATAAAATTGAGTGAACCATGGGTTCTAAGTGTGCTTGCCATATGCACAGGTACTGCTTGCAGACGGCGAGCAATGGGTAGCTCGCCGTCCGACAGTCCGGAAAGCCCAAGACGTCGACGGCGCGTTTGTGCCTCGCGTGACTCGAGGAGTTGTCAGCAAACCGAAGGGGCCCAGCAAGGTCAAAGCCCACTGGGGCCAAGGATTTATTTCTGAAAGGAAGATTCGGCCCGGGTACGAAAGGCAACGAAGGAACAGGAGTGGATTTTTAGTCAGTAAATTATCTCTCGCTCTGCCTAAGAGCGGAAGATGTTATTGGCTGATTTTTCCTATGTATAATCTGTAAAGTTATGTACAATAAAGAATATATATATATATACAGGGTGTGGCGTAAATAGTGGTCCAACGTTAAGGGTTTTTCTTTTTCGATGGGAAAAATCATCCAATGACAACCCCCGCTCTTGGGCGGAGTGGGAGATAGTGTCAGACTCTTACTGACTAAAAAACCCATCCCGTTCCTTCAAGCCTTCATACCGGGGCTCGAGCGCCCTTTCGGATAACGCTGGCCCCAGTAGGCTTTGACCCGGCTGGGCCCCTGCTGTTGCTGACAACTCCTTGAGGCGCGCGGGAACAGTGCGCGCCGTCGACGACTTGGGCTGGGTCCGGATAGTTACCGGACGGCCGGACAGCGAGCTACCCATTGCTCACTGTCCGCAAGCCCGCGCCTACGGTGGCCGGAAATCGGGATCAGTATCCCGGCGCCGGCGGCGGCGGCGATAACGCCCCGTTGCCTGATGCGTTCGGCCTCCTCCTTTGCGAGCATTACTGCTTCGCAGAAGTCGACGACCGCCTGCCACTCCTCCTCGCTCCGGACCATGGCCTCAACCAAGGCCCGGAGCGAGAGGTCTCCGCTGCCGATCGCCCCCACAGGGCACGGCGATGATCCGCCGGCCGCAAATACTTGTTGAGCTGTAAATTGAAGGGAGTTGGTTTCTGGATTGGGAGGATCGGGGAAGGTGACATCATCTGCCGGGGCCACGGCGATGGCGGGTCCCCGCGTATACAGGACAACCTTTTTAACCGTGGGTCGTCTTAGGCTGGGCTACAGGCAATGCCCCGTCTTTACGTACAAATAATAAAATTAATAATAATAAAATAAAATAAATAAAATAATTATTAAGAAGAGAAAATAATACTAGTGATGAAAGTCCTAATTAAAAAAGAAATTAGAAAAAATAAAATAATAATGAATATGTCAAAAATTCAAAATGTCACTATAGGACTCATTTATTATCTGCCAGGAAACTTTTAACTTTCTTTTTAAAGGCTATATCACTTAATTGCTTTCAGCTTTTGTAATCTATCTATACTTATAATAAATCTGTAGAAGTGAAAATTCTGTACATTGAAAATATCAAAAAAATAAATGGCAGGGGGTGTTACTAGACCGACACCGAACCCAAAAACGTTTTAAAAAAAAAAATTGTCTGTCTGTCTGTCTGGTTGTTCAGGCACCACGCAAAAACTACCGGTTCGATTACAATGAAACTTGGTATAATTATTCTTTAATATCCTGGGCACCTCGTATCTCCTATATCCTCGCACTCTGGGTACTTTTTATCCCGGAAGGTATATACAATAAAAAACAAACTTAATTTTGCGGTTCGATCCCTAGACCGGATTCCTGTACCAACCGCAAAAAATAAGTTTGTCGTAGGTTACGTCACCCGCAGTGGAGTTCACTAGGGGGCGCTGCATAAGGCTAAGATACTATAATATTATCATAGGATACAATATCGCTCGCCATCATTGATATACAAAAAACCACCAAAAACCAAAAAAGGTTTTTATAATTCAATGCTTGCCATACAATTCAATGAACACACGACGAAGATCTCTACTAATATTATAAATGGGAAAGTGTGTGTGAGTGTCTGTTTGTCCGTCTTTCATGGCAAAACGGAGCGACGAATTGACGTGCTTTTTTAAGTGGAGATAGTTGAAGGGATGGAGAGTGAGTGACATAGCTAGATTTTATCACGAAAAAAAAAACGCGAGCGATGCCGCGGGCAAAAGCTAGTTTATTATAAACTTTTGGAGCCATGCAAAAGACACTTTTACGCTTATGAGCAGTTTTGTGCTGATATTGGCAAAGAGTATTCACGTCTGTTACGAGGAAACCGATCTGCCATGCGAGAAAATAAATATGGATTGATTCTTACGAATATGACATTTTCCAATATAAATAGGGATGGTAATGTCAAAATAAGGTATTTTTGAAAATAAGGCTTGCAACTCGTGAGTCGTTTCAAGTTTGAACATCGCCCCTAAGCATCTTTATTGAGTTTTAAAAATTAGCTATCAGTTCAATTACCCCAAAAGATGATGCCGTATCTCAAAATGGACTCCACCACGGAACAGGTGTTCCGTGGACTCCACTAGGCCGTAGTATGCGGTGAGCAAAGCATCATAATGTCGGAGGGCGTTGACTAAAATGCATGATTTTAGTTTTATTCAAATTTATCTTTAAGTTATTATTATTAAGCCATTCTGTTATTGCAATTAATGAATTGTTAGTGTCATATTTGTATGTCCTTTTATGTTTACGCTCAATTGTCGCACACAACCCTCGGTGATGAGGTTCATCGGTTGCACTGTGGACTTAGGCAGGTCATTCATATATAATATAATAAATAAGGGAGGTCCCAACACACTTCCCTGTGGAACACCATTCTGCCCCCGTTAGTAAAAAAGACGCATCTAACATTTTTTCCAGATTTGATTTGAGTTTCATATTATTATTAAACCAAGTTAAAGCTCATTATATTCGGCTTTATTTTCAAGTTTTAATATGTAAATATTTAAATTTACTCAAACACAGCAAAAGATTTCCCGTTTCATTCATAATTTTTTTTTTCTCAATTTTGACTTTTAGTAAGATACGTCTTTTTAACTATCAGGGGCAGCATTTACACCATACATAACTTCACATGCTTGCGACCGACTTTCGTTATTTGCTTTCTGTGCTGAAGATATGACTCAAAAAGTCCCAGTACATTCCCTCTTAAGCCATATGCTTCTAGTTTTTACCCGACTACGGCAAAGCCAAAAGAGGGTTATGATTTTGACAGGCTATGTATGTACTACTCTGTCAAGAAAGTACCGGGAAAAGATCAATAATACACAAAATTTTTGTTATTCATCCAAATTTATTTTATCACCTTCAAAGTATGCCCCTTCAGAAACGATACACTTACGCCAACGAATAATCCAATCATCAAAACATTTTTTAAACGCTGTTTCCGAAATTGATTTCAGTGCTTGCAGCGAATTCTCCTTTATGTCTTCTACAGATTGAAAACGGGTGCCACGAAGTGGTAATTTGAGTTTAGGAAAAAGATAGAAGTCGGCTGGAGCCATATCTGGCGAATATGGTGGCGGCTCGATGGTATTTGTGGAGTGTTTGGTCAAAAATTCGTCCACAATGATGGCGCATCAGGCAACGGCGTTATCGCCGCCGCCGTCGCCGGGATTCTGATCCCGATTTCCGGCCAACGTAGACGCGGGCTTGCGGATAGTGAGCAATGGGTAGCTCACTGTCCGGCCGTCCGGTAACTGTCCGGACCAAGCCCAAGTCGTCGACGGCGCGCACTGTTCCCGCGCGCCTCAAGGAGTTGTCAGCAACAGCAGGGACCCAGCCGGGTCGAAGCCTACTGGGGCCAGGGTTATCCGAAAGGGCGCTCGAGCCCCGGTATGAAGGCTAGAAGGAACGGGGTGGGTCTTTTAGTCAGTAAGAGTCTGACACTATCTCCCGCTCCGCCCAAGGGCGGGGGATGTCAATGCATGATTTTTTCCCACCATAAAAAAAAAAAAAAAAAAAAAATTCAAAGAAAATCCAAGAATTTTCTTTCTTTTTCGTCGAATATGCTTAAATGCCGCATAACGCTCAAATAATATTCTTTATTTACCGTTTGACCTTCCAATAAGAATTCCGAGGAGTGCACAACACCGCGATAGTCAAAGAAAACAATCAACAAGGCTTTGACTTTTGATCGACTTTGGCGTGGTTTTTTCGGTTTTGGTTCAATTGGAAGGCGCCACTCCGAAGCTTGTTGATTTGTTTGCATGTCAAACTCGTAATCCCACATCTCGTCGCCAGTAACAATGCGTTTCATGAATGTTGGGTCGGAATTGACTCGTCCTCAGCGACTCTCATGCGATTGAGTTTTTGGAGAAAATTCAGGTCTTTTGGGACTAGCCGAGCGGCAACATGTTTCATACCCAAACGATTAGTTAAAATGGTACGGATTGACTCTTGAGATATAGAAAGTTCGGCGGCTATCTCTCTCAAACTTGAATGAGGATTTTCAGTCACTATTTCCTTCACTTTTGCGATGTTAACTTCAGTTGCAGAGGTTGATAGCCTACCAGAGCGAGGCAAATCTTCCATCACATTTCGACCGCTTTTGAATGCTTTGTACCTCTCATAAGCACGTGTTTTTGATAAAGTCGATTCACCGTAAGCCTTCTGTAACATTTTCAGTGACTCCGAACACGAAATTCCATTGGCGATGCAAAATTTAAGACAAACTCTTTGTTCGATGTTTTTGTCCATTATGAAATTTGCAATTCACACTAGATAATAATATGATATAACTAAAAACAGCACTGTATTTAATATAAATAACAGATGCAACTCAAACTCCGCGCCAAAATGGAAAACAGTTGTGCCAATCTAGCAACAACAAAAAAATCTAAAATTTGAATTTGGAACCATAAACAAATCATCCATTCCCGATACTTTTTTGACTGAATGTATGTATGTATGTGGGTATGTTCTTCTGTTCCCTCGTAGCCCCTAATCTACTAATCGGACCTCGACATATGAGGTATCGTTAGAACCGTCTTAATCGTCCGCTGGACATAGGGTAGGTGACGTGTCAGAAAACTCGATATGGCGCCCTCTAGCGGACAAAAAGTAATGTATTAAAAAATGTTAGATAAATACACCGTGTTTGAAATCATTTGAAAGGGCTTCACTGGCACTTATCAAAAAATATCATCATTACGTCGCGTTTAGTATAATTTGAAAAGGTTTCAGTCTCCGCAGCTGTTTCACTGCTTCACAAATGAATAGGAGTTTTATGTTAATTACCTAGTTCTTAATTTGACAATTAAGCTTTTATAAGTAAATAGTATAGAAGCACGGTGAATTAACACCAAAACTGTTTAAATAAAGAAAAGTAAAAAACTTAAACCCGACTACGACAAAAAAACAACACTGAAAAAGTATGCAACAAAATTTTAGGATACTGAAATAAACAAGGTACTATAGGTGCCCTAAGACGGCTGACCCACTATTTTGATAAGCTATTTTAATCATTATTTTGCTGTTTTTAAAGATGAAAATCCTTTGTGCCAGCATTTCGATAAATCTTACTATCCTAGTGTGAGGGTAGATTGATAAAAGAAAATGGCACGTCAGTGACAAAAGTTAACTTAGCTAATTCCATGAGTCTTATCAACTGCTTCTAAATGGGCTATAATATTGCGTCCAGCATTACAAGTAACGTTGAATTTCGATACCGTCTATAAGAATACATTTAGTCCAATGGCAATATCAGCGACTTGGCACGCAGGTGTATCTGGTTCAAATCTCAGTTTAAACGTCTAACTTTTTGTTTTCCATCTTTTGTGTTTTAGTTATATTTTTTTACTTTTCTTTAACGACAAAAGTCGAGAAATGGAGTTTGTATAGAAATGAAACAAAATATTGCAAGTAAATAAAATGTTTATTATTTCACTATATTTAAAATATATATATAAAGTAAGTAAATGGTCAACGTCAAAAATTAAAAAAAAAAACAGTTTTTTAATATTATAATCAAACAAACACATGTATAAACATTTATAAAGGGATATAATAATGGTATAAATAACTACTTATTAAGCAATTTTGATTCTTATGCTCTTAGACTTAAAGTTTATTATTGGTATTTTAAAATATAATGACTAATGATAGCTTATTTTGGAATTCTTAAACAAGATAGTATGGCTTATTGATCTGTGTAAAGACTTTGACGCAATAAGGCACGAGTTCAATTCTCATACCCTGTATATTGTTTTGCTTTCCATTCAGAACTTTTTTATTATTTTAAGTAACAATCAACGAACTAAATATTCTTAGAACATATTTGGAATAATTTGGCCTGACTTGTAACAAGCGGGTAGTCAAGATAAATATGCGTATTCATCATAAAACTGGTATTCAAATGCCACTTAGATTAAGGGTAGAGGAATAAAAATGAACCGTTTTAGTAAAGCAAAAACCAGTCGACGCTCAATAGCAGTGACGTCGTGCAAACAATTTTTACGTTGCCTTACTAAATTGCGTAAAACAATATCTTTATTTAGAATATTTTTATATACCTAGTTTTAAAATACAAAATAATCTATTTACATGAGGAGAATGTTGGTTTTCGGAGAGATTGATAGGAGACATCTTAATATAGCAGTAGGTAAGTGTCTTTTTTTTCCATTTAATTTTTTCTTCTTTTTTAAACTTACACATTTGTATGCTGTGACGTAATCAAACGTCTTTTTAATTATACTACGTTTCTTTGTTTCAGAGAAATACAGTCAGATTGTGGTTTAAAACTATAACAAACAATACAAGTCAGGACGTAAAATTGAAATAACTGCTGGTCATCCGGCAAGTCCATTTTCCCCAAGAATATCTGGATTTCTATCTGTGAAAAAATCATGTTATTATACTGCCGTATGGAAGTGGCGGGTATACCTGTGGGTTACTTGTGTTGAATGTCTTCTGTGGAACCTGGTTATCTTGTAGAAATTGGCCCATTCAGTAATAAATATTACGTGACGTAATGTCATCAGTGCGTGTAAGCAACAATGGATAATTATTTACTTCTTGTAAGCTGCCACAATACCTTCTTGTCAGTGCTTATGTGTAGTGTATTGGTTAAATAAATCATAGTAATCTTAATTTGTTAGGAAGTGTTTTTAAAATAAATTAACTGATCTTTATTTCTTTCATAATCAAACTTAAAAACCTGTCAAGTAGTTAAAATGTCAAAATATTTAGTGGTATTTTCACTTTGATTTTTTGAGTAGATAGGACAGTTAATGCAGTGATGCTATTGTTATTAAATAGAAATATTATATATTTCTAATCATGTAACATGTTGATTCACAGCATTAAACTCTTCTTTAAAAATAAAATTAGTATTTCTTTAGCACTATGTATTGAAATAAAATAAATAGTTTTTTCTCCTGCTCAAAACTGTATTACAAATAATTCTACCGTATCAAAAGCAGTTTAATATTGTAACTTCTGTTATATGTTTTACCTTTATATATAGCTATTTAAATTATGTCTATTAGACGAGTAAATATTTTTTATGTAAATTGTAAATATTACTTGAATAAACCGTTACCTATCCTAACCATTTTTGTTTTTTATTCATGTTGCTTTTATGTTTGAAAAATTAATTTAAATTTATTTATTTAACTTAATATAAATTATAATTTGATTTCAAAAATCATAATCCAATATTGTAAACACAAAACTACTAAAAGAAGCACGAAGGATTTGAACTTACGTTCATGTCAATATAAGTCTACTGTTATAACCATTAGACTAATTTGACTTATGATATTTTGTTGAAATTAACAAGTGGATTATGAGACAAAACCGTATTCAAAGTTTACCAATCTTAACGTTACTTCTTAAAGATCAAATTGACGTGACAGTATTCTATAATATTTGACTACCTACCTCTCGTTATATTCGTTTAAATTATTATGCTCCGAATTGATTTTTCTTTCGCACGAATCCGGTGCAACAACCTTCCGAACTTACTACGTACGGTGAGGACCTGCGTCATGCGGAAGGTGAGGACGCCGTGAGGTCTTTCCAGCCACTCCGCAAATACCCCTTTTTGAGGAGTGGCTGGAAT
Organism: Mythimna ferrago; assembly: GCA_910589285.2. Lineage (NCBI taxonomy): Eukaryota > Metazoa > Arthropoda > Insecta > Lepidoptera > Noctuidae > Mythimna > Mythimna ferrago. The sequence continues at coordinate 26,091,483 of OU342692.1, forward strand.
TAGTTCAATAAATTTTATCAGTAATTTTTTTATTTACAATAATGATAGACCGCCCATTGTACGTGTTTTAGATATAAGTTTTTCTTTGTTATGTTTTGTATGTACAATAAAGTATATAATTAATAAATAATAAATAAATGATAACCGCAGATGATACTCGGGCTGTCGTCACACGCAGGGCCCTAATTTCTGGGACGGTTGGATCGGCGTCGCGTGTGATGGCGTGGCGTCGCGTCGCGTGGGTCAAGTATAGTTCTAAAAGCCTAGTTTCCATATAAAATGTATGGGGACCGACGCTCCCAGATCGGCGTGTGTAGCCCACTTGTGAGCAGTGTAGTTCTACCGCCGACGCGCACTCGTCAGACGTCTGAGACGTGTTACAGTACAATTCACGAATGATGGCGTGCGTGAAGTTAGCCTTCTTCAAACTTCACGGCCGCCATCATTTGTGAATTGTACTGTACAACCTTTGATTTTAGCGATGGATGTCGTCTGTATAGTTAGTTATGAGTATACGGAACAGACAGTGAATTTGGATTTTATATTCTAATGGCTTTAGAGAATCTAGGAAAAAAGTTAGGATAGTAAAATACTGGTTTCTTAACATAAACAAGAGTAGAAGTTGGCAAAAATCATACTCTTGTCAAAGATTTACAAGCAAATCAAGCTTCTTCGCTTCTTCTTGTACTTTGGCATATCAAAAGCACAAATTGAAGAAATTCACGACATGATAGAAGATTATATTATGATGCTAGCTGCTGACAATGAGTTTGCCCGCGTGATGTTAGAAAATTATCCCAAGGCAACATACTCCCAGGAAAAAAAAGTATCCTATAGGCTATTCCAAGACATGTATTCCATTCCGTAGTTTTTGCCTGTAAGAGACATCCATACATACAAATTTTCACGTTTATAATATTATCAGGATTTATATGATGAGTAGCGGTCACGATAGACGTGCTGTCCGAAAACTGGCCTTGTGTTAAAAAAATAAACTGTGAAACTCAACCTACCGGGTTATTTATTCATTAAAACTTCATGCAACACACAAGTACAAATGCGGACTTAATTCAATCAATCTTAATTCAATTGTATTTTCAAACTGGGAGCCACAAAATTCCATCCAAATCGGTCAATCTGTTTTGGAGAAATTAAGTGACAAATACATGTAATGAAGAATTTTATTATACATATAGGTATAAAGACTAGCGTTACAGACAGGATACTACTGAATCTGTTCAATGAGCTGTAAATCGGTAATTTTTCTTATTACAATAATGATACCCGTAGAAGTTACTCGGGCCGTCGTCGCTCGCGGAATGATGCGAAAGACGTGTGTTGCAGAACTACACTACGCACACGCGACCCGACGCGTGGATAGCCCCGCCCACCTTCCTCTAAAATTTCTGGGACCGACGTGTCGGCGTCGCAGACGTAGCGTCGCGTGGCGTGGCGTGGGTCAAGTGTAGCTCTAACAGTCTATTTTCCATATAAAATGTATGGAGACCGACGCTCCCAGATCGGCGTGTGTAGCCCACGTGTGCGCAGTGTAGTTTTCTACCTTAATGTTCATTTTGTACACACGTTTGTACGAAATTTATTTGGATGAAAATTTTGGTTTTTCTACATATTATTCTCTATATTATGTTTTTTTGTTTTTCCGAGAAAAATCCAAAAAAAAATTTTTTTTTTTTATTGTGATTTACGTAAACAGTGCAATTTTCCGAGTCAATGAACCCCTGGCGCTCAAGGGTTTAAGTACCTAAATAAATGTAAATATTTAGTTAATCTACGAATTCCAAGAACTAAATCCTATATGAAAAATTATTGATTTTTGGTACTTATGAGGTTTTGAAGTTCTGTGTAACCATATAAAACGTTAGAAGTCGATTGGTTATTTTAATAAAAAAAATAAATAAAAAAATGTGGCTATTATACTTCTTAGTACCTATGTACAATAAGATTACGTACTAAAATACATTACTATACGTTACTGTCTGATCTTAGTACAGAATTACATGTGAAATGCCATTTTCTGGAACGCTGATTATTTTGATCATAGATAACTACTGTCGAAAGCTTTGTCAAGAAATCAGTGCATTAGGCGTGGGAAAAGCGTGTCATCTTGGCGATTGGAACATTTGCATCTGAATCACGAAAATGTTCCGAAACAGTGATATGTATCATTTGGTTCAATTCAAAAGATACAGACGGAACATTTGAAACATCGACGCATGTTGCGTCAAATTATAAGTTTTATTTTGAGAATTTAAATTTAATTTGAGAATAATTTAAAGCTGATGTTTTTAGTTCAGGTCGTTAGTTATACCTATTACACTATTAACGTTTAAATTTGAATTTTAAAAAGACTGCTGGTCACGTAAAGAGTGTTTGAGTGTTCCAATTGTTCCACAAGGAGTGATGAAGAATTGCATCAAACTCGGCAAATTTGAAAAAAAAATGGAAGTATCCCTACGAGTACTCAGAAAAAATATAAAAAAATAGGTACTTACCGAATGAGCAAAGCCGCAATCACGTTCCTAGCATAGATATAAGAAAGGAGGAGATATGCTAAGTAGTAAAAAATGTATCGGAACACTGTGTCTCCAGTTCTCCTTCCACTACCGACACTACTACACGTACAGGAATACTTACGCAGTCGCGCATACATCCACAAATCATAAATCAGACCAAACTACACAGTTAATTATAAACCTTATTGCCCTAAAAACAGCGTATATTTTCCTTGCACCGTAAAACTTACGCACACATTAACAACATACAACTATCGATGTGCTGTGCAAAAGCCATTTATTTTACATTTACGCTAGTGATTGACTAAATTGAAAAGTTATCGATTTTTTAATTTTTTATCGTGCTATTTTTTTTGGGTTCCAATAACAAATTAAATAAAAGTGAATGCTTCCAGAAAATAATGTATATAATAATATAATATATATGTATATAAAAGTAGAACAACCAAAATGTTTTTCAAAAAACTAAAAACTCTATTTATTCCCATTAGGCAAATAGACGGCATTTTAGAACGACAATACCAAATACGAAAAATCGGCGAAATGGAACACACACTACTAAAGAATCCTGAAAAGTTTTAAAGATTATATTATAAATTATGAATTACACATGAAAAAACGAGCTATCAAAAGAAAAAAAGATATGAGAGATGGCGTTTTCTTAGAGGCTGAAACATTTCTGGTCGAAAGTGAATTGAGCATTGGTATGTACTATATTTTTTTAGGCAACCAATAAGGTGGTTAGGTGGCCTTCCAGTAGCATCAATCCATTGCTTTTTTAAATTATTTTTCGGGAAACTGAAAACAAAGATAAATATGATAACTAAATAATATAACATTTTAGAATTTTTACCTAAGCTACTGTTAAATATAACCGCTTGTCTGTGTCGCGGAGGAATACAAAATATAACACGCATCCACGCATAACAAATAAAATCTAAAATATGTTGCCTTATTTTAAGCAAAACTCCTTAGTATATTCTGAATTATGCTCATTCATCATCATCATCATCATATCAGTCGAAACACGTCCACTGTTGGACATAGGCCTCGACAAGCGTCGCCACTACGACCGGTTTTGTGCGTCACGCATCCATGCTCATTATTATAGCGCATTCGAAGCTTTTGAAGACTTTTGAAGAAAAAGTAAGGAAATAACACGAAGATACTGCCATAATATACGATATCCGAAACTAAAAAATTGTCTATCGACTATTAACTTACAAATTAACTAACTTACTTTCCGACAGTTGATAACGTATTTCTCTACTACTCTGTAAAATAATAAAAATATTTACATTATTTCACTTCGAAAATCCAACCAATCGATATTATGGTCGATAGTCTACATGAGGGGATCTATTATGCACTTCACTGACTGCGGCCGGCTGACGGCAACTAACAGCGGCCGGTATTACGAAATACACCGCACTGATATAGTATCGTTATGTTATTTTTACATTGCTTGTCCAGTTACTAAGGGTTAAAATTTGATAGTGGTTAAAGAGCAATGTATTTACTGTAAGAGTAATACAGTCGCTTTGATATTTGGAAATAAAAATAACGTAGTAGCAGCAAGGGATATTACAAGATTTGTTGTTTTTACTGATTTTAAAGATAAATATAGCATTAAACTTGTATTTACGTATGGTAAGAGATTCCGTGATGACCCAGGCTTGTCTTATCACTTCAGTTCTTGCATTAAACCACTGAACAACGCGGCATTTTAAATTTGTTTACGATCACGTGTCGCGAGTCTCACAAGTTTATAACTGTCGGCCGTTTGGACGAATGTGCACTACTTATGCATTTTGTGCGGACATGCACACGCCCCCTTGCCACTTCTCCTGTTTTTTATATTTCTATGGTTCCTAGTAAATATGATAGATCCAAAAATAAAACCTTTAACATTCAGGAACAAATCTGTCAGTGCATTGGAACAAGTAGGGTAAGTGCTCCAGTGAATGAACACACCCCAGTAAATGAACAAAACACAGTTTTTTCAAAAAAATAAGAAATTGAAATATTTCTACCCAATGACGTATTTTTTTTCGTAATTACAGCTCTATTTTCTATTATTATGACAATCTTCACTTAATATGTTACTGTTCGTTTCAAAACGGCAAGCGTTTAAAGTTAGCAGTGTAGTGTAAAAATATTTTTGTTCGGGCAAGAATTTAGGACTCGGGGTAGACATAAAATTTTTGATATCAAATTGTGGTCGTAATTTAAATATGCACTATAAGTTTTTTATTTATTTAAATAATAGATAGTTTTAATATATGTCTGAAATCTATTACAATGCCATTCTAGCCAGTTTTATGTAAATTATTCGACGTCCCAGCATTGGAAATACAAAACGTTTGAAATCCAGTGAGTGAACGGGCGTTCATTCACTGGACAAATGCAAATTTCATATTTTTATTGAAATATGTAATTTATTTTTATGCCACAATGTTCATATTTTGGGAGCCGTATAAACAATCTATTTCTGATCTTTAGGCCAGTATTGGGACAGGTGTGTTCATTTATTGGTTCATAAAATCCATTGAATGAACTAACATTTTTCACCATGTTCAATTATTAGCTTTCGTCGTGATAATGTAACCATTAAATGAACACAATATATTCAGTTAGAAATCATCCTTTTAAGATATATTTATTGTTACATAAATTTTTCTTTTATTGTACCTTTATATCACCATAAATTTCCATAAAAATAAATGCGAAAGGTTTCGATATACCTACCCAAGAAAATTTAAAAGAAGCTCTTAATTCCGTCACCTTCCGTCTTGCTCATTTTAACGCAAGATACTGATTTAATTGTTCCTACTGAGTTGCATTGACTGATTTTAATTATATAACTAATTTATCCACTGCGAATCTAGGAAACGACCCAAAAGCTGGCTTGACTTGTCGAGTCAAGCCAGCTTTTGGGTCGTTTATCGATTCGGGTCGGTTATCGTTCGGTCTATACCGAAAATATCGTGCGAGACTAGGCTGGCTCTGAAGCAACGTAAAAACCACAAGGCATTGGGTGAGGAAGGAATTACGGCCGAACTGAACGCGGGTGGAAAACCGATCCTTAAAGCTCTTCAGAAGCTGTTCAATTACGTCATAATCAAGGAGAAAACGCCACAATAATGAAGCAGAAGTGTAGTAGTACTCTACTTTAAGAAGAGCGACAATGCCTTGTTTAAGGATTATTCATACATCCACATCTGAGCCATGTCTACAAGCTGTTTTCCGGAATCTTCACGAATTGATTCGCGCGCAAGTTTGGCGACTTCTAGCCTCAGGATGGAAAAGGTTTCAGCACCGTAGACCACATACATGCACTACAGTAGGTTATATATAGAAGATCGAGAAGTATAATCTGCCTCTCTGCTTAGCGTTTGTGGACTACGAGAAAGCCTTTGATTTGATCGAATCTTGGGCTGTATCGCAGTATTCCCCAAGTCAACGATGCCAGGTTGATTATAGCGGTACATCGAAGTACTGAAGTATTTGTACGAAAATGCCACCATGTCAGTCCGACTTCAGAAACCTCTAAACTTATCCTTTTGCTGCGGGCTGTGAGACAGAGAGGCGTCATTTTTCAGAAACTATTCACGGCATAATAGAGGAGGTCTTCAAGGACCTAGATTGGAGAGAGATAGGCATTAATGTCAATGACGAGTATATCACTCACCTTCAATTTACCGACGATATACCTAATGGTCATAGCTGAGGCTATTGAGGGCCACAGAACAAAATTTGATAAAACGAGTAGAGCTTCAAAAATACTGGGTCTCAAGATAAATATGGACAAAACCAAAGTCTTGATAAACAACCATTTGAACCCGCTCATAGCAAGATCAGAGACTCTAAACTCGTAAATTGTAGACAATTACATTTACCTGGAACAGATGGTTCCAGGTACCTACATGGTTCTAAAACGTGGTCACTCATAATTGGCCTCATCAGAAGGCTTAAAGTCACTCAAAAGACAAAGGAGAGGGCTATTCTCGGAATTTCTGTGCGTAATCGAATCAGGAACGAAGATATCCACAAGAGAACTAAAGTTCCCGACATAGCCTGAAAAGGCAAGTCACATTGTTCGTAGAACAGATGGTCGATAAAGCTGAAATGGAACCTTTCGTGGGCTAGAGCGAGTGGCTACCATATACTGGAATACGCAGCATCGGTAGGCGTTCCACAAGGTGGACCGATGACTTGATGATTTGCAGGCTTTTACTTTTATTTAATAATGTTTGTAATAGATTTAGAGGCAGAGGACATATGTTCGTTTTTTAACTTTTTTTGGGGCTAAATTTGTTACAAAAACAAAGATTTTTTGAACTATTACACAAACAAAAATTGTGTTCATTTACTGGATTTACTCTGTTCATTTACTAGAAATTTTCGTTCATTCACTGGGGTTTTAGGGTATTTTTCAATTTATTGCTAAATATCTAAAAATGTATCCAGGTTATATCGTAAATCTAACTTAAAAACAATTATTTAATATATTTACATAAACAAAATATAGATTTGGACCGTATACCTTAGAGTTAACATAGTTTAATTATTTTTTGAAGTTCGATAATCGCTTAAGTGTTCATTCACTGGAGCACTTACCCTAGTATTTTTACGCAACAAGAGCATTCCAAATAACAGTAGCTGACGATATAAGGATGCATAAATCAACAGCCAGTAGAACTCAAGCCTCGATTCATCTCGATTTCCCTAACAGAAGAAGAGCGCAATATCATTAAAAGTGGATTTAATAGCTTTATAAATTCAGTTATAGTCTCATGTATGAACAGTCCTATATAAGCTTTCACTGAAACATTAGGATGGATGATTATTTAAATATAAACAAAGATTCAAATCAAATGTTTAATTTCAGTATTAAATAGTTAATATAACATTCTATTAACAACAATAACATTAAATACAATTAAAAAGATTCTGGAGGCCAATTCTCGATTTTAGAGATGGTGTCGAATTCGACAAAAAAATCTTATGACGTCATTTTTTCGACAAATTTTAAAAGTTGCTATTCTGGGAATGTCGAATTCGACATTTGTCGCAGGATAACGTTAGAATTCATGACGAGTGCTTCTGAGCAGTAGAGATGTCATGTCGATTGTAGAGATATGTCATTTCTGAGTGAATTCGTTGAATTTTGTTAGATTGTTAGTGCGTCATATTGTGTTTTCTTTGGTTTTTAAATAAAATACGGCTTGGCTTATATTGAATTGATAACGAATCTTAAAATACGTGTGCATTTTAAGATTCGTTATCGACGATTATGACCGTTCTTGGCGAAAACGCGTTCCGAATTGCGTCAAAAGCGATTATATCGCGAATCCGACTAATGCGCAACGTCACAAACAGTACTCAATAGTCCTTATATTTTGTGACTATTAAATTCGGTCGCATTCGCGATATAATCGCTTTTGACGTAATTCAGAACTAAGGGAAAGTAACAACATAAAATAAGTTTAGATTCAATACGACTGAATTAACTAGACAACTCGTTGTAACAAGATTCGTATTGCGCTATGTGCCTACTTAACTCATAAGGGTTATAATAACAAAAATTACGCATGGCATGACTCTACGAGTTCACACGATGCGCTACAGACGGGGCCGCCGGTATTGCCAACTGCTATGCCCAGTAGCTAGATAATTTGCAAAATGTTGCTAGATTGCTAGTTTATTGCCAAAAAGAAACTAGATTTGCTAAATGTTTCTGTAGGTAATTTAGGTTTTAATAAAATAACAATAGGAGCGCGTGACGTTCATACCCAAACCTATAATTGCTGCCAAAATTTAGTATTAGCATCATTAACAGCGTATGTTTTGTGACCGCGTTAGCGCCGCAAGCGCTCTCCACTGGTTGGTATGCTCACGATAAAATATGAGTAGCGTGTACTATTTTGGTTTAGTAACTATAGTATTCTTCTGTCATGTCTTGGCGCAGCAGGAAACAAGGAATTCCCGGCTAACGCAGACCCATGGCTGTACCTGCAATAGCATCTTTGACCATAGTTTCGCGTTGAGTTTTTATTTTTTCAATAAGAAAAAATAAAAATAGCTATAGAATAAAAATAGCTGTAGAATAAGTATAGCTTCACGTCTCATGATGAAATGAAAAAGTGCTAGAAAAAGTAGCTGAAAAGTTAAGCTACAAGTTTAATTAAATGGTAGCTGTCTGCCACCAATACAAAACCACTTAATAGCTAGATCTAGCTATAAAGTTGCTAAGTTGGCATCACTGGGCGCGCGGCTCGGCGCTTTCGCGATATATTGCTATCCCGTTTTGGCCACGCTGTTGTCGTTTTGTTGAGTGAGACGTTATCTGCACTCAAATCGACATTTTCGTGAAATTTATTTCGATTTTGACGGAGAATACGGAATTCTGCTCGATTCGACATTTTTTGGTAGAGATAGAGATATTTTTGATAGGTAGAGATAAACTTGCAATCTCGAACTCGAGATAAATGGCGAAAATCACGAATTGGCCCCCTGATTGAATTCGTTGAATTTTGTTATATAGTTAATTGTTAGTGCATTACATTGTGTTTTCTTTGGTTTTTAAATAAAATACTGCTTGGATTCTCATATTGGATATTAGATTTGCTCTGTGATTTGTTCATTGTGTATTTTCTTGAAACGACGACCTTCGCGCACAATAACGGACTCAGTAATTTGTGTATCCACGATTGTACTTACTTTGCGTCAACCATCCCAAGATTTTTTGTATTTATTCCCCTCCATGTTATCATAATCATAATCATTTATTTGGTTTGTAAACATATACACAATTTACTGACTTTTAAGCACTTTAATATTATTATAAACAAGTTTTGCGGGAGCACAGTCAAATACGGTGTTTACTTCGCAGCGCCCTCTGGCGTCCAACCTGTTGTTTAAAATATTACATGAAACGTAAAAGTTTAGACAGCACAGCCCACCAAAGAAGTAAACAAATGAAAAGTTTTGAAGGAACCGCAAATTCTTCAACTGTCAAACTGATTATTTTTAGATTAAACCTATCGTTTTATATTTAGTCAGCATTTTAAAACCAAATCATTCATTTAAAACGGAACGTGGATTCTTCATAATGGGAACATTATCTTCACTCGACTTGACATTTTTGTGATATTTATTTCTACTTTGACTGAGAATACGGAATTCTGCTCAATTCGACATTTTTTGGTAGAGATATTTTTGATAGACATAGAGATACACTTGCAATCTCGAACTCGAGATAAATGGCGAAAATCGAGAATTGGCCCCCTGATTCCACATTCCAAGCGTAGATCTCTATGGAGAAGAATGTTCAAGAAACTCCAAGGATATTTTCAATCCTGTTTTATTATTAGACCTTATCAGCTATTTCATCTTTTAAAAACTGTTGTAGGAGTGTTTCTGCCATTTCATTTTGTGACTGAAACAAATAAGTTTGTTAGAAAAATATAATAAAGTTTATGAGAAGACGATCTCTATAAATGACTCTTTACGTTTATAGAGATCATCTTCTCATAAACTTTATTACAAGATATTATGCTTTCTAAATTGTATACCTCTTCATCTGTATTGTTTTATTTGTTTATTTAAAATAATTTCCCAAGTTGATCAGAAGTTATAGATCTGTATTCATTATAATAATAATAATAAATTCATTTATTTCAGGCTAAAAAAACCCATATTAAAAAGACAGTTTACAGATTGAAAAAATGATAAAATTATAAAATGATAAAATTAAAATTGAAAAATTATAAAATGTTCGATAACTTATAAAATGTCAAATTTTGTTCAATTAATACAATGTCAGATAGATAATAATAATGTCAGATTCAATTATAGCTTGCTAAACATAAAGACATTGGAGTAACCCTTTTCAAATTCGAAAAGGCAGTGTAGAGCCGTCTTTGAGTTCTAGGTACCTCAGCGATGCTGTTTTAATCTCTAATTAGACATGCCCGAGCTTATTTTTTTTTGTATAATTGAAATCGCATTTGTTGCTTTATTTTCTATAAGGTTTTTCTATCTAGAAAAAACCTCTAAAATGTATATCTATTAATTACTAAGATGTAGGTGTTTCTTCACTTATGTAAAATTTGTAACTTATTTGTGGCGTACTTACTTTTGAACCAGTTTTAATAGTTTGCAGTTTTATCTTAATCTTTCCCTCATGAAGGCATTTAAAAAATATTAATACTTAAGTATTAATACACAATTATTTGAAATTAACGCGAGTTTTGACATATTTATCTGTAGCAAGCAAAGTTGTTTTGTTGTCAAGGACGACGCAGGTTATTTTTTTTATAGTCTGTCTAATAAGTCAGCCGACTTGGGAATTTTGTATAATATTTAATCATTTAAAAAATACTTATATCCGATACTTTTCATAAGGTTCTTCTGTTAGTAAACAATGATCTCTATCTCTTAATCAACCTTGATTATTGAACCCGTGTTGACTACATCAGATTTCATTAAATCCTAATAATTACCCAAGTCGTTTAACTTATTAGACAGACTCTAACTGGTTTAATACAAGGTCCTATGGAACTTTTTCACAGTTGAAATTTAAATATATCCAATCAATGTGACCATAACAAAAAACAATCCACGTGACAAATCAAAATGATCATAGATTAGTTAATTTTTTACTAATCATCCTTTCAGCAACCCGAATTGTTAATGAGTAGTAGAAATTTCAGCGATTGTGCACTCGTAAAATTACGAATATATTTAAGAAGCAACGATTTTTTACCACGGTAGGTCATGAAAGCACGGAAAATCTTAACATGACTTTTAAAAAGATGACGTCACTACGCAACGCCATCCATCGAACCATTTATGAACTGGTTTTTACCTTAACATTTTGATAGATGGCGTTAAAAAAATGAATTTTTGTTTTGTTCTAAATTGCCTTAGCGTGTTCCTGATAGAAGTTTTATATAGTTATCTGTAAGATAATACCGCCAATGCCAAGGAGAGACCAACCGAACAATTCGATAATACCCGACCCCATCAACTCAGGAAAATTTCTAACAGCGCGAATACGAAATAGCCCAAAGTACAGCGCCATCTCTCGGGGAATTGGGTTACTAATTAATACATAGGTACCAGAAGAAGTTTTCTGTGGTAATTTTGGATCGCGAGAACCGATTTTAATAATTCTTTTTTTGTTTGAAAGAAGATACGTTCAGGATAATAAAATATGTAAACGAAGTTAAAAAAAAAATGCTTGCATATACGATTATACCACAAACTTAGTCCAGAAATTATTTTGTACAACCTTTTTGTCTTTGTACAAAAACTGTTCTTTCCATCAAGTTCAAAATGATTTTCCTAGAAAGTCCTTATAAAGTTCTACTTTTCAGATTTTTTTCATATTTTCTAAACTTATGATTCAAAAGATAGGGGGGGCACATTGTTTTTTACTTTTGGAGCGATTATTTCCGAAATTATTGACATTATCAAAAAATAATTTCAGTAAACCCCTATTCATTTCAGTAAAACCTATCCAACAATATATCACACGTTAGGGTTGAAATTAAAAAAAAAATCTTCCCACTTTACATATAGGGGGGCTACCCTAATAAAACATTTTTTTCCAATTTTTATTTTACCACATTGTCGGCGTGATTGATATACATATTGGTACCAAATTTCAGCTTTCTAGTGCTTACGGTCACAGAGATTAAGCGAGGACGGACAGACGGACAGACAGACATGGCGAAACTATAAGGGTTTCTATTTGGCTACGGAACCCTAAAAAAGTAGGAAAACATGATCGTAAAGCAATGTAAAATGTTTCCTTCTCTGAATTCCGTCTTATCTCCATACTACCGTTTCTATCCAAAGTCCTAGAACGCCTTATCCATAGTCAACTTAGTGCTTTCCTTTGCAAGAACCGCCTCCTTAATCCTTTCCAATCCGGGTTTCGTCCAGGACATAGCACTACTACAGCTTTCGATAATATTACTGACAATACTAGACTTGGGTATGGAAAACGGAAATCTGACCGTCCTTTCCTTGTTAGACTTCAGCAACGTACATGCATTGAAGGTTCGATTCTTCGTCGTGGTGCAAAACCTCTGCCGGCGTACCGCAGGGAGGCGTTCTATCTTCTCTTCTTTTCACTATCTTTATAAACTCAATTTCCAATGAACTTCTCTTATCCTACCACCTTTACGCTGCCGATCTGCAAATATATTCGCAAGCTCCGCCACATGAACTATCTGAGGCAGTTAACATGGTCAACAAAGATTTAGCGCGCATTTCTAAGTGGAGTGTGGCCCACGGTCTGAAGGTCAATCCAATGAAGACCCAAGTCATTGTTGTCGGCGGTCCTAGGTTGCTCTCAAGAATCGACTGAACGCGGCTCCCACCGATTGTGTTTGATGGCTCAACCATCTCATACAGCGACACAATGAAGGACCTTGGTATTATTATTGATAAAGACTTTTCGTGGAGTTCTCAGGTGCAGGAAGTTAGCCGCAAGTTGTTTGCGTCTGCGGAGTCTAAAAGTGCGCCAGCCCAATCCCTTCTTCTCCCAATCCTTGATTATGCTTATGTCAGTTATCTGGATCTAACTGAAGTGCAGCTAGATAAGCTTGAGTGACTTCAAAACTTCTGTATTAGATTTATATTTGGATTGCGCTAATATGATCATATTTCTGAATTTTATATAAGGCTCAAGTAGCTGCCAATCCGCCTTCGCCGGAATGCTCATATTTTATTTTGTGTACAATAAAGCTTATTCTATTCTTCTCTAAAATGTGCGTACATGTAATGTTGATTTGTTGCGACTAGGATACCTAAAATTGGGTGACTGAAAAATATGAAATATGGATTTTTTGGTTGCAAATTATTGTTAATTATTTAGCATATTGTAATTAACTAGGTAACATGTTGGTTAATTATCGTCTTGCAGCGAAGTCCCGCCGCAGCCGCCTGCGCAGACCGAGGCGGCGATGGGAGCGACGCAACCGCAGCACCGGCGGCGCCGCCGGCGAGCACCGCCTGCGCCCTCCGCACACAAACACGACAAAAACTTAAGACGTGCCGGTATCTTTAATTCAGAGACAAATAGTTTTTTTTTCAAGTAGGAAATCATTTAATAACTTGTCGCGATCTGGATGGAGCAAGAAGGAATGTCAGACTGATACTGACTAAAACTCAAGGTGTTCCTTCAGTTGCCGTTGGCGTCAGTAACTCTTTGGAACAATCTAAAAAACTTAAAATCTATGTATTTTTTTTATTTTTGCTGTAAAATAAATAATACACTTTTTAACAGAAACAAGCTTTTAATGAAAAATACTTTTTTTATAGCAAGCTCGGTATACCTATATAATTAATATTCGTCAAGACGAATCATACGAGCCCAAACTCGATGGGGTTGTGTCGTTTAACTACCAAGTTCCTATAGCCACCTTCCGGTTCCATCATCAGATCAGCTCCTTGTCATAACAATTTTGCATTGTCATCTGATTTACACATGCATGCAAAATATCAGCTCAATCGGTAACCGGGAAGTGGGTCAAATTTAATATATAAGATTTGATGACAGACAAACATCGGGACAGGTGAAACTAAATAAAAGCTTGTAAAATCGAAACACCTTGTAAGTTTATGTTTGTAAGGATTATCAGAAAAATTTAGGAATATATGTCAAATGTCGTTTCATAGTGAATGCGCTTTTCAAATCCTAATGGTAGCCACACACGTTCCAGTATACTTGCGCTAGTCTAGACTTGTGCAAACACATGTTATTTGGAAGTGACCAAAAACTGCGCAAATGTCTTCCAGCACACGTTCCAGTATACTTGTGCAAGTCTAAATAGAGCAGGCGCCAAAGGGAGTTGAGTGTGCAAAATATGAGGACCGCCTTCTGTGAATAGTTTTGGACTCAGAAAAGCATGCAGATTATGATTATGGATGTTGCCAGGAGGTATATTGGTCCATTTTTTTTTACACCGCCCCTCTCCCTGACACAGCAAGTAAATTGACTGAACAAATGCTAAGAATCATTTTATTCATTGTTAATTGTTTAAGTAACAATATCTAATTGTTTCCTATGATTAAATATATCTAAGTATAGGAAGTCAACTAAAAAAAAAGTGAGTCGGACTCGCGCACTGAGGGTTACTTTACATGAAAACAGTTCAATTCCCGAATTGAGTTACGAAGATTTTTCCGAATCACAAGAATAGTTTTTTTTTTGACATAAAGACAAATTTACAGTTTTCAGAATTTCACCTATACAAGGTGCAGTTTTAAAGGTGCAAAAAATTTCAGGAGGTAATTATGTTAGTGATTCTCGACCTGAATCAATAATAAAATGAGTAGGTAATTTTTTTCTTATTTATGGAAATCGGTATGTGTGAACTATCTTTTTTTAAAACGCAGCCAGTCTGATACCTCCCTTATAACCGCGCTTTCACACACACAAACGCACCATTATTTAAACCGCGCTTTCACACACATACACGCAACGATAGTTTCATAAAGCACCAATCATCTCCCGCACGGCACACCCTATAACAAGTATTACTGATTATTGACCAGGTATCGTATTTTTATATGATTATTTATGAGTTTTATTACAACCTCCTGAAATATTGTGCAGTTTCAAAACGGCACGTTGTATAAGTGCTATGTGACCTTGCTTCAGGCCAAATTTCAGAATTCTAGGTCAACCGGAAGTTAGGGTAGGTACTTTCGGTTGACCTAGAATTCCGATAAATTTTGATTCCCTTGGGGGTGTCGAAATACACGCTCTTTTGCGACATAAACGGCCGTATCTTTTTTTTTTCTTTAACTTAGAAGCTTGGTTTTATCACAGCTTCAAGGGACCGTAGATTTGAGGATATGATTTTAATTTCAACGCGAACCTATGAAAACCGTTTAATTCCCGAATTGATTTACGAAGATTTTTCCGAATCGCAAAGAAAGTTTTTTTTTGTGATGTAACAACAAATTAACAGTTTTCAGATTTTTTTCTATACTTGTGCTATGAGACCTTGCTTCATGCTAAATTTCAGGATTCTGGGTCAACGGAAAGTACCCTATGAATTTTGATTCCCTTGAGGGTGTCGAAATACACGTTTTTTTGCAACATAAACGGCCGTAGGTATCTTTTTTTTCCGTTAACTCAGCAGTTTGATTTTTTCTTAACTTCAAAAGACCATAGACTTGAGAATATGCTTTTAATTTCACCGCAATACCTCCACTCGTTCCCAAGATAAAGGGTCTAGACAGACAGACAGGCAGGCAGGCAGAAAAGTAACTTTTAAGTATTCAATATTTTTTTTGTCATCAGCTCATGTTTTATTTTTAACTGTACCGTTTTTTAGGATTCCGTACCACAAAAGGAAAAAACGAAACCCTTGTAAGATCACTTTGTTGTCAGTCTGTCTTTATTAGTGATGGGCAATGATAATAATCCGGTTAATATCATTTGGCTAATAATCGATTAAAACTCAGTTAATAGCCATTAATAGCAATTATGGATAACCCTGCTATTAATGTTATTTTAGTGATTGAAAATTTCCCTTCATGGTTTTCAGGCTTAGGACTGTCAGATTAGACTTCATTTTCATCATCTTTATTTGTAGTAAACAAATGTGCAATTTAAAACTAATCTGGCCCATTTAAAAATATTATTTATTTATTTTATGATTATACACACAAACCAACAACACACGAAAAAGGACTTCTTCACCAAAACATATCAGTCGACGTACTGATTCCGGATTTGGTTGGCGTCGCTGTAGTACAGTTCATGCATCTCTTTCTGGCACGAATAATATTAGCGCCAGAAAGAGATAGCACGAGAAACGGGGTTACGGGGATGCATGTTACCTACTAACTAACCGCTCGGGTATTTTCCATTGTCTATAATTTACCTACGTCGTATTCACAGAAAAGAGCTAATAAGTAACTTACTTATTGTACCTTACATTTTTACGTATCGGTTAAAATTTATTCGCGCTTGACCGCTATCTCACCTGATGGAGAGCGACGATGCGGTCGACGATGGAACGCGCTTACCTAGAAGAAACCTATTCACTCTCGACTTAAAGATTCCCGGGTTGTAGCTATCAGGAAACACAGACTCCGGCAAGGAATTTCCACTCCCTGCACACACAATGAATGTGTTCCCAAAATGTTTTGTGCGTGTAGGTGGGATATCCACCATGTGCCGGTGGCGCATAGCCGTACGTCTGGTACTCCGATGATGGAACGGGCTAGGCGGAATTAGGAAATTCCGACGCACACTCTCCGAAATGCAACCGGTAGAAAACCGACAGGCTAGCAACTCTGCTCAAATTCAGGCTTCAATGCTCAAGACTTTGAAGCCTCGCCTCGACGAGTGTATCATCGCCAATTATCCTTCTGGCTCGCCTCTCAATTGCCTCAAGTGCAACAAGCTGGTATCGGGCAGATCCGTCCCAAAGATGAGAGCAATACTCCATACACGATCGAACTTGAGGTTGATAAAGTTTCAGCAGCTGTTCCGGCGTGAAGTACTGTGCTTTTTTGCAGCCAGTTGAGCCTTTGCTTCGATGTATGGCCCAAAGTTGAGTGTTGATGTCAGCGTAACACCAAAAAGGTCAAGATGGTCGGTTATCGGCACGGTTACACCCCGGAAAGTTGGAGCGGGGCTGAATTGGCTCCTTTTAGCGGAAAATAGACACGCCTGGAATTTTGCAGCATTGAAGTTGACCAAATTGGCATCGCCCCATTCGGAGACTGCCTCCAAGGACAAGTTCAAGCGCTCAACCATAGCCTCTCGAAGAGACTGGATCTGTGACCCACTAGCTCGCGCGTTGGATATGTAACTCTCGGCAACAGTGCTGTCATCTGCATACCCAAAGGTACCGGGCTTAAGCAGATCGTTTATGTGCAGCAAGAATAATGTTGCCGAGAGTACTGACCCCTGAGGGACCCCGGCATTAATAGCCATTTGATCAGACGAGCAGCCATCGATAACCACTCGGATGGACCGGTTACTCAGGAAGTCTGCGATCGACGATCCAAGCACATAATCCAGCGGGTAAACCGAAAGATGGAAGCTTACTAATAAAGTGCCAAACCCTATCAAAAGCCTTCGAGATATCGAGGAAGACGGCAAGCGCTTCCCCGTGCTTCTCGATGGCCTCACTCCAGATGTGGATGGCATACGCTAGAAGATCTCCAGTTGACCGATTTCGGCGAAAGCCGTATTGACGGTTACTTAGGATATCATTAGCTTCTAGGTATGCCAGGAGCTTATTGTTGAGTACACGTTCCATGGTCTTACAGAGAATGGACGTTACTGAGATTGGTCGGTAGTTAGCTGGGTCAGCCCGACTCCCCTTCTTGGGCACGGGCTGGACATTAGCTTGCTTCCATGCAATCGGCACTTTTTCAGCCTCAAATGAAAGCCTAAATAGGCGTGTCAGGATCGGAGACAATTCAGGCGCACACGTTCTCAGAACAATTACTGGTATCCCGTCTGGACCGCTAGCCTTGTTCACGTCAAGGTTACGTAGCACCCTACGGACGTCCTTCTGATGGATGCGAATATCATAAGTAAGTTTGTACAGAACCCTCAGTGCGCGAGTCCAACTCGTGCTTTCCCCGTTCTTTTTTGTTTCGAAGGATTTCTCTGATTTAGAACTTTGGAGATAGACCATATGGAAGACTTTATATGGACTTGCCTGTTGATCTAATGGTTACTGGCCCTGACTGCTATGCCGGAGGTAGTGGATTCGATATCCACTCATTTTTAGGGTTCCGTAGCCAAATGGTAAAAAATGGAACCCTTACGGATGCGTCATATCTGTCTGTCTGTCTGACCATCCGTATGTCACAGCCATTTTATTCCGAAACTATAAGAGCTATACTATTGAAACTTAGTGAGTAGATGTATTCTGTGAACCGCATTAAGATTTTCACACAAAAATAGAAAAAAAAAACAATAAATTTTGGGGGTACTTAGAACTGAAACTCAATTTTTTTTTTCATTAAAACCATACGTTAAATCTATCTATATCTATGGATAGGTCTTCAAAAATGATATTGAGGTTTTTAATAAAAAAAATTCAAAACTGAATAGTTTGCGCGAGAGATACTTCCAAAGTGGTAAAATGTGTGTCCCCCCCCCTGTAACTTCTAAAATAAGAGAATGATAAAACTAAAAAAAATATATGATGTATATTACCATGCGGCCATGCAAACCGCCAACGAAAATTGGTTTGAACGAGATCTATTAAGTAGTTTTTTTTAGTACGTCATAAATCTAAAAAAATACACTATTATTAAAACATCGATCAAAGTTACAACGAACTACAAGAACTTTGATATCATGTTACTTGCTGCTACGGTACCCTTCATGGGCGAGTCCGACTCGCACTTGGCCGGTTTTTTTTTGGTTTTCGTTAACTTAGACGTTTAGTTTTTTCACAGCATCATGGAACCGCAGACCTGAGTTTATGGTTTTAATTTCAACTCTATAATGTGTTCCATGCGTTCCCGAAATAAAGGGAGACAGATGAACAGACGGCAACATAATGATCCTATACTATAAAAGTTCCGTTTTTTACTTTTGAGGTACGGAACCCTAAACATTACAGAAAATCTTTTGGGATTGCTGTAATCGCATGTTTGTTTATTATTTCACCATTTTATAACATAAGATCACGCCAGATCGCTTTGAAGGGGCCACATACTCGTATGTGTAAAATTCACACTATTCTAATGGTACCCTTATTTTTTTTTTTTTTTTTTTTAATTTGTATAAACTAGTGCTTGACTGCGATCCCACCTGATGGTAAGCAGTGATGCAATCGTTGATGGTGAGGCGCACTAGTTTATTAAGAGCCTATTCACTCTTGCCTTAAAGACACCTAAATTATAATCAGACGGGAAGACCGCAGCAGGCAAATTGTTCCAGTCCCTCGATGTACGTGGTATAAACGACGAAGCGAAACGCTTGGTCCGGATCGTAGAGGTTTCAACAACATTAGGGTGGATACTCGCCGTTCGTCGGCTTGTCCGATGGTAGAAGTGAGATGGTGGAATTAAGTCATGTAATTCCTGCGCACACTCTCCAAAGTGCATCCTGTAAAACACCGAAAGGCTGGCTACCCTTCGCCTATGCTCAAGATTTATCATAAACTGTATTTTGAATTACTTTTGTAATCTACACATTATGTTATGACATAATCGAAAAAAGGCATATTGTTGTTGTTGTGTTGTTTCTTTTACTACACCTACCTACATACAAATGATAAAGTTTAAGATTTACACGAAATAAAATAAGTATCTATATTTAAACTAAACTTAGCCGTGCATCTTAGAACTTCTAGAGTCGTAGGCAAAATACTACCGAAACGGCACGCCTCTCTGCGTCCCTGCATTATCTTTGAGCGGTAGCGCGCTCGGTACGGAAAGTCAGTGTGTGCAGGCCTCGCGCGTATGTGTGAGTTCGATGCTCAAGGTCGATCTTGCGCACTATACACCTTAAGATAAGATGAACTATTTCTGTCAGTATTATTCGGTTTTATGTCAATGTTAATATCGCCTATTAAAATGATGTTGTTGGCTCTCTGTGTACTTAATATGCTTCCTAGGGAGTATAGAAAGCCGTCAATACAATATATCGATGGCGATCTGTATGATGCTAGTATACATGTATCGGTATCAATTTTTAGTAGAAGAAAGTTGGCACCTATCGAATCTGGTTCTTCCACTGTACACTGTATACTACTTTTTACATAAATTGTGATGCCATCGTTTTGGTTTAGGCATTTTTTACTGGAGTAAGACACATAATTATCAATCGTAGGAATTGTTTTGCCATCACTAAGCCAGCACTCCGTCAAGATTATAATGTCCATTTCACAACACAACCTTGTTAATTGAGCTTAAAAGCCGTCTAGGTTTTTATAAATGCTTCGGATGTTCTGAGTAATTATTTTTAAAGAATTCTTCGAGGTTTTTATAATACTGTTACAGACATTAGTATCACAGTGATGTGAAGATGCCACCGCGAAGTTATCTATTGGTGATGTGATATCAGTATTTGTATTAGCCATTGGAGGTGTTATATTTTTAATGTTACGTGTTATTGCGCGAGAACTTATCTTAGGCGTACCTACTATGATCTAACATTAAGGTGGATATGTGATTATAGGAAGATCTATATATACTAATAATAATATTTTTGTGGTTTGGTAGTGTATTGTGTAATGAATTATGATGTTTGAGTAATTTGTGTTTAAATGTTATATAATAACAGAGCTGGTGCAGGTATAAAAATAATAAAACAATAGTAGCTAAGTAAAAGGAACATGCATTTTCAAAGGCCAGTAATTGTTTTGTGCTTGATTTCAGGTCATCCTCGCTTTTTATATGTATATGTTGAGAACCTTCCTCTTGTCGAAGAAAAACTTTCCCAAATGATGTCCAGCAAAATTTGAAGTTATTTTCACTGGCAAATTTCCTTGCCAAAAAGAACAAGCGCTGCGACTTCATAGTCAGGCTCTCTGACAACTAAATAGGTTTTATATCCCTTGGTATGTTGATATGGGCCGGGCGGTGTTCAACTTGGCTTGGGCGTTCTTGCGATTATAAATGCGCACTTTCTGCAACATGTTTTCTTTCGTAGAAACTGAGATGAAGTCAACTAATATAGATGATCCACCACCCTTTTTACTTAAGCGAAAAATATCCTTAACTTCGTGACGGTCAAGAGGGATTTACAGGACTTTTGCTGTATCTGATACTATATTACGCAGATCTTCTTTACTTTCTCCTTCCTTTTTGGGTACATTTCTAAATCCAATTTTTGTCAAGCATAAAATCCTTTCTAAATTCTCCACTTTGTCTTCCAGCTGATTTATATAGGCCCGATCGACTTTTCGGTCTCTTTCAGTTTCATCTAACCTTATTTTTATATCGTGGTATTGTTTATTGACAAATTCTATGGATTTCTTCATCTACGCATTCTGCGCTATAATTTCGGCCATAGATTTTTGAAGAGATGTAAATTTGACTCCGGATTGCGCATTAGACTCTTCCAGAAAATCACGAATTTCTTGCATAAAAGTGACTAATTCATAATCTTATTTACGTTTTAGATGACGTGACATAACGTTTGTACCATCCGTACTGTTTAAATTAGGTGCCGATCCAAATAGATTAATAGTCGGGCTTTAGACGCTGCCGCTGGGATGCCTGGAGATGGTGTGCGTCTCATATTGTTATTAGTTTCGTAGTGGGTACCTTATAAATTTTGCGGTGTCTGCACTGTGAGTTGCGCACCGATTCGGAGCTTACAGATGAGACGCAGACGTCGTTGTGCGAGCGGGACAGCAATTATGGGCAACGCACCGTTCTCGCAGAGGTGAAGGCGGGGCGCGCGGTTAGCTAACACCGTTAACACAGCGCACTAGTGGCCAGCGGGTAGGGGTACAGTCTTGTCACTACGCGAGATTGTTCACTACTTATATTTATTTACTTATACTTATTCGGAATAGTCGCCTGTATGTACAGGCGACTATTCCGAATTTGGAGAAATGCAAAATAATATTTATTTTAAAAAAAATTGACACACGTCTACTCTCGGTCGCACATACGGGCGAAGGGGGAATCTTCGATATTATGGTACAAACGATATTTTAATTTTTGATGTTTTGAACATTGATATTTTACCCGTCAGTATTTTAATGTTCGACTTTCAAATTTGTACCCAAAACGATCAGTATTATCATCTAAAGCATTTTCTAGTTATCAGGGAACTACACAGTTAGGCTAATCTAATTATTCTATTCACCACATAACGAGACTTCACAATATATACCTAAATAAATATGGGGAATTATAAAACGAGCGACTAAAAAAAAAAGCTTAGCGACTGATGATGAGATATTGTTTTAATAACTAAACACATTAACTAAACTAACGACAAATATTGATTGACAATAAAATCCAGAACGAGCTTACTAACAGTGGCTTATTGAAATCCTAGTTAAACGAATAAATTAGGAAGTGAGCGACTAAAATAATAAGTAAGCGACTAAATTAATAAGTGAGCGACTAGAAATAAACCTAAGGTTTTACATAACGAGCTACTAAAAAGTTAACTTTAAACTAATGTTTTCACCATTGTCTAATTATCTAGTCGCAGGTAGATTCATCATTTTGAACTGGGTGAAATAGGTTAGGTTAGCAGATTTTATTTCACCATTTTCTAATTACCCGGGTTTTCGCAATTTCCGAATTATCAAATTACCTTGTGACATACATAATACTTGATAATACACAAATATCGATATTTAGGACATTCGATACTGTGTACTTCGATATTTAGGACTTTCGGAACACTTCATTTAAGGTAAAATGCCGCACAGTTTAAATATATCATTGGCCAAATATTGAAAAAAATGCAGGACGTAACGTTGACACTCAAACCAATATTAGGTCGCACAAATATTATGAAGCTTCTCATTTTGTATTTTAAGTAACTCAAATTAAAGTTTGTAAGTCGCTGTTCTGTTGATTTCTCGTCGCTCGCAGTCAGTCGCTCACTTATTATTTCTATAACCCAAAATAATTATTTTTGTCGCTTAAAATTTTAATTTACAGGCACTCGTTTAAATACTTTTTTTTTATTATTATTATTGGTAGGCTCGCGTTTGACCAGCATCTCACCTGATGGTAAACGATGATGTGGTCGACGATGGAGCACGCTTGCCTAGAAGTAACCTATTCACTCTTGACTTAACGAGCCCTAAGTTGTAGCTAACAGGAAACACAGACTCCGGCAGGGAATTCCACTCCTTGGCTGTACGCACAATAAATGCTGCACTACCCAAGAAATATTAACAGTTAACAGATTTTGCAATAATTTGGTCATCGGTGACGAAGACGCACTGATATTTTTTTAAGAACATGGCGCTTAAGTGTGAAGACTGTGAAGTTGTTAACACGCACTTAGCCTGACGGTGCTCCCATATCTTAAGCAATGTTTACTTGTATGGTAGCAGTTGCCGTAGGGGAGAAAGAGCGGCTGGCGCAGCTGGTGCGCGCGCACCCGGCGCTGTACAACCAGCACTACGCGCTCTACGGCGACCGCGCGCAGACCCGCTACGCCTGGTTCGATATAAGCCGAAGGATGCAGCGACCAGGTAGGGCCGCGACGGTCTTCACTGTTTACACACGTCTACATTAATAATAATTATAAAGTATTCAATAGCCTTCCTTCGGGCAGACACAAGGTCTTCAACGGTTGGCTCATGCCGATATTGATGAATTCTTTCGGCGTACTCTGACACCCTGGGTAGGCGATCCATATACTGCAGACCGCATATCGAATGCATTACCCGCGGTCGCTGGCAATGAGACTGAATATCTGGTTGAAGTCTGTGGTCGAGGGTTTAATTTGTTATGACCCTGCACAACCGCGAGGTATGCAGTCACAAGGAATACTTCCTATACCTTTTTTGCCCTATGATGAGTTCCCTGACAGTTCATTTTTTTCCGTGGCACGCATACTACTTTAGATTACTAAAAAATAAACTGGCAAAAAAAATAAAAATGAAATGGTAAAAAAAATAATGTCTTTCGTAAATTACTAAGTAAATTATTGTGGTTATAATTAACTGTTAATAAATTAAGTAAATAAAATGAAAAAGTATAGAACTTAAAATGTGTAATGCGTTAAACGGAACTTCTGCCAATAGAGATTGACACTACTCGACGACACACTAATCGACAAAATCGGAGCGGCCATCTTGTAATCGCATGTAATAGCAGAAATATGGAAAAATGTAATAGAAAAAACTCAAAAAACTATAACAGACTGGAATAAATATATCCGGATCGACCGAATTAGGGACCAACAATTAATCCTCGTGGTTGGAGAAGATTCCGATTCCGATATGGATATGAGTTCAAATCAAGAGTCAAGTTCTGACAGTGAATAATAAATAAATTATTATTTTAAACAGACTGCATTTTATTTACCACTAGCCGTCCCTCGCGGTTTCGCCCGCGTTATTTCAGGTTTTTAGTTTTTGTCAGGTTTTTTGGTTTACTGTAAAATTTCATCAAAATCCGTAGACTAGTTCTTGCGTAAAAGAGTAACAAACATCCACACACACATACCTACAAACTTTCACATTTATCATCTATAAATCTAAAATCGGTAATCCGATTCCATTTTCTTTGCCAACGGATTCGTTATTGTAAAAAATCGATTAAATTTCGTTAGTTCACTTCACTATAATTGTCAGACAAGAACTGTCACGGAACTCATCATAGGACAAAAAAGGTATAGCTGCTGATAAGGGACTCAACCCCCCTCACCCTGGCTAATGAGAACTGGCTCAAACCTATAGGTAGTGCTACTTAAAAACAATCGCAGAGAAGTATGACAGAGTAAGGAACTTCACAGTGCGTTCCTCTGTGGCCGGACCACAGTTTAGTACTCAGATGCTATAGTTCGAAATAATACCTACCTAAAGTCTACTTTCATCGGAATATATATATATATATATATTAGTACCTCAAGAGATATCTTTTTAATTAACAATTTATGTGGTCCGGCCGCCAGGCAGTGCTCTCTGGCCGCGCCACCTCAAATTAAATAGAGTTTAATAAAAAAAAACTACTTAAAGAGTATCTTGACATTTAAGGTCCAATAAACCGATCTCTCGACCACTCAAACGATCAAAATAACTTTAATTTCGGAAGTCGCTGTTAAATAAGAAAGAAACAATACCGAGAAACACCGACTTCTGAAATTAAAGTTATTTTGATCGTTTTAGTGAATTTTTTTTTAGTGAAGTCGGTTATTTTTTTTTTGTAAAAAGTTTTTGTTTACCTATCTACCTAAGAATAGGTAGTTAATTTGACGAAGTATGTGAAAATTTTGGTTTAAACTAAACAATAAGTATACGAATAACAAATATATTTTCATAATCAAATATTAACAATTGTTAATACAAGGTATTGTAAATGACAGAAAAGTGTTTTATATAACAAACTAAAGTAAATAGATTTAATTTAAGCATGAATGAAACAAGATATAACAATGAAAAAAAGAGTGTACCAAAACCGCGTATTAAAAATATAGTCAATCAGTATTACAAATAAAGGAGTTTTGAAGTTATTTTCCAACTTTAAAATGCAAGGCCTAAATTAAAAATAAACATTTTGATAAAAATATTTTTTATATTTAATTATGAAAATATATATTTGTTTTTCGTGTACTTATTGTTTATTTTAAACGAAAATTTAAACTTACTTCGTCAAATTAACTACCTATTCTATTATTATTAGGTAGATAGGTAGGTAAACAAAAAACAAAAAGTGCACCTTTTTCAAAATCATTGTTGGTAATTAAAATAAAAGTTTATAGATGAAATCCAGGTCTTTTTATAAAGTAGGTACTTATTATGCAGTTTTCGTTGTTATAAAGAAATAAAGCATATTTCGTTATATTTGCTGAAAGTAATCCTCCCTAGCCGCGCCACATACTTTAAAGATTAATTAATCAAAATGAATAGTTTCTTGAGAGAAAAAAGTATCAAACTTTTTTCTCTCAAGAAACTATAAAAGTAGAGAAAAGGTACTATTATATAAATTGATTTATGGATAATTAAAATTAAATTTTGCAAAATTGACTTGCTGCAGAGTATACCTTCCAGCCGGACCACACCATACGACCAATAACTCCTTAACTAAAGGGGTTTATTGGTCCATATTTGTCGTATGAAAGGTACTCTTTAGGTAGTTTTTTTCGGGATATTGATTTATTAATAGATCATTATACTTACTCTATTTAATTTGAGGTGGCGCGACCAGAAAGCACTGCCTGGCGGCCGGACCACATAAATTGTTAAAAAAAGATGTCTCTTGAGGTATTAAATATATATATATTCCGATGAAAGTAGACTTTAGGTAGGTATTAGTTCGAACTATAGCATCTGAGTACTAAACTGTGGTCCGGCCACAGATGAACACACAACTTCACAGACGCTTTTTCCGGGTCTTTTATGTGCCCGAAAACCAATTGATGTCAGTAGCCAGGCAGCATGCTGGACCTCTTTGGAGAAACCGAAGGTTTTGTCTGTGCAATTAAGGACGAAGTTATCATGAAGGACGGTTAACATCGGTCGGACTTGTCACCGTAAGGGAAAATCAATTCGCCATATTATCGATGGTTGCTCTCTTCTAGGCACAACGTTGTAGCCAGGATTATCCATCAGTGACTTGCTCTGAAATAGGTACCCTCTTGTACAATCGGAGGTGCCGTAGTAAAGGTAAAAGCTCGACCCAGGTCTCGACAATGGCGATATCGAAAGCGATAATTAAAACATAGAAAGACAACCCAGTGACAGTGGCTAGTGAAATAGGTACTATATAGATCAGATGGGCTGAAAAGTTCGTAGGCTGACCCATTGGTAGTGTTACTAAAACAAAATCCACATGATTTTCAGATAATACCAGTCTTCAAAAGATACGTGTATAAATTTCATGGCTGTCCGACAATTGGTTCTTGAGATATAATATTTTGAGTGAAGCAACAAAAGCTTATTGTTAAAAAATAGATAAAAAAGAATTTCACGTATTAAGGGCCAAGCGCCTGAAAAGTGCCATAAAACAGTGTTTTTCTGAGGCCTACTCCTCCGTAACGGCTAGGTCAATTGGTTTGAAAAAAATATATGTTTATTATAGATTCATGAACAATAATATCAACATTGAAACATGATTTTTTCGTGCAATTAATACTTTTGTCAAAAAAAAATATTTAGCAATTTCGCAACTTTTCGCAACTTTTCCCTACTCCTTTGAAACGGCTTGGACCTTTAGAAACATTTTTACACATAAAAATTGGTGGTTAAATATTCTTCAAAGTGAACATTGCATATGTAAATCAATCAATATCTCGCAGAGAAAATGGATTTAAAGCGCTTTCCGGGCGCTGCTGGCCGCAAATAAATGCACAGATTTGCGTACTGCCGCCTAGGCGAGTGCGAGAGTTACGTTCACATAATTTCGGCCAGATGGTTCAAGGAACTATACGCCTTAACTAAACATTGCTTTTTGATGAAATAAAAAACTACTGTTGCAGCCTAAGTTTGGCTTAGGCAATAATATTTGGATTTTGCACGGGCAAAATGAACCGTTGACAAGTAGTATGCTTAGTTTAAAAGAGACGAAATGAACGACGAAGACGATGAACGCAGTGGACGCAAAATATCAAAGCAGGCCATAAAATAATATTAATTTAAGTAAATAGAAATTTATTGAAATAGCCAAGACTCTAAAGATATCAAAAAAAACGTATTGAACACATGAATGAATCGACAGACAGCCAAGCTGCATATGATGAACCGCGTCCAAAACGTGGGAAGACGATAGGCGGCTGGCAAGATTATGGCAACAACATTCAGGGATGTGCATGCTATTACATGCATTAATTAGGTACATCAAAAAGGGCAATTATTACATTACGTTATTCAAATAAAAAAAAAACTTTTCCATTTGATGGCGAAATAAGTGCGGTTTCATCAGGACAGCACCATGAAAATTGAAACGATGACAAAACTGCTCTCATTAGGTTTTGAATTGCTTCCTTTTTTTTTTTTTTTTTTTATGGTGGGAAAAAATCATGCATTGACATCCCCCGCCCTTGGGTGGAGCGGGAGATAGTGTCAGACTCTTACTGACTAAAAGACCCACCCCGTTCCTTCTAGCCTTCATACCAGGGCTCGAGCGCCCTTTCGGATAACCCTGGCCCCAGTAGGCTTCGACCCGGCTGGGTCCCTGCTGTTGCTGAGAACTCCTTGAGGCGCGCGGGAACAGTGCGCGCCGTCGACGCCATGAGCTTGGTCCGGATAGTTACCGGACGGCCGGACAGTGAGCTACCCATTGCTCACCGTCCGCAAACCCGCGTCTACGTTGGCCGGAAATCGGGATCAGAATCCCGGCGACGGCGGCGGCGATAACGCCGTTGCCTGATGCGTTCGGCCTCCTCCTTTGCGAGCATTACTGCTTCGCAGAAGTCGGCGACCGCCTGCCACTCCTCCTCGCTCCGGACCATGGCCTCAACCAAGGCCCGGCGCGAGAGGTCTCCGCCGCCGATCGCCCCCACGAGGGTTGAATTGCTTCCTCATGCACCGTATTATCCAGATCTAGGCGCCAGGGACCGTTTTCTTGTTAGCAGAGCTGAAAAAAAAGCTCACTGAAAAGCAATTTCGCAGTGATGAAGAGGTAATGGCCGAACTGAAACCTATTTTGAGGCTAATAAAAAATCATAGTATAAAAATGGTATCAAAAATTTTATAACTGCTGCAATGGTTAATCGCTCTCAAAGATGACTAATAAAATCGAATTGTATGAAAACAATAGGTATGTTTTACTTCTTTAGCCTTCGAACTTTTCAGCCTACGTGTTGTGTTACTGATCTCCCGCAGTGACAAACAAAACTGTCATCAATTCGCCATCATCGATCCAAAAATAAATGAATTTATTTTATTCTAAGGAGTTGTACAAGTTTCGCTAGATGGGTACAATCTAATCTAATACATGTTTATTTTATTTTAACAGAGTCAGAATGCATATCGATGTGGAAGCGACTGAGAGAGAGTTATAGAGCAGCTTTATTGAGACGCAGACGAACGCTGGAACAAGGACTCAAAGTAAAACCATCAAATTATGAGAACTACATGTCATTCCTGAAACCCTTTATATATGTATGGAAAAGGGTAGCGGCTGCAGATGAGGCGGGCTCTGAAGAGGACGTTAAGCCGAGCGCGCCCGAGTACTGCCGAGTTGAGGCGGATGTTGGCCCAACAGTGCAGCACCATCCATGCTACCCGCGGAACACTCTCGTCGAGCTGTTTCGGAATTTAGGTGAAACTGTAAAGGCCTTCCCAAAGGACATGAGAAGCCGTGTGAAAAGTGAAGTTCTCAAAGTAGTTAGTGATGCAAGGGATTTGGTTTTAAGCAATAATTCAGTGGAACAATTGTATATATTAGAAGATATAAAAGAAGAAACCATGGATGAACAAAAATCGTAAATAAGTAGGTATCGACTGTCACCTTGTTTGAGTTGTTTCTCCTGACTGCTTGCTCCTCCTGCATATTTTTGTGCTCGTATATACAATTCTTAGGGGTTGTATAGAACACCTGCTGGTCTACCGACAATGTGTAAAACAAATATATTTTGGTCTATATTTATTATTATTTATCAATGTTAACCGACCTAAATATAAAATAAAGGGCAAATAAAACATGTTCTATTACATAAATCAATGTGTGAAATTAACGTAATTTTAGGGCATCTGTCGAGGTTCCCTAAAATGACGTCAATTCCGTCTTAACCTTGGTGGGTTTTTTTTATAACCACCCGGAAATGGGAGCCTTACTTTTAACTCCGCAGACAGAAATAGGACTTGAGTACTAACTAAGTATACCTAAATAAAATTATAAAATTGTGAAATTAAACATTCTTCTGGCTATAAGTAACATAATGTAATTTGCTTAGAACCTTCTAACCTAACCTGTCCGTGTCGAGGTGCCCTAAAATTACGTCACCTCTTGTAATAAAAAAAATTAAAATGTCTTTAATAGGTGGGTTTAAAAAAAAAAATGTGTGTGTTCCACCGAAAAGAAGAAAGAAAATAAAAAAGGGCGCCGTGGTGGAAACTCAATTTTAACCGGAATGACTTTGTCGAAGAGATTGAACAATTAAGGTCCAAGCGCCCGAAAAGTGCCATAAAACAGTGACTTTCTGAAGCTTACTCCTCGGTAACGGCCAGGTTAATAGGTTTGAAAAAAATATATGTTCATTGTCGATTCATGAACAACATTATCAACTTATGATTTTTTCGTGCTATTAATACTTTTCTCTAAAAAAAAATTTAGCAATTTCGCAACTTTTCCCTACTCCTTCGAAACGGCTTGGATCTTTAGAAACATTTTTACACATAAAAATTAGTGGTTAAATATTCTTCAAAGTGAACATAGTATATGTAAATCAATCAATATTTCGCAAAGAAAATGGATTTAAAGGTCAGTCGAGCGCTTTCCGGGCGCTGCTGGCCGCAAATAAATGCACAGATTTGCGTACTGCCGCCTAGGCGGGTGCGAGAGTTGCGTCCACATAATTTCGGCCAGATGGTTCAAGGGACTATAAGCCTTAATCTGCCAGCGGGAGGACTATGCGAAAACAATAAAACAGTGAATTAAAACTTTGTCTTTTAATTTTCCCTGCCCGTAGTTAAAATAAGTACTTACATGTGATATTAGTACAGACCCACCAACTTATCTGTGAACTGAGTGGTAGCGACACCGTCGCTTTAGTGTTGCAAATTAGTAGTAATTAGTAGTTGGCCTCAGAACAGCACGGCTTCCAGGTCGAAAATCTACTACTACCACAAATTTAGTCCACTACATCAATGGCATTGCTAAACTTAAAATTTTCATAAATTTTTTTTTTTTTGCTGTAATTGTAATTTTTATGACATTTTAATCTTTTTTTTGTTTTATTTAATTTAATTTTTGTGACATTTAAAAGTATTATTTGTTGACTTTTTGATACTTATGTTTTATTATAATTTTTTAATTTAATTTTAATTCTTTTCACATTTTTAATTTTTTGTTTTTTTAATTTAATTGCGATTTTGCTTTATTTAATGTACCTACTCGGAATCTCCAGTGTAGTTTGTACTTTTGCATGCCTTTTGGTTAAATATGGCTGATGCTTACTATATTTTTATGTCGCCATTTTTTTGTACCCATATTTGCAAAATAAAGATCTTATCTTATCTTATCTAAATCTATGGATTCCCGTATTCAGGTTGATTCCATCTACACAGATTTCACCAGTGCTTTTGATAAAGTCAATCATAATTTACTTTTAATGAAGCTGGCGCAATTTGGCGTAACTGGTCAACTGCACAAGTGGTTCGCTTCCTACTTGACGGGGCGGAAGCAAAGAGTAGTTGTGAGAGGTTACGAATCATTCTTTTACTCTTCCACTTCAGGAGTACCACAAGGATCGCAACTGGGGCCGATCTTATTTCTTATATTTGTAAACGACATAGTTCATACAGTCTGACACAGCAAATGTTGCATGTTTGCAGACGATTTAAAACTGTACAAAGAAATTAAAACGGACTTGGACGCATCACTTCTTCAGAAAGATCTGGATGCAATACATGAGTGGTGTCGGTTGAACATGATGACCCTTAACGTTAGTAAGTGCTGTCACATAACTTTTACGCGTAACAAAAATGTAATAGGTACCTTCGTCTTATGAATTGGATGGAGTTTCTTTGCAAAAGGTTGATACTATCCGTGATTTGGGAGTCCAGCTCGATAGTAAACTTTCTTTCGTACATCATATTGACCAAATTGTATCAAAAGCTACAAAAATGGCAGGTTTTCTGAAGAGAACTTGCTCGGAGTTTCGGTCCATATCGACCCTGAAACTTCTTTTCAACACGCTTGTTAGAAGTGTACTGGACTACGCATTTCCGGCATGGAATCCTACATATCGCGTACATGTTAATAGGATAGAACGTATACAGAAGGCTTTCACAAGGTATCTACGCTTCAGAAGTTCTAGTTGCGATCAGGAAGCTAATTATTCACAAAGACTGAAACATTTCAATATGATGGCTCTGGAACAACGTAGACTTTTCTCTGATCAAATATTTCTTTACAAAATTATTCATAATCAGTCCGATGTTCCGGAGCTATTATCTGAAGTTAATATCACTGTACCCTGGCGCACTAAAACCAGATCTGTACGCAAAACCAATATACTTGCTTTGTCCTCATCAAGAACAAACCTTGGTCGCAGTGCCCCTATGAACCGATTTATGGCTAATTATAATATAATCCACAATAATAACAACATTGACATCTTTGCCGACAGTTTTTACCAATTCCGTAAGAATCTTATGACATTTAATAGTAAATAGCATTTTGATCACGTTTATTGCAATCGTTTCTCAAATTTGTAATCTCGCCTTAATTTAAACCGAGTATAATTATTTATTTTAATTCCATATTCCCATAATTTATTAACATTACAATTTTTATTATTATTTTTAATTTTAAATGTCAATTTAATTTTTTTAATTCAATTTGTAATATAAAACAATAATTAATTAATTTCAATAGCACTCTTATAAATGATAGATCTCATTAATTGTAAGTATTTTTTTATTTATGTGTAAGCTGTGTACTTCTTTAAGTGACAAGTTCACCACAATTGGTATATTTATGCTAGTTATTTTTTTTGTAAAATGTTATTAGTGAATAAGTCGTTGGAGTACCTTAATATAAATAAATTAATAAATAAATAAAAATTACTTAATAAAAGTTACCCATGATTGGGTATCTAGGCTTAGACTGTGTGTGGTGTGTGTTAGGTCTAGATAGGAGCTGAAATAGATACTCGTGAAGATTTTATACGTTTATTGGTCTTCCCAATTTTACTTTTACAATACTTTGAAATCTAATATTACGATGCGACTATACAGAGCAAGTGGGTAGCAGACGTAGACCCCGATGCTTTTCCGGGAAGACGCTGCGTCCCCGCAAGGGGGCGCGGCGGTGGGGTGTAGGCACTGCCTTTATCCCGCGGTGTCGGGGTTGGGGCCCGTAAATACGGATCCAGCATTGGGGTGCCTGTAGGCGGCAACCTCGTCGCAAGTGCGGGTGCGCAGCTTGCCTGTGTGTAGTTGCACTGTGATCAAGTGGGAGCGCCGCGGCACTGCTCCTGCAGTGCCGGTTTTTCACGACATCCCCGCCAGGTGGAACCCCCGGTTACCCGGAGGAAGCCCAGCGAAGGACGACCAGCGACGAGAATGCCGGCTTTGATGGCGCTCCCACTGAGGGTGATTGACCCCCGTCCGTCACGCTTCCAGATCGAGCCGGTCACGCTTCAGACTCAGGGGCCGTAGTGAGAGTGTGAGCGGTATTGAGGTGTGTAACACCGCTCATGTAAGCAAAGCAAGCAAGGACGTGTAACCGCGCTACACGCCTGCTGCGTGGATTTAATGTTTGTGGAGTCGTGAGTGTGTGTCGGCTGGTGCACGTTATGCCTATATTAACTTAGCACACAACGTGCACCGAGTGCGAGTGCTGTTGTAGAGTCTATTTCGTATGAGTGAGTCGCGTGTGGGTGAATGCGGCTCACTCAGGAGTCAAGCGCGCTCGAGCAATGCACACATAGACACCACTCCCGGACGCGATATCTCGGAGCGCCTCGGCCCGCTCGTCGAACAGTTCCGGCTCAAACGCTCATTAGTGTGCGTCCACCGAGCGTAGGTATAGTGGGGTTGGCCGCGTCCGGCAGGAGGTCGCGTGGGAAGCGCCTCGCGTCAGGAGGCCGCGCGTGCCAGGGCGCTATGTGCTTGACGTGGGGCCAAGCAGAAGCGTCAGCACGCGAGAACATGTGGGACGCGAGGCGGGCACAGAATTCTCCCAGGCTCTCAATCTGTAAGTCTCGCTGGAGAACTGCATTCCTCACCAGCGGGGGTGCGTGTGTTATGGTCCGAAGCGCCAGATTTTGTTGTGCTTGGAGACGGGTTCTGCTGGACTCGCTGGTGAGGGCGAGCCAGGCTGGGGCTGCGTACGTCGAAATTGGGCGGATGTACGTCTTGTACACGCCCAGCTTGGCCCGCAGTGGAAGGCGAGAGGAGAGCACTGGGTGGAGCAGCGCGCAGGCTGCCCTGCCCTTTGCAGTAACCTGCCGGACGTGGCTTCTCATGGAGAGCCGACGATCGATAGTGACCCCGAGGTATTTCACCTGGGGTAACCAGGCGATGTCAGCCCCCAGCAGCTGGAGAGGTGGTGGGAGGCGAGCAGACCCCGCGAGCAACGCCTGGGTCTTACCCACATTTACCGACAACCTCCACTTCGAGAGCCAGTCTGGAAGCTTATCGAGCACGCGCTGTACTTTGGCGGCCGCGTGCCTCGCATTGAATGACGAGGCAATATACGCGGCGTCGTCTGCGTACAGCGCGAGCGTAGTCTCGTCCGTCGTTGGGATGTCGTCGGTGTAGTGTGAGTAGCAGACCGGCGAGACGCAGCTACTCTGCGGTACGCCGGCCGCGACCCGGCGGGCGCTCGAGAGTGCGCCATCAACCACCACCTTAAATGTCCTATCCGAGAGGAAGGAGGAGACCACCTTTACAACGCGACGGGGCGCGTCGGTTTGAGAGATCTTATAGACCAGGCCATCATGCCAGACCCGATCAAATGCCTTTTCCATGTCGAGGAATACTGCAACCGATCGCTCCTTCTTATTCAGCGATGCTGTGAGTTGGTGCAGTACCCTCGACAACTGGAGCGTCGTGCTATGTTCCGAGCGGAACCCGAACTGCTCCGGACGAGGAGTCAGATGTGGAGTTAGATGCCGCAGCAGGAGTCTTTCAAACACCTTGGACATCGTTGGCAGCAGTGTGATCGGCCGATAGCTCTCCGGCTTCAGTACGTTTTTGTTCGCCTTCGGCAGCATTATAACGCGTCCTTCCTTCCAACACCTGGGAAAGGTCCCCGTGCGCAGCACCCCCGTAAACAGGTGCGCCAGGGCCGCTACCGAACGGTACGGCAGGTGGCGCAGCACTGTGTTGGTGATGCCGTCCGCCCCAGGGGCCTTCCTCGGCTTCGTGGTCAGGATGGCGCGTCTGACTGCGTTGGGCGAAAAGAAAATTGGGTCTTCCTCGGGAGCTATCGGCGAGGCGAAGTACTCTCCAAGGTGCCTCTCCACTGCTGCGACATGGTCTTGGTCAGCAGTCGGGTTCGGCTGGAATTGACACTCCAGGCATTCGGCGAAGATCTCCGCACGGTCTGGTGCGGAGTATCTTGGGACCCCGTCGCTGTGTAAGAGCGGGCGCACCGGAGCTGGGGTACTCGTCAGCTGGCGGCACAGTCTATGTATTGCCGGCCAGTCACCCTCGGTTGACATCACATGGTCTTCCCAGCTCTCGGCGTTAAACGCTTGGAGCTTGGTTCTGACTTTCTCCGCGTAGCGGTTCAGCTGTGCCTTCTGCACAGGGCATCGGGATTGTTGCCACCGTTTGCAAAGGCGCCTCGTCTCGGCGACCATTTCTTTTAGGTGTTTAGGCAGGGGCCTAAACACTGTCCCCTGCGGCTGCGTTACGGTAGTAGTCGCCTCATCGTAGGCGCGCTGGATGCAAACGGTGACCTCTTCCGCCAGTCTGTCTACGTCCGCGGAGAGGACGACAGGCCAAGCTGGGGTGGTGGTCTCCATCACTTCCTGGAACTTAGTCTAGTCCGTTTTACGACGTGGCGCTGCTGGTGGCGAGAGTCGGGTCGTTATTTCTGCTAGGACGACGAGAACAGGTTGGTGATCCGACAGCATCTCGTCGTCTAGGACCTGCTGGGTGATCTGGCAGCTCAGGCCCGCGTGTACTGTAACGTCCAGTACATCCGGCGCATATTGGAGACCCCGATGACCGCGGTACACGCACTTTTATACGCACAATTGAAGGGAGAGGGGAGAGGGCGGCGGTGCGTCCCGCACCCCGCACTCCTGCGCTTTACCACACTCCCCCCGTTGAAGGTCGCACCTTCAACTGTCCGTCCTCAGGCTCGAGCAAAGGGCACAGGCGATTGATAGCTCGCCGCACCGTGCCACTCGCCGTCCTCACATCAGCTACTCTGGATACACCGTCGTTACCCATATGTAAGTCTTGTATACGTCCGATTTTCCATTTTAGGGGTGGCATGTTACTTTCCTTGATTATGACCATATCTCCAATACGTAATATAACATCTGGGTTGCGCCATTTGGTACGGTGCTGAAGCTCACTTATGTAGGTACTCGTGTTGCCATCTCATCCAGAAATGCTGCCTCATCTGTTCCAATAGCTCATATCTGTGGAGTCGATTACAGTTAATGTCTGTCAACACTGGAGAGGGAAGAGCTATCAGTGGTTTGCCAACGAGGAAGTGCCCGGGAGTCAGGGAATGGAAATCGTTGGGATCGGATGACATGGGAAGTAAGGTCGGGAATTTAGTATAGCTTCTACTTGACAAAATAAAGTTGAAAGTTCCTCATATGTCAAGTGCCTATTCCCTAATATTATTTTTAAATGGAACTTGGCTGATTTGACCCCGGCCTCCCACACTCCTCCAAAATTCGGGGCATAAGGATAAATGCAAACTTCATGCCTTCATTAGAACAAAATTCAGTTAACTTATCTTTATTAACTAATAAAAATTTATTAAGTTCATTACTAGCACCCAAAAAATTGGTCGCATTATCACAACATATTAAACTAGGTTTAGAGCGCCGAGAAATAAATCTCCTGAGAGATAATAGGAATGCGTCGGTACTTAGGTCGCTCACAACTTCTAAGTGTAGTGCCCTAGTAGTGAAATAAACACATATAACATTTACTTATTTTACAACCGCGACCTTTCCTATCGGTTATGAAATAGGGACCCGCCAAATCAACTCCCGTAGTTTCGAAAGGCGTTCCTGGATTCAATCGCTGTTTGGGTAAGTCGCCCATAATTGGGACTTTAAAAAAATAAATAAAAATAAAATAAAATAAATTTATTTCAGACTAATTTCAATGTCCATATTATGTTAGTGACTGAAACTTAAAACTACGTTAGTATAATAGTATTCCAATGCATTCAATTATAATTCGTTCATAAAATAAATAAATAAAATTACAATCAATCATTCCAAAACACATAATAATCATAATACTGTCAAACATAACACACAAAAACAAAAAGTTTATTTATGAGCTTATAAAACTTTATAAACCTATCCCACACTGGTGACTTTGGGCTTTCAGCGATCATCTTTAGGATTCTGTTACCACCACCCCTAATCCGACGCATGAGTGAGGCCGACCTTTTACGCATTATTGCATAAAAGTCATCCACACCCGCGTCCGCAAACATGCCTGAGGCACTGCAGAATCGAGGAAGTCGCACCAGAACCCTAAAGGCATTGTTGAACTGGACTCTAAGAGCACTGTAGGCCCGCTGCGTATAATTGGTCCACAGGGCACTGGTGTAAAAGCTTTGACAGTAGGCTCTGAATAAAGTTACCTTTACTTGTACTGTACACCTAGCAAACCTGTGCACCAACATGTTCGCGCGCACCGACAACGCTCTCCGTTCCCGCTCAATATCTGCGTCATCATTTAAGGTCTCGTTTATAACGTGTCCTAGGTACTTAAACTGAGAGACTCGACTCAAAGACACTCCGTTCAAATACACGGGTGGTATCTGCTCAGGTTCCTTGTTCTTACCTCTGATTACCATATACTCACTCTTTTTATCGTTGTACTTTAAGCCGTGTTCCTTCGCGTATGACTGGCAAATACTGAGCAGCCGTCTCAGTCCACCAACAGATGGACTCAGCAACACCATGTCATCCGCGTAACTGATATTATTCACGCAAACGTTATGTATATGACACCCGACATGGCTATTGCTGAGCTCATCAATCAGCTGATTAACATAAATATTAAAAAGTCTTGGAGAGGTTAGTCCCCCCTGCCTCACGCCACAATCTAGTTTATATTCATCTGAATAAACATTTCCCCACTTAACCATGTTTTTCTGATGTCTGTACCAGAAAGAAAATATATTTATTAGTTCAGCGGGAGCCCCAATCTCCCCAAGCTTAGCCCAGAGCTTATTATAATCAACAAGGTCGAAAGCCTTTGACAGGTCAAGAAAGCATGCGTAGATGGGTGTGCTTCGATTTATGTAATATGAGACCGTGTGCTTTAATGTCAAAATAGCACTCTCAGTCGACAAGCCTTCACGAAACCCAAACTGTGCGTCATGCAGAGAGGTGTACTTGCTGAGCTGCGCATCTAACAACCCATCAAAGACCTTCGCCATCACAGTGGCTAAAGAGATAGGTCTATAATTATTCTTATCAGTCACATCCCCAGTGACATTCTTTGCTATAGGCACAACAATGGTTTCCATCATTTTAGAGGGTAAATATGAGTGTCGTATGCAGAATGTAAATAACATAGCTAAAACTCTAAACAAGTGGCTACCCGCGTGCTGTAAGTGCTCAATGCTGAGACCGTCACTGCCAGGAGATTTGCCTCTTTTCATGTTTCGGATGATATTTTTAACATCCCTGGTAGTAAAACCAATTGGGTTCTCACGGACAATCACAGTCTCACCACTCGCGGTCGCAGCCTCTGTATCTAGAGATGACTTAACCCTAAAATGGTTTTTAAAAAGGTTAGCTATGTCCCTAGGCTCACTACAATGATCCACACTAACTGGTAAACTCACTTTTCCATTCAATCTCTTAGTGCCCTTCCAGAAAGCACGAAAGTTTTTTCCCTTAATATGTGAGGCTAGCGTATCCATTCGAAGCTGGTCTTGGTGGTTCTGACAGTACTTGAGTCTAGACTTAAAGATTTTACGTGTGAGGTACATGTCGTCATAAATAGGCCCACTATCAGGTTTCCCGTATTTTAGGTAACTGTGATACGCCTGCCTAGCCCGCCTATGAGCATCTCTCACGTTTTTGTTCCACCCCACAACATTCTTACCCCTTCTAAACTTTCCTACTTTCCTGCTTTTCATAGAAGCTTCACAAATAATGTTTACAATGTCATTGTATAGGTTGTCAATTACTGATCTATGTTCCAAATTACTACACATACTGTCCGCACACACGCTTAACTCACTGGGAAAGTGTAGGTCCTTTAATTTAGTCTTACAAATGTCAGAATAATTTTCTATTTCGTCAGCCTTTCTGTCACCCCAAATAACATCATTTTTATAAAAATTTACACATACACACTTCTGTTTAATAATGTCAAGATTACAATTAATTATCACAGGTAAGTGGTCGGACCAATACACTCCATAGTCCACACAAATGCTAGTTATTGTTTGCCAAGCTGATTCCGTTGCTAAACAATGGTCTAACCAGCGGTTACATCCGTGTGCTTCACTATGGAATGTATGGGTATCCGACGACCTGCCCAACATAGCCATGTCCGCACATATCCAATTATTATCATTACAAAAAGCAAGTAATTCGTCACAAAAAGGAGAAGTAGGGTGAGCGTTAAAATCACCTAAAATATACACAGATTCTACGTTACTTTGCTGTACAATCGCACTAATCTCGCCTAGACAATTCGTAAATAATGTTAGATTGTCTGGTTGGTCCGTAGGCATGTACACACATATAACTACAACTTCACAATTCATACCTGTTTTCGCTCTTATCGCCGTAATACGCTCGCTTTCGCACTGCACTATTGACACACTTGTAAATACACTTTTACGCCATAGGATAGCAACCCCACCGAAAGGGCGACCTCGTCTCACTCCAGATGATAAGTCCATCGCCGACTTCCCCGTATAACTGAAGTTATTATCAATAGTTCCGAGGAAAGGTAGGTCCTCGGGCACCAGCCATGTCTCCTGAAGAGCTACCAAATCCGCATCCTTACACAGTGACCGAACACACTGTACACTCCTTTTCACATTTTTACAGTTAAAACTAACTAGTTTGCTGCTTTGTGGGTGATCCATTAAAATATTGTTTTTCAGACCCCTTTCTCATGTCCACAAAACGGCGAAATTTAATTCCGTCCGGCCACAGATTGTCATCAAGATACGTATGCATTCTATTTCTTGAGACAAACAATTTAAAGGCATTGTACCCTTTATCTTGTTTCATTTTAATTTTTATTAGTCTCACTTTTTCCTGGGTTTTATTATAAATATAATTACTTATGTCCGTTTCCTCTGTATCTTTATGCACATTGGAGACAAAAAGGGGTACTTTGGTGTCAGCTGCCTTAAAATTACATACAGGCTCCGTCGCTGCCTTGCCTAATTGAGTCACGAAACTTTAACGTTACGTTTACGTTTACGTTTTCTCTGCACTGTAATCCAGCTAGAATTTGGTTTATCTTCCTTGAAATCCCCATTTTTTTGTACGATTTCTGCCAAAGACAGTCGCTTCTCAGGCACTTCAGTGGACTCAATTGCAGAACAAACTGGTTTTATTGCCTGTAATTCACGATCAGCTCTTTGCGATAATTTAATTTCCATACAATCATGTTGTTTTCCAACTTGCGCGACTGTTGTCAATTCTGTGCCTCGATCTACTATACCTATCTCGCTCACTGACTCATCATCAGATCGTGGATGCGACGGAGATAGCAAAAACGGTGTGCT
The DNA here is from genome assembly GCA_910589285.2 of Mythimna ferrago. NCBI lineage: Eukaryota > Metazoa > Arthropoda > Insecta > Lepidoptera > Noctuidae > Mythimna > Mythimna ferrago. The sequence continues at coordinate 26,132,258 of OU342692.1, forward strand.
TATACCCCCGCGTTGCCTTGGCGCCGGCTCCCTAATCTTCTCTAAAACTGGTGATATGCCTACCGGCCCACTATCCAAACAAAAAGCACCTCGCATACGTTTGTTCATATTACAATCATCTAACCCAATAACTGACCCATATTTGCAATTATGTAGTTCACTCCTTATTTCCTGTAACTGCTCCACAGTTGCGTAATTATTCTTCATATTGTTCAACTGATTTTTTAGTACAACTAACTCCTTAAGCAGCCCCGTCACATCTATGTGATCAAATGTTACGGGTGGTAGCTTGCACAAATCTTTGGCCACAAACATGGGGATTAGTTCGGGATCCGTATTCTTGAACAGGGTTATAATGTCTTCCAAATCTTTGTGACGTATGTCTTTTCTCCTGGATATTTTTCGCTTGCCCGCTGCCATAGATTCAAATAGTAACGTCTTTGCATGGTCAATATCCTCCACAGAGAAACCACTTGCACAAACACTAATGAGGCTCTCATTGTCCATAACATCAAGTTTATTTTGCACAAACGCTAACAGCTCGTTTATTACAATATTACACGACGAACATTTTACGATTTTTGCACTCGCCATATTTTTTTTTCCACACACCCTCACGGGACGGCGCATGCGCACGTGATGACGTTCTATAGGCTTAACCTCTCGAATGCCGTAATTGGAGACACAATTAAAAAGCCATTGTGCGACTGGCCAGCGACTGGCCTGTTGGTCTAGTGGTTAGTGGCCCTGACTGCTATGCCGGAGGTCGTGGGTTCGATTCCCACCCAGGACAAATGTTTATGTGATGAGCATGATCATTTGTTCTGTGTCTGGGTGTAATTTATCTATAATATCGACGGGTTCCGGGCTAATTGTATTAAGCGACACTCTGAGCGATATAGACTTTTATACATATTTGGAATCAGCGAATTTTTCTGCGTTATTTGAGCTGGGTTTGGTGACGATCGGAGCACTTTTTTGTCGCTTAATACAACCACATTTTTTGGGCCCATTTTGGACTGCAAAGTATGAAGCGACACAAAATATTGACAAATTTAGGAACTGTCTACTTAAGCTCACTACCAAATACCAGACAGTCGTTTAAACTTTTTTTCCTGTAGCTACAATTTACATGCAACGCTCGTTAAATCAATTAGCCTGACTTTATAAATATATAGAAATGTCGCTTCATACAATTAGCCTCTTTGTTAAATTCTTATCCAGTGTCGCTTAATGCAATTAGCTTTACCGTGTAAATATACAAGAACGTCGTTTAATACATTTAGCCTCTTTGTTAAATTTATACCCAGTGTCGATCCATACATTTAGCTCTGTACATGAAATGTTAGATGTTGTCCTTTCAACCATTTAGCTTGCAGTAGATAATGATTATGTCGGTCGCATGAACTATTAGGATTTCATCAGTAAACATTTAAAGGTTATGGTTAAACCTATTTTTCTTATTAAATATTTGATTTGCAAGGTCGTTTCAGTTTATAACACAATTGAAGTTCTAGTACTTCAAACAGTTTACCTTAAATGCAATAAGAATAAATAGTATACACATTAATACAATCAAAATTTTATTATCAACCTACCATCCAGCAATACTGGCAAAGATACACTGATCGATACTGATATTGAAGACGAAACAGACCTGCCAGATTAAGCAATTTTCATTGTGTTTAATGGGAAAATAACAAGTGTTTCAGTATAAAGAAGAAAATTAATTAGAAAGTATTAGTAAGAAGGAAAAGAATGGTTGAATTTTAACTAAGATGTTATTTTTAATAATTTTGATTATTATTTTCTGTTACTGTAGTTAACTACAATTTATTATTGTCATAGGAGATTAAAATTATTTTTGTTATTGAAGAAAAACTAGGGATAGTATCTATAACAAGTAAGAAAACTTCTAAACTTTATTTTAACGAGAGATGTTTTTGATTATGATTACTGAGAAAGTTAGAAAAAAATAATAGAAGAAAATATGTAAAAAAAATGAAAACCAAAGAAACACTCTTAAATTTTTTTTTTGTGATTATTTTTAAAAGAAATTATTTTATAGAGAAACCTTTTTTTTTGTAATTGAAGAGATTTTTCTTTTATCTTATAAAAAGTAGTAGAGTCCGTCTAATGAAAGCGTGACCTGAGAAAAGGAGGTTACAACCAAAAATTTTGAATGTGGTAATATTGAAATAGTAGGAGAAAAAAAGTTTTGATACTAGAGTATTTTTTTGTATTTATGACAATTGTATAATAGTTGTATAAGAACTTAAATCCTAGTCAAAAACATGTGTGTAGACTTAGTTATTTAGTGGGTGTATGGTAAAGGTCAATAACACACAAAATGATAGTTATTGTTCCGAATTATTTTATTTTATCTGATCTCTCAAATGTCGTTAGATAATTTTCAAATAATATTCTTTATTTACCATTTGGCCTTCTGGCAACAATACCAAGTGCACAACACCGCGATAGTCAAATAAAATAGTCAACATGATTTCAACTTCATCACGTCTCGCCAACACTAATAATGTGTTTCAAGATTGTTGTATTGGAATCGTTTCGTTTTAGCATAGAGAAAATTCAGATCTTTTGGGATTAGTCAAGTGGGAACATGTTTTATACTCCAGTGATTGTTCGAATCGACTCGTAAGACACAAAAAGTTCAGCAGCTATCTCTCTCAAACTTGAACTAGGATTTCAGTCACTATTTCCTTCACTTTCGCGATTTTAACTTCAGTTGAAGACTTTGATGCACTACCAGAAAGAGTGAAGCAAATCTTTCATTACATCTCAACTGCTTTTGAACGCATTCTACCACTCACTAGCATGTGTTTTTGATTAAGTCGATTCACTAAAAGCCTTCTTTGTTCGATGTTTTTGTCCATTATGAAATTCGCAATATGTCATATTATCTAAAAATATAAGAAAAAAAATTATCATTATATTCTAAATATAACTATCTAATAATTTTAGTCGACAAGGATCAAGATTAAAACGTCATACTAACTTAAAAATTCAGAAATCGTGTATAAACATTGTTGGTTTTCATTGAAAACACCTTCTTTCTCTTCTTGTTTTTGTTTGAATTTATTAACCATAGTGTGTAGCAGTTTTTGCACGTTACTGTTTATTGTTTTTCCCATTATTAAGCAATTATTCTTGAAAAATAAATATCTGTTTCCAAAAACTGACAATTGCAACCATAGACTTTGACGTGATTTTTTTCGGCAAAACAATGTTGCCAATTTAATTTAAAAAAAAAACTCCAGGTTACGCTTTCAGTAGACGCACTCTACATACTTTTTAAAAAACAAAAGAAAAATTTCAAAAAGAAGTTCTTATATACATAAACGTATAGCAACACACGCATCCACACGCCGGTCCCGCGGTCGCGTACCTACCGACAAGATACTTAGATAGTGCATCCCTTTCGCACTCGTAGGCGTGGCCGGATGTCACTAACGTCCGCACGGCAAATGCGCGTGGCAGCTCTGACTAATATATAGTTATCTGTGCGTGGCAGTCGCGTGGAGTTCTCTCACGAGTGTATAATGTGTATCGAGTGTTACCGAAGCAAGTTTATAACATTAGGTTTTCGTATCACAGTGTAAACTTTTGAAATATTATATCAGTACAGTGATTTACATAGTGGTTTTTACTTTAACTGTCCCCTGAGACAAGTATCCCTCATAATGGCCCCCAACGTTTCTTCGTGTAACATTCAGTAACTTTTGTTCAGTGTGGTAAATTCTGTGAAAATGCCAACGACCAGGAGTAGATCGGGTAGTGAAAATCGCAGGGAAGATGCCAACGTTGTATTACCCGTCCCCTCGCGATCAAACTCGCCGATCGAGGCGTCCGCACAACAAGATGGCGGACATGCCTCCTCTTCGCCGCGTGCCGCCGACGCGAACGCTACGTTCTCGGCTGAAGGCGTAGCATCCATAATCGCTGCTCTCCAGCGTTCCCAAACAGAAGCGTTTTAGTCTAGTCAAATTAGCAAAAAGATTGGACTTAATTCGTGTAGTTGTAATTTTTTGTGGAATCATTAGAAGACATGAATATAAGTCTTCTCTGAGTTTGCACCATTCCTGTTATGTACGGAACATCGTTTAATATTAGGTTTTAACATTAAAGTCCCAAAATTTAAAAATTTCATAAGTATTTAGTTGTGGTAAGTTTAGATACATGTAGATACCCCTTTGGTGTATAATTACTTTTCACGAAAAAAGTGTGAGGTGTATAAAACACTAATAAATCATTATTTTTAATTTGCGGCTCAAGGGAAATTTAGCCAGTTGGTGCAAACTCATAATAAGCTTTTTAAAGCATCCTATACATCCAGTTATTTTTGCACCCTTTTGCACCCCTAGGAAAACAGCATTTTACAATATTTGTAGATTGTACTTCGGGGCAAATTAGTGTAGTCATGGATTTTTTAATATATAATGTATTCTATATATAAAACATTCGCACGTAATAAAAATAAGAAATATATAACTGGAAATTTATGTAGAGTTAACGTGAATACATACTGCGCCTCGTGGCGCTCGGAGGGCGAACGCGGGGTCGCGCGGCGCGCGCGCGGCGGGGTCGAGAGTAAGTAAGTGCGTGCATGTATATGCGTTTAGATCATTTTTGTGGCAAGAAGCGATCCCTGCGCTATACAAATTAATAACTATAATTTCCTCTATTTTATTAGCTGTGTTGTGAAAAACGGATTATGAAGTGTATTGCATTGTCGTGCCTCCCGACCTGCCCCTGTATTCAATATTTATTTAACAAGAAATTATGATAATCATATCAATTCTCTGTCGATCTTTATTTCTTTCTGTACCTCAAAAGGAAAAAACGGAATCCTTATAGAATCACTTTGTTGTTCGTCCGTCTGTCTGTCAAGTCCCTTTATCTCGAGAACAAGTGCAAGTATCAAGTTGAAATTTAAACCGAATACTCAAGACTGCGGTCCCTTAACCTTTCAATCGTGGAAATTACATCATCATCATCATGAATTAGAGCTGTATAAAAGTAAAAACTTCTAAGTTAACGAATAAAAAAGATATCGGCATTTACGTCGCAAAAAAAATTATATTGCGACACTCAAGGGAATCATAAATACTTCCCGTTGACCTAGAACCCTGAAATTTGGCATGAAGCAAGTTATATAGCATAAGTATAGGAACAATTGCCGCTGGCAAAAGCTAGATATTTATTTTATTTAAGTTAGTTGATACGGAACCCTCAGTGTGCGAGTCCGACTCGCCCTTACCCAGTTTCTTTTTGAGGCGCATACTTAAAACTCCACATTTTTTATACTAATATTTTTTTGTTCCTACCTTGCCGTAGAATAATCAGCGCTGTCACACGGTTTATAGTTCTAAAGACAACCGAAATACAACTAATTTATTTGAAACTAGCTGTGTCCGCGAATTTGTTCGCGTGGACTACAGGATTTTGAATTTCTTTTTTCTATAAAAAACTTTTTAAAAAAAAATATAACCGACTTCACTAAAAAAACACTAAAACGATCAAAATAATTTTAATTTCGGAAGTCGGTGTTTTTCGTTATTGTTTGTTCCTTATTTAACACCGACTTCCGAAATTAAAATTATTTTGATCGTTTTAGTGTTTTTTTAGTGAAGTCGGTTATATTTTTTTTATAAAAAGTTTTTTATTTCATACTTTTTAGTTGCAACACACTTACAGCCAGAGTACTTTTTTCTCATGTCAATTACAATTAACTCAAACCCTTCTAGAATACATCATTTTCATATGAAGTTCCCGTGTCTACCTTCCACCTTCCGGCTCCATCATCAGATCACTTCGATAGTACCTTATAGCCAAAGTGCATCTCATGACATTTCTAATAAGCCCAAACACGGGTAGGATACATTGATTAATTACGGAGTTCCGGTGCCTATCTTCCAGCTCCATCACTATCATCAGGTTACTTCGATGATACCATTTTCAACAAAACTATTCAGAACTATTCATTTATTTGTATTGTCATAGTCGCATAACTATGTTCATTGTGATATTTGTTTGAGTATGAAGTTCCGTTGGCAATTTCTGGTCTTCTTAACCAGTTCCACCTCATCAAATGTCACTTTTTGACTGTAAATGCTTAATTCCTTGATGAAAATATCAAAATGACTATATAGTTGCCTATAATATTTAAGGAGTTCCCTCGATTTAGCCAAGATTCCATCATCAGATCCCGACTTGGTGACTGTGGGACCATTTGGAAAGTATACCCTTTCCAACAAAAAAAGAATTTTTCAAATCGGTTGGCAAGCGACGAAGTTATGCCCGGACATAAATAAAAAAAAAAAAAATACAAATATCCGAATTGAGAACCTCCTCCTTTTTCAGAAGTCGGTTAAAAATAAAAATACTCATGTTACTCCTTATTACATCACCTACTTGCCAAAAAAAGTCCCGTCAAAATCAGTCCAGCCATATCAGAGATTAGCACGGACAAACAGACAGACAGACAAATATTGCAAAAAATGTTATTTTGGTGTAGACTCTGACCAACGAAAGATGGCAAAACAAAAAGGAAGCCGTATTAAAAAAAATTGAAGCTGTTCACCCTAGCTGTGCGCCACTTAAACGAAGTTGATAAGTTTGATTATTCATGAAAATAATAAGAATGCGATATATATATATGATGCATGTTAATTTAACAATTAAACATGTGCTGCTTATTTAGCCGCGATATTCAATGCCGCCAAAACTCAAGCATGTCCGTTCACTGCCAAAAGCAGCCTGATCACCTTGGCACCTACTTTTTAGAATGTATCCTTGGAGTGTATCGACCGCCTTCAGCTCTTGGGAGTTGAAATTTCCTTAAACTTTGGGCAGTTTATTGAGCACAAAGCTACGGTAGCTGCTAGGAAACTCGACATTCATGCAAAGGTTAGATGGCACTCAGTGGCGGATTAGCCATGTATCAAGAGTAGGAAATGTTACAGACTCCTCCATTTTGGGGCCCCGCGCGTTCAGGGATCCGGCATTTTTGAACATAAAAGAAAACTAGTCAAAATATTGGAACTGCGTGAAACCTAAATACAGCTGATTTTTTTGGATGTGATGAGATAGTCACTTTACTTCAGACTATCCTGCAAGCAAACTACAGAATAGAAGATCTCTTAGAATTTATCCCATCATCGTACTTTTTACGCAAGTGATCTTAAAATCCACGAAGTTATTGGTGAATAAAAGCCTTGTTCAAGCTTATTTTAGAAAGGGTAGCTTTAGCCAACAGCTTCTAGCAGCGCTAGCTAAAACCACTTAATTTTAATATGTGTAGGTTAAGCTCAATTTTAATAACCCTACTCAGAATAAGCTTAAACAAGGTTTTTAGGGAATTACATATTTTGTGTGTCTATGTGAATATTACATTGCCTGTGCGTAGTGACATTTGGCTCTGAAACGTTCACAATGCGCCTCATCAGATGGTTTTAAGCAACACAAAGAGCAATGGAGAGGAAGATAAGCTTAGGTGGCAGTAAGCTGGGTACATTGCTCGCAGAACAGATGATGGATGGGGCCGAAAGGTTCTGGAATGGCGACCGGATACCTGAAGACGTAACGTTGAAAGGTCTCGCAACAAGGGTACCGATAACCTTTTATTTAGTAAGGTTCACGTGAATTCGATGGAGGCGTGATAAACTGGACCGGCCGTTGTGGTGACTTAGGAAAAACCTTTGTCTAGCAATGGAAGCCTTTCAACTGAAATGATGATGACTATCGATGTTGGCATGTTGATGAGATCAATCTCTCAGAAAGATTACTCCACTTAAAAATTGGCTAAATCTGACTACTTCAAAGAAAAATAAATGTTGCATCTTATTAGTAAATCTTAACTGCTTTTCTGTATAAATTCATAAAGGCTTCGCCATCAGCATCGAAAAGACTCCTTAATTCTGTATTACTTGTCAGAAGAAAACGTAAAACGTCCTAAGCAAAATTCTAATCATTCGGGGTATGCAAAAAACGATCATCATCTAGGTTTTCCAAAAGTACTAAATTAATTAGTATCTTACTACTAAATTAATTGATTAGTAGTAGGGGGGGCCCCTTGGTCGAATTAGAAATAGACTCCGCGTCGGTTTAATCCGGCACTGACGGCGCTTCATACCAGGACAACATCGAATGTTATACAAAGCAAAAGTACTAAATTAATTAGTATATTACTATTAAATTAATTGATTAGTAGTAGGGGGGCCCCTTGGTCGAAATAGCAATAGACTCCGCGTCGGTTTAATCCGGCACTGACGGCGCTTCATACCAGGACAACATCGAATGTTATACAAAGCACAAGTCCAATCATTTGTGGAGCCAGTGGGTCTTTCAATAAACACTTCCCTGGAATCTTTAAATTTGAATAAAACAAATTGTGTGTTATCGATTTCTTTTATTAATTTGTTTCAAATGTCCGCCGCTACTTTGCTAGATAGCGCGCATACGAAATATAAAACTTTCCATGTCCTTTACTGTTTTCGTTATTAGGAGTTTCGTCTACTCATTGCCGAAACCTCCTGAAAAGTATAATACACCGTGTGAGTAATATTACAATTATTAAATAGTCAAAAAGTATCAAGTTTTTATAATAGTAATTAAAAAACTAACCTAAAAATGATATTATTGTATCCAACCGTCGCATTTTATCTGCATGTTTTTAATTGAATTCACTTTTTGCGTCTTTTAATTTGTTCATTATATTAAATAGTAGCCTTTCCATCGAACTAGTGATTGTTTATGGCACTATTTTAAGCAAAATGAGTATAATAAGATGCAGGAAAACAATTTTGACAATTCTTAATTTTTTTAAATGCTGCCATACATAACGTTTGATTAATAATTCGTTGTCTTCTTTCGATAGTCAAACTCTATGTACCGTATATATCTGTACCTCAGAGGTAAACAATAGTAACTCCACTTTTTTGAAAATGTATTTTTTTGCACTGTTAAAATCGTAAGAACCAGTTCTACGTAATGGTATAGGGGATCAAGTCCTACGACATCTAGGAAGAGAAATATCCAATCATTTAAGACAAAAACATATCGAGTATGGGACTTAAAATGATGATAAAATTGTTTACACGTCAGCTTTACGCGCACTTAATGTTGTTCTAAACTTTATTGTAATTATGTGTAATACACAATAATTCCATCTAATAATTATAAAAAATACAATTGAGTTTGTTTCAATATCTTTAAAGCAACTATGTCAAAAATACATTCAAACTTTATTTCCGCGCGTTTTTGCCTCTCCTGTAAAATTTACTTTTTGGCACTTACTATTGTTTACCTCTGAGGTACAGATATATTCATATGCATGTAGTAAAAAGCAGTTACTTCAATATTACAAACAGATACTCCAATTTTATTTATATGTATGTATAGAAGATAAATGGACGGTTTTTTTTACTGTTTTTTTTTTTTATATATATAAACAAAATTAGTTTTCTTTACTAACACTTACTAACAGAGCATTTACAATCAGAAAGTGTTCCTTCCTCGTAAAATACATCCCACAACACTCCTAAGTAATGACTACGCTTATCTCTTCTTGTCAGTTTATTATTCCGTGTCGCGCGCTTGTCGCTTCCATGGCGTAATAGTTCTTTGGCAATTAAGACAACACTAGAAAAACGTATGTTCCTTAAAAAAATGCTAATTTTTTATAGGGTGCAAATATAAAGGAAACCAAATTAATGTAATTGTGATTTTTTCAAAACTACTTAAATTTCCCCCGAAGTACAGAGGCAAAAAAACGTGAAAAACTAATTTCCATACGTCGCACTGGGGTGCAAAATCAATCATGTACTTAGGTCGAAATGTATAACACTTTCCTCAGTTTACAAAACTACACAATTTTCCCCAATGCCGCAATGGCCAAAAATAACATTTTTATTTTTTTCTAATGCTGCGTTGGTCTAATTAAAATAATTAAAATGCAGTAATGTAGATTGAGGTTTAATATACCTATAAAAAAAAAATGGTGAGTACACCTATATTCTCTGGTTAGTTATGAGCAATAAACAGTTTTCACCCCCTTCCGTAGGGGTGCCAAATGATTTTTATTTTTTATACTCTATTTTTCACTCATACAATACCATCAGAAACGTTTTTGCCTCTCCAGAGAATTTAATCCAATCTTTCTTAAAAAATGACCTAATTTGACTAGACTATTTCGGGAATTGCTCGACTCGGTATCGCGTGTGAATGCATCGACTCCGGAATCGATCATTTTACCTGGACAAAATACACTGACTCGCTGCAAAGCCACCTTCTCCGGCCGACCAAATGAATCTGTAGAAGCATTTATCGACGATATCGAAGCATATAGCGAATGCGCACAGGTACCGGAAGCAAATATTCTTCGCGGACTAGCCTACCTCTTCAAAGATGAAGCGGCCACGTGGTGGCAAGGAATTAAGCATTCAGTGCTATCATGGCGACAGGCCAAAGAAAACTTAATAAGTGCCTACGGCGATCGACGGCCACCGCACCGTATTTATCTAGAAATATTCGCGTCGCCACAACAAAACGAAAACACGGATATGTTTGTTGCACGTATTCGTGCTCTCTTGTCCAGAATACCAATAGGTGATTTATCAGAGTCTGCGGAGATCGACATAACGTACGGCCTCCTCCACAGCAGGATGAAGAAAAGGCTGCGGAGAGAAGAATGCATAAACTTCTCCGAATTACTCCGCCTCGCACGAAACATTGAAGACTCTTTCGACGTTAAATACAATAATAATACGAAGACACAACCCGCCGCCGCACGCGCGCCGACCAGCGACGTTCCCGCCGCGGTCAATCGCGCGCCGTTCACCGACACCCCGGCCGCCGCTGACACGGCGCAGCCCCAGTCGCAGCGCGCGCCGCCCGCGCCCGCGCCGCCATCACGGGACTCCGCCGCGGCGACTGCGAAGACTCAACGTCCTGCGTGTTCATACTGTAAGCGGTATGGGCACACCAAAGACAAGTGTCGTAAGTTACAAAACCGAGGTGAGTCCCAGTCCAATAATAACTCTGCGGAAGTGCGTGATAACGGTAGTGTTAAAAAGCCAAGTGATCAATCTTTTTATTGTGTTCGATCTCGTGCAGTTTGTAAACAAACGCAATGTTTATCTGTAAATAAAAATTTTTCATCGAAAAAGATCGCGTCAACATTAAAAGACTCTAGTAATAATAATAAACTACATTGTGTTAGTAATACTAAGTTACTCGTAGATTGTAATTCACAACCTTTAAATAATAATTCTAGACATAATTTTTATAATAATAATGTTGTTGATCGTGAAGTCGCTTAAAATATTTAACCCTGTGAATGCCGAACAGTTTTGTGCCCGGGAAAATAACAATAAATCGTTTCCGAGTTTAAATACGTCTCAATCTCAATCGATTCCCGTGTCGCAGGAATGTTCGACATTAAAATATAAACAAACCGACTCCGAAAACGAAAATGGGTGTAACGCAAATTTTAAAATTTTGTGTTTAAGTTCACAAAATGATGTAATTAACACTAATGATAACGAAAATGGGTGTAACTCGAATTTTAATTTTTTGTGTACAGATTCACAAAATAATGTAATTAACACTAATAATAAAGAAAATGGGTGTAACTCAAATTTTAAAATTTTGTGTACAGGTTCACAAAATGATATAAGTAGCACTAATGATACTTGTAATTGTAATAATTGTATAATATGTAGTGGAGAGATTTCACCACGCGGCCACAACCTCAGACCTATTTTTAAAATAAAAATTTTAGGAATCAACGGTACCGCGTTGGTAGATACGGCTGCTAAGCACTGCATTGCGGGTCATACGCTGTATACTCTCCTTCTACGTCAAGGTCATCCCCTCAGCTCCTCCACTCGGGAAATCAAACTCGCTGACGGCGTTATTCGTACAATGGACGTACTTACCACTACATTAGATGTGTTTTTAGAAACGATAGTTATTAGGATACAATTTTTAATTTTTCCTGATTCGACCAATAATGAAACATTATTAGGTATCGATTTTATAACTGCGGCTGGTGTAGTCATTGACTTTCATAAAAATATTTGGTGTTTTAGTAACAATAATACCGAAAAATATACCTTGTGCTTCGAACCTAGCTCTCGTAGTGTGTCTTGCGCCTCGACAGATGTACTTAGGAAGGATGAAGGTACTCACCTTAAGCCAGCTGAGCGACAAGCGCTCGCTGACATTCTTACCAGGCACGCTGACATCTTTGAAGCAGGGGGAGGCCCAACACCATATGCTGAGCACCGCATTGACACAGGTGAGCACCCACCAATTGCTGTACCTCCTTACCGCCTTAACCCTTCGAAGAAGCAGTTAATGAAAGCTGAAATAGGTAAGATGTTACAAGACGATATAATAGAAGAATGTGAATCGGCTTGGTGTTCACCGGCGCTGATGGTGCCTAAGTCCAATGGAGGTATCCGTTTCTGCGTCGACTACAGACGCTTAAACGCTATTACCAAGGCCGACACATATCCGATGCCACGCATCGATGAGTTACTTCAGAGCACAAAACGAGACTGCTACATGAGTACGCTTGACCTTCGATCTTCATACTGGCAAGTGAAGGTTAGGGAGGCTGATAAGGATAAAACTGCTTTTATCTGTCCTCTAGGTACTTTCCGTTTTAAAAGAATGCCGTTTGGTCTCCGGAACGCGCCAGCGACTTTTCAGCGGCTCATTGATGGTCTTCGCTCCTGCTCTGCCCTGCAAGAGGTAACTTTACTAGCTTAATTGGATGATTTGCTAATAATATCCCAAGGGTACCAACAGCACCTACAAGACCTGGAAAAAGTTTTCTTGCGATTGAAAGAGTACAACCTCCGTGTAAATAGGGAGAAGTGTTCTTTCGCCAGGGAAAGCGTTAAGTATCTAGGTCATGTCATTACACAAGAAGGTGTTTCCACTGACCCAGGAAAGGTGAGTGCTGTACTCGACATGAAGGAACCAGATAACCTAAAGCATCTGAGGACCTTTTTGCAAACATGTTCATGGTTCAGAAAATTTATACCTAACTTCTCTAAGGTTGCAGAACCTTTAACACGCTTGACGAGGAAAAATCAAGTGTGGTCTTGGAGCTCAGAGCAGACTCAAGCATTTAATGAGCTGAAGCGTCTTTTGACCACAGCTCCAATACTGGTGCAAGCTGATTTTAGTCGTCCCTTCATTCTGCGCACCGACGCAAGTAACTATGCCTTAGGCGCAGTTTTGCTACAAGGGGAGGGTAATCAGGAAAGGCCAATTGAATACGCCAGTAGACTCCTTACTGCTGCTGAACGCAACTACTCCACTACTGAGCGCGAAGCACTCGCCGTAGTGTGGGCGGTAGAGCGTTTTCGACCTTATCTTGACGGCCAACCAGTCGTAATTGGCAGTGATCATCAACCTCTTCGTTGGTTGCTGTCACTCAAATCGCCAACTGGTAGATTAGTCCGTTGGGCTCTAAAGCTCCAGTCATTTGATATCCAATTCCAGTACACTCCTGGTAAGGCAAATGTCGTGGCAGATACTCTGAGTAGACCGATTTGCTCTGACGAATCCCGCAAGCAATGCGGTATTTGTTCTGTAATTTGTGATCTGCCCACGAAGACGCCTAGCCAGCTTCGTTCGGAACAGACTTCGGACCCGGAATTGCTAAAGATAATTAAAGAATTAGAGGGACCCGATGATATCGCAGCCCAAAAGTGGTTAGAAAGGGGTTACCTCCTTGATCAGGGTGTCCTGTATCGTTTTAACCCAGACTCCGATAGTGAATCACCTCAGTTAGTGATTCCTGCTGGTCAAGTTGCAGATATTGTGAAAGAATTACATGATTCTCCAACAGCTTGCCATCCAGGTATCGATAGAACCTACCAGAAGGTAGCACAGGTGTTTTATTTTACAGGGATGCGGAGAATAATCACCGATTATGTCAAAGCCTGCATCCACTGCCAACGTTATAAAGCCAACAACGCCAAACCCCCAGGGTTACTACAGACGCCAGTTATGAACCAGCGTAATGAGGTGTTGGCCATAGATTTATTCGGTCCCCTACCGGAAGGAGACCAGGGGGAGCGTTGGATCTTACTTGTTGAAGACACTGCTACCCGATGGACGGAGCTATTTGCTCTTAAAGAAGCTACAGCTGAAGCTTGTGCTCATATTCTTATCGAAGAATATTTTATGCGATTCGGTTTACCTCGTAGAATCATTTCAGATAACGGTGTCCAGTTTGTTTCCGCAGTGATGCGCCAATGTATGTTAGCCCTGGACATCAAACAGAATTTTATCCCACTCTATCACCCAGAAGCCAATCCCGCAGAGCGGAAAAATCGTGACTTAAAGGCAATGTTAGCACACCTCGTAGAAGACGACCACACGTCGTGGCCGAAGAAACTGCCGATGATCCGATTTGCTATGAATAGCGCAAAATGTCGAACAACAGGTAAGTCACCTGCTTATTTATCTTTCGGAAGAGAAATGCGGTCGCCTTCGGAAGTTGTTCATGATCAACGTACAATCCTGAACAAAGAAAACTTTATCCCGCAGGTAACTCCCTATCTAAGGAAGTTCTTGAACTCCTTTTCTGAGATTCGTGAACGCGTGGAAGCACAACAGGACAAAACAAAGCAATATGCCGATACGTCGCGCCGTCCTGCTGACACCTTTCAGATAGGCGATTTGGTAATGCTTAAGTCACACCTGTTAAGCAAAGGTTCTAAGGATCTTACTTCCAAATTTTACCCACGCCGCGATGGTCCTTATATCATTACTAAAAAAGTTAGTCCTACGACCTACACGATCGCAAACACGGAACAGCCTGATGTTATTTTAGGGAAATATCACACTCAAGATCTTACCCGATACCAAGGTAGTGTAGATACTTTACCGACACCCGTTATTCCTAAGAGGAACCGCGGACGTCCAGCTAAGGCTGCTGATAACGTACCAGTCCAGGAGCGAGGGCGCTCTCCAGTACTGGAGGGGCAGTATATAGCAACACACGCATGCACACGCCGGTCCCGCGGTCGCGTACCGACAAGATACTTAGATAGTGCATCCCTTTCGCACTCGTAGGCGTGGCCGGATGTCACTAACGTCCGCACGGCAAATGCGCGTGGCAGTCGCGTGGAGTTCTCTCACGAGTGTATATGTGTATCGAGTGTTACCGAAGCAAGTTTATAACATTAGGTTTTCGTACCCTTCACAGTGTAAACTTTTGAAATATTATATCAGTACAGTGATTTACATAGTGGTTTTTACTTTAACTGTCCCCTGAGACAAGTATCCCTCATAAACGTTAAATTTTAAGAATTAAGAAGAATGAGAATAATTATTTCACTTAATAAGACTGTAGGCTACGTAATATAAAGACTGTTTAACTTCTGATACCTATACAATTATGATAATAACTTTAGTTGTTACCTTGGTAAACTAAGAAGTTATTTATTTATTTATTTATTTATTTATTTAATCTTCATGCAACAAAAGATACAAAGGCGGACTTAATGCCTTAACTTGTAAGTTACTGCTGTTCCTAAGTGATGGTCATTTTAAATAAAAAACTTATCTTTAAACATTTTACTGTGTGTTTTATTTCTCATTTTATAATTATTACAAGATAGGTAGGTACACCCTATGTATATACCTTTTAACTTATCAGTGTTTTAACCGCCAATTTCTGAAAACTTCATTAATCAAGTATGATTACAAACAATTTATCTAAAAAAAATCAGTCCCATAAACTAATTAGCCAAACATTAATAAGTTTAAGATATTGTATTTAAATCAATTAGCTTAGGTTTGAAATATGGCCAACTCTTTGATTAAACCACTTAGCTTAGAGCTATTATTTGCATGTCTAGGCGGTTAAGTCATTTAGCTTGGAACAAGAAGTAATAAACCTAGGCGGTTAAGTTATTTAGCTTGGAACAAGAAGTAATAAACCTAGGCGGTTAAGTCATTTAGCTTGGAACAAGAAGTAATAAACCTAGGCGGTTTAGTCATTTAGCTTGGAATAAGAAAAAGTAAAATATGGGTCATTTTGTATGAAGCGACATTTATCTTCGTTAAAAATAGGAATATTAGAAAAAAAATGAATTCGATTATGGGGAATATGTTATAAAAACAGTAATATCCTTCTTTTTTTAAAAATAATGCTATTTACTAAAGTTACATTTTTTTTTCTAAAAATCGAAACTTTAAACTGCTCTGGTGTAAAGTTTCAAAAATGTCGGTTAATACAAATAGCCCGGAACCCGTCGATATGTATGTATTTAGAAATATATAAGTATGTTTATCAGTTGTCTACTACCCATAACACAAGCTCTGCTTAGCTTGGGACTAGACGGCGTTGTGTGGTAGTTGTGGAATATTATTATTATTATTGTGTCTCGCGTAGATCTCCGTTCCGGCAGTCAACGGGTTAAATTTAAATCGCTTACATACTATACAATTCTTAACTACACTCCTAGCCACCTTTCTTGCATTCACAACCCAATAATTTTCCCTTAGGTACTGCTGATAATAATAACTGAGGACCCGCATGAAACAACTTATTATGTTCATTTTCAAAAATAAGCCTTGTCAATCTATGTTTATAATCTAAAACTAAAGGATGTTTTCTTTCATACAAAAGAGGGGAGTTACTAAGGCGACCTCCTACACGTCAAATAACTACAGGTAGGTAAGTCTATTTTGCATTACTTTGATTTTACAATTCTTAATAAATCTGAGTTTAGAATAACGCTCAAATTCAATTAACATGTTGTTTACGTTTACATAATTTACTAATGAGCCTACCTGCTTCATTTCTGGTAACGTTATACTATTCAACTTATGGTTACCCACATTAGGCCAATGAGATTCACTTAAGGATAAAAATTGAGGACCACTCCACCACAAAGTTTGTACTTTATTATTCATCTGATCTACTCCTCGAGAAATGTAATCAGCTGGATTGTGTTCGGTTGGTACGTATCGCCATTCACAATTCTTAGTTAAACAATTAATTTTATTCACTCGATAAGCCACAAATATCTTTAATTGCTTTGGAGGAGCCCGCGACGTACGCAACCAACCAAGTACGATCATCGAGTCTGTCCAGTAAACACAACGAGAAATAGTACATCGTAAAGAGTGAGTCACCTTATTCCCTAACTCGGCGGACAACAACGCGCCGCATAACTCGAGCTTAGGAATTGTTAAACTTTTTAATGGGGCGATCCTTGATTTAGAGCAAAGTAACTGTACATGAATTTCTCCATTTTGATTCCTCGAACGTAGGGTAAATACGCCAATGTCGGCCCCCTTAGCGATTTTCTGACTGCGGATCGCTCTAGCACCGTCAGTTTCCAACGAAAGTTAGCTTCTGATGCGGTTTTAGATAGTTTGATTAATCTATTTCATGTTTATAGGCATAAGATCGACATTTCTACTAAAAGAAAAAAGTAGGTTTAGATGCGTCGAGAACAGAAAAACCCTAAAGTCGGCCATTCACGGCCCATGGTCGGTCGCGTTTTTCCCAAATGTCGGCCGGGTATAGGGTGTTTTAAATTAAGGCAGTGACAAATATTATTAACATAATTTATTTTGGCAGAATTCTAATATGACACTAAGTATACATTTGTAATTGTATTTGTTTAATAGTAAAATATTTTTTTATTTCCCCTTAACAAAAAAAATCGTAACCGCATAATTTTCTTTGATTCCGTGAAGGCCTTAGATCTCCCTGCTTTGAGGGTTTAATAGATAAGTAGCAAGTCCCAAACCAAAAAGCTACCATAAATATGTCTTCAATACTGTCAACTCCTACATTTAAACTTAACTTCTTTACAATATTAATACATTATAATAATAAATATTCCATTTTGAGAAAATAAGATTGATAAATAAATTAAAAATGACTAACCAATCAATGAAAAAATATAAAAGTATTTTTTCATCAGCCTGTATAGTGGCTCTCGAATTCGAGGCTGGTCGACATTACGATCTTTAATATTTCTAATGTCGGCCCCTACTTCTTGTACCTTATTTCTCGAGATTCGACTAATATCACCCCGGCCGTTATTTGGCGATTAAACGTAAAATATATTTATTTGCCTATAAGCTTTGCAAGTTCTCTTGTTAAGCTAACGGAATTGGTATAATTGAATTTTATAAAACAGAGTGCATTTACTTTAAGTCGGCCACGGCCGAGAATCCGGTTTTAAGTCAAAACTGTTACCCTAATGGCGGCCTCCTAGTTTGCCCTGAAAAATATGCGCAAATCGTTGAAAAAACTATCTTAAAATATAGTAAAAATAATCCTTTAGTGATAATAAGGCTTAAAACAAAAATAAATAAATGTCTTATTGTTGTAATATCAATCCCCGAAATGTGAGTACCTATTCACTTCAAGTAAGCTACTTTACATGCGAATTTGAAGCTTCAACGGCTGTATCGCTACTGACGCTCAGTATGAGAAGAACAAGTGACGGAATCGGATAGTAACGGTTTGTACGTATAGAGTATGAACTAAGGTTGCAATTTGAGAAGCAAACTTGACAATTAATTACCTTTTGGATGAATGCAAGCTTAAAATGTACAGACGGCCGAAGTTTGGGGGGTGGCCGACGTATGGCGTATTTACCCTACATAAACACATGACCCTTAAGCACATGCCGACGCATCAGAAAAAATATGAATTTCGATACTAAATGCATCTTTGCACATCACATCACATGTCTAGGTATTTCTATACAAATAAGGGAATTCACATTTTTTATGAAATTATACCACATTTTTTTTATTTCATCATCTACTAGATCATCCCATTCTAATTTGCATAACCATAGCCTTTGTAAGATCAATTTAGCCTTAACAATAAATATAGGTACTTAAAAGACCTAATGGGTCAAAAATTTTTGCAATAGAAGATAATATATTTCGTTTCGTGATTTGTTCATGCATATCTATTTGTACGGAAAATTTGAATAAATCAGACTGAGGGGACCATGATAAACCTAAACTGCTTGTTACGGTTTTAAATTCGGTGAGTTCTTGTACTTCATTTAATTTATTTTCTACAAACAATTGATTTGCATTCGATCGGAATTTTCGCAAATTAAAACCGGCTGAACTTAACGATTTAGTAATTAATCTGCTTATACGATTTAACCCTTCCTCCGTCTGATGACCTGTTAATAAATCATCCATGAAAAAATCATGTTTGCTAGTTGCGATAGACAACGAGTACTTAAGTACGGCGCGGAAGCGGTTCCGTAGGTACCTAATAGCATTTAGTTTTAAATGTTTTACTGGCTCATGCTCGTTCTCCCTCCACAATATCATTTGCAAATGTCTTTGACTCTCAGAAATTAATATTTGTCTATACATTTTTTCAATGTCGGAGGTCAAAACATAATTATGTTGTCTAAATCTGAGCAATATACTAAATAGGTCATCCCAGTGCTGAATATGTACCTACACCCCAAATAGTACAGTGTCTCGGAAATACATCAATGAACCTCAGGATCCTTATTCTAAACTAAATGATTGGCGATAGTCGTCTGAGAGCGGAGCTGGACCAAGTACACACAAATAAAAAAAGAATTGTTTTGTGGGTACCGTAAAATCATGCAAATATGGTCCAAAATTAAGGGGTTCAATCTTTATCGTGTTGTAAGAGTTATCATTTTAACCGCACAAAGTGTTTATTTCTTGAATTAGGTGTTTTAATGTATCTGCTTTAATATAATATTAAGTTATAAACCGGTTTTATACAAAAACATTTTTTTTTTATATATTTTTGTTTTGGACCATTGTTGTATGCACTGTTTTCAACTTTAGTCCAGGTTGAAAATGTAAGAAAATACCGTACTTTACTGAACTTGGAACATTGTTGAAGGTCTATAATACAAAAATAATATGGGCATATTATATATTTTCATTAAAACCAAAGATTTATTAGAATATTTTTGTGTTTATTCAAGTTAAAATAACAACATCTTAAGGAACAGTCTTTTCTGGAACAAAAAATCACTTTTTCCTTATATTTACATAGCATAACTTACTAAATTAGTCGTCTATGAGATCAGAGATTAAATAAAAAAAAACCACCAGGTTATGCTATATTTTTTTTGCATTTTACCCACTTAAGTACTCTCCAGTTCAGGAACTTGAAAAAGTGCTCTCTTAGTGCTGAGTTTTTTTGGGCTGAATTTTAAATTTTATATGCCTGGTTGAATAAAAAATTAGGTACGTCGTCTTTTTCGGGCCATTTCTATGCAAGTCAGCAGCGGGCCATACGTTTAACATACAATCCGTCTTCCTCTATTTTTTGGACTTGACAAGGCCACAATTCTTCTTCGTATTCTACGGTGACAATCATTAAGGAGAAATTAGTCTTGAGCAGGCGGTTTTTGGATAAAATTATCGACGTCTTCCTCATTTGTGTCATCAATTGACCCTTCAGAGAAAGAGTCGCTCACTATTTCAAACTGGTCAGATTCGTCAGTTTCGCTATCATTTTTTCTTCTTGACGTTTGCTTTTCTTAACCTTGGGCTTTGTGGTTGATAGCTCCTCGCGTGCTTTTTTTCCTCCTTCTCCGACATGCTCTTTCTGGCTGGTGCACGTAGTTTCTTTTTTCTACCTTGGCTACTCGCGGTAATAGCTTCATTTCGTTTCTCTTCGAGAAACTGTATAAAAGGTTCACTCACAAGACCTTTGTCGACGGGGCGGTAGATTGAGATTTTCGATTTTTCATTCGATTGATTGACTGTTCATGCGCAGGTAGTTTATTCAGAGGATAAATCCCTGCTGTATGTGTAAAAGTTGGTTTTTAATTATAGTCCAAAAAAACCGTTGGTCTATTGTTGAATGCAAAGTATGAAAATTAGAATAAAATTGATTTAATATTAAAATAATTAAGTGATGTAAAAAACAACAATAATATTATAAAAATAAACATATTACCTTATAATAAAAACAATTTTTAGGTCAGGGCGACCGCTTTTATTTATTTTTTAGAATAAAAGTTGGCGGATTTTAGAAAACACACAAGAACTGTTTCATTCTGCACCGCTTGTTGTTGAGTGCACATACTTGCCACCTATCGGATTTGCACTAAGTTAAAATGCCTACAATCTATTCTAGCCAAATATTGTCAAAAAATGCGCTAGATAGAGTCACTTTCCCATTATTAACACAAAATGTCAAAGTATTGTAATGGACCATAGTTGTATTACAGGACTATAGTTGTATGATTTTACGGTATGTCAAATTAAATTGCCATAAATAAAGAAAGTTTTTATAAAATACCTATTTCTCAACTAAGTACATGAGTGGTGGAAACTTGGCGTAACTATATGTGCACATTACTAATCTCGAGGACGAGGCGCGAGTATAATTATGATAGAACTTCACGTACAGGTAAGTTCGTTTAATCATTAATTATATTACACTATTTATGTTTTAATTTGAATTTTAATAAGACTGGCACTGGTCAGTTAAGAGTGTTTCAGTCACGGTAATAATATTATTACCGAGTGTTCCAGTGGTTCCGAATGATGCATTTAAATCTTTCGGAACACTAAAATGTTTCGGAACAGTGAGTCTGTTCAGTAAAGAGTTACACACGCCTGTCGCCTAGTCTGCACTTCAGTCATCAGGGGCCTTAGTCTGGTATTTTTATAAATTCGGCATTCCAACACGATCCCATTGTCATTTTGCTAAAAGTTTGTAATCTGCTAATTCATAATGATCGATCATTGATCGGTCAATGGTCTTGTACATAATAGAATTGTGGTAGAATGACAATATCGAGCTTATTAAAAGCACTAATTGCGCAATAACGTCGTAATGGTAGGTCTGATCACAGTCTGATCAAAGGTCAATTTTTTTTTTCAGGTTACCCCATAAGTCAGATATTCATTTGTCATTATGTACGAGATTACCATTCTATGCCATTTCTTTCAATGGAGTGTCAGTGGTTGACCATCGGAAAGTCATAATGACGCCATTATTATTAGTAGTTAGATTACCAATCAATTGCCATGTTTGTTTCGTGTTTCTTTTTGCTCTGAATTAATGATTTGATTTGTTTTTGTTACCTACATTGCAATCTTAATAATTAATTTTTAATTTTTGTTATCATCTCTTATTTTGTGAATGCTGGTTGATCTGTAATTGGCGACTGTGTAAGACTTAGGCCAATTGTTATCCATACTTGTAAAATGATGTACCCACACAGAAGCTGTTGGTTTTACCTTAATAAATAAATTAAATAAATAAATTACCAAAACTTGTCAAAATCAACAATTAGGAAATCAATGATAGACCATTCTGACACACTATTGTAATAGCAGACTTGAGGTCCGGGCAGAAGGTCGGCTGGCGGCATGCATTGCATTGAGCGGCACCGCGCGCCGCTCCCAACCGCCGCGCCGCGCTACCCGCCGCGCCGCCGCGCCCGTTTCCGCGAGAGCGCACTACGCGTGCGAGCGAGACGCGCGCCGACACGCGTCGTCGCGCGGCTCCCCGCGGCGCGGCCGCTCTCCGCCCGCGAGTCGCCCAGTGCGTCGTAAGCCGCCACCGTCGCAGCCAGCGTTATACGTAAACCGGGTAATTGGTACTTACCTATTGTTTGTTAGTGTTGATAGTGCACGCTGTGTCTGTCACGCAAGCAGTTGTGGCAACAACAAAGGTAGGTAGGTAAACAAAATTTAAACTATTTTTCACTACCTAATAAACCTATGAGTAGGTACCTACTCAAGTAATCTTACAATATGCGATGTAAAGTCGTGCGTGTTTAGATTCGTTATTGGTTCCAGTTGCTAAAATGGATGAGGAAAAGTTGATAAACATGGTTCGCGAGCGAAGAGAACTGTACGACTTAAACCACCCGCTCTATGATGTGCGACCAAAGAGAGATCTAGCCTGGAAGCAGATAGGCGAAGCCTTGAAGCATTCGCGTATGTACACCTACACACACGTACCTACCTACTTAATAAGTACTGAAACCTTTCGCCTTTTTAATATTCACATAACTACACTGCATGACTACACTAATGTACTTATGTGTTACAAGTTCGAAGTTGTCGCTGATCGCGGGCTCGCAATAGGCACTGCCCGGGCTACAATTGCCAAAACGGATCTTGAGCGCTCGGCGTCAGAGTGGGGATCGCTTTGCGCATTCCATACATTGGCGAGCCAATCGTCTTCGTTGTTAGATACATGCAGCAACGCAGGGAACGAATCAGGAGTGACGTCTATGAGGCGATGGCGCGGCGAGCCAATCACTGACACTCCCCGCCCCCGCGTCTCACTTCGCACCACTAAAGAGACCGAATATTTGACTTCTGCGCAACTTGAAGCCAACGCTCAAGATCCGTGACGGCAATTGTAGTTAGTGATCGCAAGCGCAACTGCTATACGAGAAACGAATACTTACCTGGTTTTTCATCCCAAAAGCAGCTCAAAATTATTCACTGTCGAAATGTGATTGTACGATTGATACGTACTGGTACTACCGGTACACCTCTACGGCCTAATCCCGCGCTGCGTGCAGGCGTGATGACGTCAAGGTTGTTAAGATACGTTTAGACTACGACAGAAATTCCGACATGTCGTTCTGTTTACACTGCACTTGTATGGAATTTTTGAGTATGAGTAGTGTCTATATTTGTAAGTTTACATTATTGTATACAGTATTGTGTCCCCGAGCAGCTGTTCACACGCGAACTAGTTAGCATGGGTCAGCCGCTATTGCTACTATTGTGATAAAAAATCGCAAAAGACGAAAACCCAAAAGAAGTATGTATTTGGGTACACCAGTGGATTCAAAAACATACATTCGGCCGAACATAGAACCTACTCCTTTTCGAAGTCGGTTAAAAAGACAAAAATTAGGAGCTCGCTATAAATTGCTGACTTAGTTACGCAAAGAAAAACGTCAAGTTTATGAAAACATCTATCGAATGAAATATTGAAGATTTTGAATATTTATGCAAGTGTTAGAAAAAGTTACTAATATAAATTAGTAAAAAAAAAAATACGAGTACAAAAATGATAAGGCTCTTTGTGGTCTCCTTGCTTCACCTAAAACTCATTTAGTGCACTCAAACGTGGTGAATATATTGTCAAACCCATTCGAAAACTTTTCAAGGGCACTAGACACTTGGACGCAACGTGTTCACATAGCGGCTGATGCGACACTTATTATCGTGTCACAATAAAATTTGCAATCAGAGACAGATGCGGCGCACACTGGGACCCGTCCATACAACTTCATGCTCAAAACTCGATTTTCAAAATGAGGGTATTTCAAAAAATAAAATATGTAAGGGTGGACTTAAGAATGTGTTACATCATTTCTACAAATACTAAATCAGTAACTGCTATCTGCTGTCCAGTGTATCAGCTCAAAGTTTACTTTATTCCCATATCATTAATTATCCGATAGCGTTCGTGACTTTGTAGAGAATATTAAGTAATATAAGTAGTAGTAGTAGTTTTGTAGTATATTTAATTGAAGTGCATCATGACTGCAACTAAGCAAGGTGTGGTTATTTTAATATTGTTTTTATGAACCTTAACGATTAGTACCTACTTTTGGTTTAATGACTAATTATATGTGACAGTATGATTTTTTATGTACTGAATCAAAAACAAATATTTTTTTTACACCACCTGCTCGATAATGTCGTTTTATACGTCATACAAACCTCACTTAAAGCAAGTCATTCTATCCCTCGGGAGATAATGCAGTATGGCCGATCCCTAGGGAATAATGAGATTTGAATTTGGAACATTAAAAATCGTCAACATTGTGAATTAAAATGTAGGCGCATCGAACAAGTTGACTTGAAATTCAAACCAAAGAGTATGTAATCACTATGATTCAAACTGGCCACTAACAAAAAAAAAAGAAAATAGAATAAAACGTGCGTACTGACGGGAGCGTTACAGAAAATTGAAACTATATGTAGAATCTTGGAGTAGTGAATTTTGTTTGTTTGATGAACTTGTAAATACTCATATAAAGTCTGTCTAATAAGTTAACCGACTTGGGAATTTTGTATAATATTTAATCATTTAAAAAATACTTACATTCGATGCTTTTCATAAGGTTCTTCTGTTAGTAAACAATGATCTCTATCTCTTAATTAACCTTGATTATTGAACCCGTGTTGACTACATCAGATTTAATTAAATCCTGATAATTACCCAAGTCGTTTAACTTATTAGACAGACTCTAATACTTATATTTCTCTAGTATATTTGGTCGACCAAATTGTCTGTTAATTATCTCACAGATGGTGTAAAAAGTAGAGTATGCAACACGGGGATAAAGCTGTCTTTGTCTTGGGCGGCTTGAATTCCTCACTTCACTCAGGTTTCTTTATTAACTCCCTCGCGATGCTCGGGAGTTAATTTTATAAATCCCTCACTATCGTTCGGGATTAATATCAGCAACCTTCGTTTCGTTCGGAATTCAACATGCCGCCCGCGACTTAAAGACACTGCTTTATCCCCTAGTCACATAAACTACTATTTCATTACTCATACTCTGAAAGTAGGTCTGAAGTTGCCTGAGGAGCGGGCTGAAAGTGATACTTTTCATCCCTAGGGAGTTTAACTTTACAACTGACAGCTGTCAAATTATTAAAAAAAAAAACTAGTTCTATCTTCACATTTCTATTGAACCATGTTCCAATTTTCGATACAGCCAGTCAATCACAGCGCGATATAAAATTGAAATAACTTAAAGACAATTATTAGGTATTTAAATAATGTTATATTTTAAGTGATTTATTTGTTCAACTATTTCTTTAAAATACTTTATTTTTAAAAGATTACAATTAATTTCTAATTTTTCATTAATGAGGCTGAAAAGCTGGCCGGTCGCAGAAAAAAAAAAAATGGCGGGAAAGTGGCAATCAGTCGTTGGTTTTTTCGAGTTTTGTTTACATTTCCGTAAAACAGAGCGTATTAACACGTCATGTTTATTAGATTAAAATAGTGAATAACGCCTAATTTCATACGAAAAGAGGCTAAAGCAGTAGTGGAATACCTTTTACCGCCTAAATCAAAAGAAAGATAGGTACCTACTTAAAATCATAGGTACGACGACTCAGGTTTTACAAACTTTTTATTTTATTTTTAGTTTCCTCGTATTCGTAATGAAAAGCACAGTGTTTATCTCGGGGTGAAAGTAACCCATTTACATTGACAGTGAGCAATGGGTAGCTCGCTGTCCGGCCGTCCGGTAACTGTCCGGACCAAGCCCAAGTCGTCGACGGCGCGCACTGTTCCCGCGCGCCTCAAGGAGTTGTCAGCAACAGCAGGGACCCAGCCGGGTCGAAGCCTACTGGGGCCAGGGTTATCCGAAAGGGAGCTCGAGCCCCGGTATGAAGGCTAGAAGGAACGGGGTGGGTCTTTTAGTCAGTAAGAGTGACACTATCTCCCGCTCCGCCCAAGAGCGGGGGTTGTCATTGGATGATTTTTTCCCACCATAAAAAAAGTCCCTAGCAAATAATCAATCATGTCTGTCGCACCTACTTTTGATATTTTTTTTGATGTAGACAACTTTATTACATTACATTTCAGAAGAAAGTTCATCATCATACTTAAACCTTGAAAACTGCAAACTTATGTGAGATTATATTCCAAAGTAGCTTTAAATCTGTGGAAAAGAAGTTCATAGACCTAGAAACCTACCTTAGACATCATACCAATCTGTCCAGATCAAAGATTTTATATATCCTACTAGACTAGATTAACTACGAAGGAATATTACACTCTCTAAAGTGTTCTTTATTCTTATCAAAATAAAGTTCACGTGTGTTATTGACACACAAAAGGAAAAAATGGTTCCGAGCAAGACAGTGAGATAAATCCTCTGTGTCCCTTTCTCACCTCCTATCAGAAAATAAAAATAAAAACAGAAGGTAGTTTTTAACTTGTTCAAGTAATGGTTAAATAGTCCATGTTCATGCATATTGATAGGTGTACAAAATAAAATCAACTGCAACAAAAAAAAAATATTTCAAAATAATGCTTCTTGAAATTTTATACACATTCTTCTTGTATTTAATGATAATTTCATTTAGATGTAGTAGCTATTCGTAGTAATTTTCAAATTATGAAGTGCAACACTCAGGATTGACATCAATAAACAATATAGCCGATGTTTACATAGGGCTGATAGGGCTATACAGACCCACCAACTTATCTGTGAACTGAGTGGTAGCGACACCGTCGCTTTAGTGTTGCAAATTAATAAAAGTTACCCATGATTGGGTATGTCAGATAAGAAACTAGGTAAATATATAAACATAATTTTATTATTTTAAACAATACCTAACATTGTTTTATAATAATAAAATGCTAATATAAGTACTTCTACTACTACTAATATAGTCTTCAAAAATAGGAAAATTAATGTAGGTAGATACATACATTAGCTTTTTCTCTGGCATTCAATTGATATAATGTAGGTAGGGGGAAGTGGGGTAGATTGATGCATAAAAATTGAAACTCAAATTATAGGTGAAAAAATTACATATTTTTAATTAATTTTCAAGTGGACGTTTAGCTAAATGTATAAATATTATGATGTCAAGGATAAATATAGTTTAATATGTGAAAGAAAAAGATTAGCACGTGTTTTGTAAAAAATGGGTTTTGAATCATTCTACCCCGCCAACGGGGCACTTAGATACGTCACCTGTGGCACTTTCATACCAAGCGGATATTGTATGAAATTTGTTAAATTAGAACATTTTCATGAAAATAATACTTTTTTATTATGAAAATATTGTAATCAGTTTAAAAAAATTAGGAACATCCTAGTTCTTCAGAACAGGACTACCAACACTGACTACCAAGAGTCTTTTCTCTTTAGGTTTTTCATATTCTGTAAGTCCTAATCAATTTTGCTTCTTGGGTTTGTATGTCCGCATCATTTTCAGTTGACAATATAAAAATATGATTGTAATTTTAATTCTATATATTTTACAAATTATATGAGGGATTAACACACATCAATGTGCCCCGTGCTTTGATGTATCTAAGTGCCCCAAAAGATTTTTTTCAAAATGATAATTATACTAAAGAAACTAACTGATTTCTCTCGTAAAAAATACTAAATACGTAAAATTGGATGGTTTAACATACCTTTGGTGTATAGATATTCTCACAAGATGGTATAAGAGACCGGGGAAACACTTTTACATTTCACGTTATTTTTTAGTTTACTGCACCCAAAACACGTTACGAGTTGTAGAGCGTCAACGGATGATAGGCTGTAGGCGCGAACGCATAGGATACGTTCAAGCAATTCTATGATCGTTTTAGGGATGTCATCACTCGAATATGTTCAATCGATTTTTAGATAATGCTTGTGTATCTATGTGCCCCTTGCATCATTGTGCCCCCCCTCCCCCTACCCCACTTACAAACTAAATGTTTAGCATAGTAGGCAAATGAAATTTAATAACTTGCAAATAAACGTTATATTAAAAAAAAAAACTAATTCTGCATTTTGCATAAGTACCTACTTAGATGGATTCAGCAGTTACAAGCTTGATACAAAAAAACCCATAGTTTAGTACTAGCTTCTCTATTTAAACAAAACTCAAATATCTAGACACTCAAGATGTGTCCTGTAGGACATGACGTAGTTAATCTATAATATAAAAATGAATCGCAAAATGTGTTGGTAAGCGCATAACTCAACAACACCTGGACCGATTTCGCTCATTTTTTTTTTGTTGTGTTCGTTATTATGAGAAGAAGGTTCTTATGGAAAAAAAAATGAAAATTAGGGTAGTGTAGGGTAGAGTAGGGTTGTGTAGGATAGTGTAGGGTAGAGTAAGGTAGAGGAGGGTAGAGTAGGGTAGAGTAGGGTAGGGTAGAGTAGGGTAGAGTAGGGTAGAGTAGGGTAGAGTAAGGTAGAGGAGGGTAGAGTAGGGTAGAGTAGAGTAGGGTAGGGTAGAGTAGGGTAGAGTAGGGTAGAGTAGGGTAGAGTAGGGTAGAGTAGGGTAGAGTAGAGTAGAGTAGGGTAGGGTAGAGTAGGGTAGAGTAGGGTAGAGTAGGGTATAGTAGGCTGAAGTAGGGAAGAGCGAGAGCGAAGCCGCGCGGGTACAGCTAGTAGATAGAATAAAACAAAAGTTTCATCATCATCAACTTATATACGTCCCCATTTCTGGGGCACGGGCCGCCCTTAACGATGTGAGGGGTAAAAAAAAACAAAAGTTTGCTTAACAATAATTTATTAGAATCCCGGCTTACAATAATTATGATCTTTTGATGAACTTGCACGCCCAACTTCATCCTGGCTGTAAACCCACTTTGACGTTTCCTCTCCTTGCCTGGGGTCCGAATTTTTGTACCAGCTTCTTCTGCTGCATGCCCTTCTTTAACTATTTTTGAAATTAGCCCTTGACTCACACCTGAAATATAGACAAAATTAATTAATTATTTACATATTATAGTTAAAATATTAAATGTAAGTATGAGTAACTATTTTTTATGCGGCTTGCGTACAAATCGCGCCACGTAAGAAGAACGCTAGAAGGCAGTGGAGTGGAGAGAATTTACGCTAAGCCAAACGTACTTATGTGGGAGAGCCCCTCAGATTATTCCAGCGTTCTTTTTACGTGATGAGAACTATAGGTAGTTGAATCACTCAGCTTTATATTTTTTAAGTTACAGTTATGTTGAAAAGTAATCAATGAAAAAAATATCGGGTAATTTACAAAAAGAAAGTAGACAACACTAACCTGTAGCTGCCGAAATTCGTTTGTATACTTGATTAAATGGAATAATCGGAGCCTCCACCCGAGCTTCTTCTTCAAAAAAGGCTTTGACCTTAAGAATGATGCTTCGCGCATCACTTTTAATCGCTTTCGGCATATTAAACGCTGAAAATGTAGAAATATCGCAACAGAAAACACAGCACCCGAATGTAGTAGACACTGACAATCGAATGACATTTCAACATGGCGGCCGTAGTTCCCATTTTCTCCATTTCACAGATAAGTTGGTAAGACAGTAGTTGTATTTCTATTTGTTACAAGTTTTTAATACAATATTTAGTAAAATTTATAGTGTGCAACATGGTTAAACGTTGCTGTGTAAAGTTTTGTAATAGTGATGGGTATCCTGGTTGTAGGATTTCATTTTTTAGGTAAGTTTTCTGTTTTGTTTACAAATTATTTATGTAGGGTGACAACAAACATCGTTTTGAATTTCATGCGGGAATTAAAATATACTAATTACCAGTAAAAATACATAGAGAAGGGACATCATAAACGACTGAGAAGACGGACTGGGTGATGCAATTTTATAAATTTTTGTTGTCTACTGTTCAAGTTTTATATTATTAAAAGCAAAGCTTTTATGTGGTAATTAGAGACACAATAGTAAGACAGTAGGTGCGCGAACGCCGGCGTTTGCTTGGGGTTTAATGAATTAAGAAATATCTGAATATTTTTTTTTAATAAAACAAATACTAATTTTACTAATCTTATCTTCCCCGTAGATCGGGCACCTTCGGCCGCTCGGCAATCTTCGGGTGCTCTCGTGACACAACGGAAAGCGGCAAGCGGTGCGGCGGCAAGAGGTGTAGCTAGCGGGACACGTGTCTTCGGACCACTTCTTCAGTATGTAGTTATCTGTGACCACTTCGTTACCGATCTCTGAAAACGACGCGCGTGCACTCCAAACGCTTCCCAACATCGATATTATTGTACATTCGAGAATCCAATTCATTTTAAATTATAGTCTACGCATCAGTCTGTTTACAATAAAGTAAAAATAAAATAATAACATCAGTTTTATTATAAACTAACTAGTTTTTTTTTTCAGACAAACCTTATTCTGACAATTACGAACACAAAAAGAATAAACTAAGCATAAGAGGATATCGCTATCGTTATTGGTGGCAAAATACAGGGCTGGCTGGCTTAAAAATAGGTTTAAGCGTAATTAGCCTATTAATGTTCCCACTGCTGGGACTCAAACCTCCTCTCTGGAAAAAGATATGGGCCAAAAACCACTAGTGGATTCTGCGGATTTGTGCGATGTAATAATTATATCTTCGAATTCTTAATTAAAATATTATTCCTTCCTATTATATTATTCCATCCTGATTAGCCGTCTGGGATGGATGAATTTCGTGACAACATCAATTAGTAGGTGGTAATTCAAGCATTTTATACAAGGTGTCGTTTTGAAGCTGCAAAATATTTCAGGAGGTAATTATGTTAGTGATTCTCGACCCGAATCAATAATAAAATAAGTAGGTAATTTTTTTTTTTTTTATAACCGCGCTTTTTTTCACACACACAAACACGGAACAATAAAGGGCGTTTTCACACACACTAACTCGCAACGATAGTTTCATAAATAATGTATCATCCAATCATCATCCCGCACGCCACACCCTAGCCACGACCCCGCGGCCATCGATCAATCGATTTAGTTTAGTGTAATTAAAAAAATAAATAACAAGTATTACTGATTATTGACCAGGTATCGTTTTTTTATATGATTGTTTATGAGTTTTATTACAACCTCCTGAAATATTGTGCAGTTTTAAAACTGCACCTTGTATTCAAAAGTCAAAAGTCAAAAGTCAAAACGTTTATTGCAAACCAAGTGTACAATGATGACATTATATTAGTTTAGTGCTTATGACTTAGCAGCCTTTTTCAAGCATTGCAATAATTTATGATACGCATGCATTAAAAATGAGGTACTTTCAATTAATTATTTTATATTATTACAAATGAATTTAAAAAAAAAAATATAAATATACATAAGTCAAAATTACATGTCAAAGATTCAAAGAAGATGAATTATTTGTTACAATTAATGTCATTGAAGTTATAGTTAAAATGTCAAAAAAAAAAAAATCAATATCAATAATAATTAAAATTTCATGTCAAAAATTTTATAGTAAAATTAATTATCAAATATTATATAATATGACCAAAAATTTAATGTCAATAGTAATCATTTGATACAATTATTTAGCAATATTTGTCAAAATAAATGTCTTCTTTTTCACGTAATTTAGTCAGAATTAAAAAAAAAAAAAAGAAACAATAAATTGAAATGTAAAGATAATAAAATTTTCATATTACTGTTATAAATCTTATTATTTATATAGTACAGATCGCCACTTGTGTACATGAGGGAAAGCCGTTATTTTAAGCTAGACTCTAAATATTATTTTACTGAATAGAAGCATTTTTGTATTAAGTATAGTTTTAGCCTTTTTTGGAATATTATTACCGATTTTTCAGTTTTAAACATGTCGGGCAACTTATTATATATTTTTATTGCCATATAATATGGGCTATTACTTAACATTTTTATTCTTGATATTGGAGCACATAACCTCTTTTTGTGGCGAGTGTTTACGTTGTGCGTGTCTTCTACTTTTGTAAACTTGTCGATATTTTTAAAAACAAATACGCAAATGTCAAATATATATATTGACGGCAGAGTTAGAATTTGGTATTGTATGAAGCATGGTTTACAGCTCTCAGTATTATCTATTTGAGCCAGAATTCGTATACACTTCTTTTGTACAATAAATAATTCGTCTACATTAACACTATTTCCCCATAGCATAACGCCATATCGCAGCCATGAGTATGCATATGCGTAGTAGGCAGCCATAGCTGTTTGTGTGTCAGTGCTTTGTTTTATTTGAAACAGAGCGTAAGTGAATCTGGAAAGTTTTGCTTTTAAATGTTCTATGTGTGACTTCCAATTAATGTGCGTGTCAATATTTATGCCAAGTAGGCTAAACGTATTCACTTCTTCTATTTGTGTATTTTTAAATGTTGTTTTTAGATTAAGAGGTGGTTTTTTGTAGGATCTAAATTGTATTATTTTAGTTTTGTTACTATTAATTTCCAGGTTGTGGTTCTGGAGCCAAGTATCAACCGTTTGGAGGGTATTTTGTATTTGTAGACTAGGGTTATTAACATTTTCACACTTTATTATTATAGAAATATCATCTGCAAATAGTACGGGTAAAGCGCTTTCTTTATCTAAAATTTTTGGAAGGTCATTTATATAAATTAAAAATAGTGGGCATCCTAGCACGCTTCCCTGTGGGATTGAGCAAGTGATTCGTTTTTCTTGTGACCGAATAGTGTTGATCTCATTTTTATTATAGTCATAATTTTCAATTTGTACTATTTGTGTCCTATTCTGCAAATATGATTTAAACCATGAATAAGCTGGTCCTCGTACGCCGCAACCATACAATTTCTTGAATAAGATGTCATAAAGTACTTTGTCATATGCTTTAGTCATGTCAAGTAGTAGCCCAATTACATATTGTTTGTCGTTTATATGTTGTAACGCCTGTTGAACATATTTATAGACTGCAGATGTTGTTGATCTACATTTTCTAAATCCATTTTGTGCATCGTCGAGGATATTAAATTTTTCTAAGAATTTATATAGCTGATTGCACATTGCTTTCTCAAATATTTTGGAAAAGGTTGGTAATAATGCTATGGGTCTATAATTGCTTGGGATATGCTTGTCACCTTTTTTATGCACTGGTTTTACCAAAGCTACTTTAAGTGCGTCTGGAAATTGGCCGTCTTGAAAGCTTTGATTTACTAAATACGTTAAAGGAAGGGAAAGTTCTAAAGCACATTGCTTTAACAAAATTGGTGGGATATCATCTATACCGCAGCTATGCTTATTCTTAGTTGATTTTATTATATTAACTATTTCTTTTTGGTCTACCGGACGTAAATACATTGAACAAGTAGAGGGTTTGACCACAGGTTGTCCAATATTATTGCTCGCGTCAGTAGTTTGAGTGTGCCCCACCGTCGCAAAAAATTCGTTAAATCTGTTTGATACAGTTAACGGGCATTTTACTTCTTCGTTGCCTATTTTCAGTGATATATTTTCACGTTTATTTATTTTTGTCTTCCCTGTTTTGGCATTTATTATATTCCACATTGTCTTTACCTTATTGTCAGTTTTTTGCATTTGTTTAATATATGTTAGTGTTTTTGATTGTTTAATACTCAATTTTAATATTTTACTAAATACTTTATAATATTTTTTTATAACATCACTTTTGGTTTAATTAAAAATAGTTCTTAACACTCTTTTGTGTTGGCATGATTTTTTGAGACCTTTAGTAAGCCATCCTTTTTTTGGTTTGTATTTTATTCTTATTTTTTGCAATGGAATATATTTATTTAGATCTTGTTTTATTATTGTGATGAAGGATTCGTAATTTGTGTTTACATTATTATTTTTATTTAATATAATCTCCCAACTTTTTGATTTTAGTGACTGTTTAAAACATTCAACGTTATTTTTTGTGAATAATCTTTTTTGGGTAAACCAGGTTTTATTATTGTCATTTGATAAATAGTCTACATTTAATTGAACATTTATTGACTTGTGGTCTGATAGTCCATAATCCTTGATAGTAGCTTTTTTTATGAGTGGTGGGTAGTTTGTAAAAAGTAGATCAATGCAAGTGGATGTTGTCTTGGTTACTCTTGTTGGTTCGCGGATTATTTGGTGCAAGTTATGTGATTTCATAAAGTTTAGGAATTCCAGTGTCTGTTTACTTTTGTTAGAAACGTTTATGTTAAAGTCGCCTCCTATTATTAAATGTTTGTGTGATTTTTTAGTATTTAATTTTTGTAAAACTTTTCCCAATTGTTCAAAAAATATATCAATATGACGATCTGCTCTATAAAGCCCTATAAATGTGCAATTTAATTTGGGAACATCAATAGCACTTAGTTCTATAACATACTCCTTTGAATGATTTACAATGTCCAATCGTTCAGTGAAATCTAATGAGTCTTTAACAATAATACACACTCCTCCGCCTTCGCGGGTTTTGCGACAAAAAATAGAGGCTATTTTATATCCCTGGGGCAAGATTGATAGACAATAATTTTCATTTTTCCACAATTCGGATAATGAGATAAAATCAACTTGAGAATCTAAAAGTAATTGTTCTATCAATTCTACTTTGTTACCGATGCTCTGGATGTTTTGGAAAATTAGTGTAAACTTAGACAGATGATCTATTTTGTTTCTTTGTACTTTGTTTCGTTGTTCAAATTCGAAATCAGAGAAAAAACTGAGAGATGTCATCTAGTTGTTCTGTTGTTTTTGGTTGACCTTCTTGATCGTGTTCGTAGTTATCATTTATCATACGGTTTACAGCAATTATATCTTCCATTTGACGTTTTATATCGTCAAATATGGTGCGCATTCCATTGTTATTCAATCTTCCTGTAACATTGCTAAACATTCTACTGTCATACGTAAGGTGTAGGTTCGAGTCCAAAAGGTATGCATGTAAATGCGTCATTATATCTAGGTATAGTAAGTTAGCAAAGTTTTCTACTCGCCAGTTGAATAAATTTGAACTGCTATTAAACTTAAAGGTAGGTAGGCAAAGGATAATATTGGTATTGTCAATTTCTTTCAAGGTATTTCTTATGTCATATATTAAATCAAAGTAGTCAATAGTCGTCTTGAAGTCCTCCTCACCAATTAATATTATACAAAAATCTTCCTTATTGTAGTCTTTAAGCATGTTTTTTATTCCTTTGAGTAGTTGTTTGGTTCCGCAGTTTGTTTTTATGTAATGACAGATACTATAATTGTTTATTTTTTCTTCTGCAATCGATAATATTTTATTCGATTTGTTGGTACTGATGATACAAATTTTATTTTGTTTATTTTGAATATATTGCGCTTTTGTGGTATTTATTATTGGTTCATTAAAAACTATTGACTTGCTGTTTTCGTTTACACTTTTGTCTATTGCTGTTTTTAGTTTTGAGGTACTAAGTGTCATGTTTATGTACTGTTCATTTTGCTCCAGCAACTCTTTATTCATACGCTTGAGGTTAGTATTTTCTAGAGATAATGATTCTATTTTATCGTGGGCGCTGTTTAGTTCTATAGTTAATTTTTCGAGTTGTTTTTTAATTGAATCATTTGGTTGTCTTCGTCGTCAGATATGTCAGGTAAGCTTGTTGTGGTGCCATCTATGGGCGATTCAGTTGAAGTTATACTAACATTCATACCAGTACTAGTGTCTGAGTCGAGCTTAGAACGATTGCGACGAAAGGTGATGTTATCTAAGAAATTCATCTTAGAAAACTTAAGTTTCCAAAAATATTTGTACTGGCTTAGATTTGAACTCGGGATCCCACAAGTTATTGAAATCGTACCCCGACTGTAGCTACTTAGCCACTTGATCGCTAATAACTTTATTGAAATTGTTAGCTGCTTACGTCTACGTATAAAATTTGAATAAAAAATGTACGTTACTGTGACTCATTAAGAAAAAATGTTTGTACACTTTGACACTTCACTCTTGATTTTGTATTATTTGTTTTACTTAATTGTGGTCGTTTTATCACTGTCACTGGTCACTTTTATGTACATTTATTGTTTTTATTTATTTTGTTTACTTATAATACACTATTTTAACAACTTATTAGTGAGAAGTTGATGTTGATAGTTTTTAGACGTTTTTGATGTTTTAACGTGTCTCAGTTCACTTGCTAATAATGTCACTAGCACTTTAGATATGTAAGTACAATTTTAGATAATATTGATTATAGACAGAAGGCAATTTATAATTTTAAAATATTTCTAAACACGGACTCGAAGTGATCGTGGCAGCACTAGCGCCCTCTCTCGCCCTCTCTCTATTGATCGATGCAACTATATGACACCAATATAAGGTATATACAGACATCAACTATTTCCTAATAATTACAGAGAAAACTCAGAGTTCCCTTTTGGTAAGCATATTGAGATCAGTTGATACATATTAATTAATTGTTTTTGAACTTGCATATCTATTTAATGTATCAAAAATATCTTTTACTACTTTAGAGGAAAATTGTCCCGTGGTAAGTAGCTAGTGTGAACGAGATGATAAAGAGTCCTCCTTTATAACTTTCCTTTTCGGGGACGCTTGAGGCTGTCGTAGTCAATCTAGTACTAGGATATATAAAATCTTTGGTCCAGATTCTTGTTCGGTTGGTATAGTAACATCATAACGCCTAACAAAAATTTGTGCGCAAGAAAACTTTTATTATCTGGAAAATGCGCAAAGTTCTATTGCTAAACTCTTCAGTTCATTACCTACTTATCAACACCTCGTAGATATTATAAAAAATATTTCAAAAATAGAACTGCGCAAAAGGGAAAAAAATAAAAATGTTTGATTCAGTACATAAAAAATCATACTGTCACATATATCTAATTAGTCATTAAACCAAAAGTACTGATCGTCAAGGTTCATAAAAACAATAATAGAATAACAATACCTTGCTTAATTACAGTCATGATGCACTTCAGTTAATTATAACGATTACTTACAAAAATAAATGTTTTAATATTCTCTACAAACTCACGAACGCTATCGGATATATATGGGTATAAAATAAGCTTTGAGCTGAGGCACTGGACAGCAGATAGCAGTTACTGATTTAGTATTTGTAGAAATGATGTAACACATGCTTAAGGCCCGAGCGCCCGAAAAATGCCATAAAACAGTGACTTTCTGAAGCCTACTCCTCGGTAACGGCCAGGTTAATAGGTTTGAAAAAAATATATGTTTATTATAGATTCATGAACAACATTATCAACATTTGATTTTTTCAAAAATATTCAGCAATTTTGCAACTTTTCGCAACTTTTCCCTACTCCTTCGAAACGGCTTGGATCTTTAGAAACATTTTCACACATAAAAATGGGTGGTTAAATATTCTTCAAAGTGAACATTGCATATGTAAATCAATCAATATTTCGCAAAGAAAATGGATTTAAAGGTCAGCCGCGCGCTTTCCGGGTGCTGTTGGCCGCAAATAAATGCACAGATTTGCGTACTGCCGCCTAGGCGGGTGCGAGAGGTGCGTCCACATAATTTTGGCCAGATGATTCAAGGGACTATAAGCCTTAAGTCTACCCTTACATAGTTTTTTTTTTTTTTAATATTTTCATTTTGAAAATCGAGTTTTGAGCAGAGCGTTGTATGGACGGGTCCCAGTGTGCGGCAGGCGTAAGGCGTGGGCGACGTGGGCGACGTGGGCCACCGCCTACGGCCTCGCGCAGGAGCGGTCCGAAGGGGGGGGGGAGGGCACAGGAGACATGACTCCCCCCAAATCGTACGTACACGCCAAATTGAAAAATCGTCTAAAAATTTACAAAATAAAACCGGTTTTGCCCCTAGCCGCGAATATTCATCCAGAGCTAGCCTCAGACGTTTAAAATATTCTCAACCAATTTGCCAATATAAATATAAGACTTCCATTTGTTTTTTTTTTTTATTGATATAAACTAGTGCTTGACGGCGATCCCACCTGATGGAAAGCAGCGACGCTATCTTTGATGGTGAGGCGCACTAGTTTATTAAGAGCCTATTAACTCTAGCCTTGAAGACACCCAAATTATTATCGGACGGGAAGACCGCAGCAGGCAAACTGTTCCAGTCCTTTGACATACGCGGTATAAACGACGAGGCGAAACGCTTAGTCCAGACCGTAGAGGTTTCAACAACGTAAGGGTGAATATTCGCCGTACGTCGGGTTGTCCGATGGTAGAATTTCGATGGCGGAATCAAGTCATGCAATTCCTGCGCACACTCTCCAAAATCCATCTTGTAGAACACCTAAAGGCTGACTACCTTACGCCTGTGCTCAAAGCTTTGAAGGTTGGACTTAACCAATTCTGGATCACCAATTAGCCTCTTTGCACGCCTTTTCACCGAGTCCAAAGCTGCCAGGTGGCATTTTGCAGCACCAGCCCATATGTGACTGCAGTACTCCACACACGAATGGACCTGTGCTTTGTATAACATTAAAAGCTGTCCCGGTGTGAAGTACCGCCGGTCCTTTGGAAGAACGCCTAGTTTCCTAGCAGCTACCTTGTCGAAGGCCTTCGAGACGTCTAAGGAAACGGCAATCGCTTCCCCATTCTTCTCGAGGGCGTCGCCCCACAAGTGGGTGGCATACACCAGTAGGTACTCAGTAGACCGCTTGCGGCGAAACCCGTACTGTCGAGCACTGAGGTGATCGTTACTTTCCAAGTATGCCATGAGGCGCGAGTTCAATACACGCTCCATAATCTTGCAGAGTATGGAGGTTACCGAAATCGGCCGATAGTTGGCAGGATCGGCACGACTGCCCTTTTTGGGCACGGGTTGCACGTTGGCAAGCTCCCAAGACTTGGGCACTATACCAGTCCTAAATGAGAGGCGATACAAGCGCGTCAATTCAGGAGACAATTCGGCCGCACAAGCCTTGAGAACAATCGCTGGTATGCCATCTGGTCCACTAGCTTTATTCACGTCTAGATGACGCAGCTCTCTCAGAACTTCTCTGTTCCTCATGTGAACCTCTGGCATTGAAGAGTTACAATGAGGCAGAGTCGGTGGAGCAGCATTGCTAGGGTCAAGACGAAAGTTATGATTTATGGTTGTTGATTGTTATAAAACTTACTATCATCGTCTGTAGGTACCAAAAGACAATATAATTATGGTAGCTTCGTTTGTAAGTACCTAGGTACTATGTTTTTAACGATTTAAAATTTCAGTTATAAACGCCTCGGTATCCATTACCGCCACAAAATCGTCTAAAATTTTTTGTTTATAAGTTCGCCGCCGAATCCGTCACACTCATTTGCTTGTACCTACTTTTGATCTCGCCGATCCCCGCACCGCGCCGCTGCAGCGATTCGCTCCGTCAAAACCGCGCGCGTTTTCGCTATGAGTGGCGACTCGTGGCGGGCTTCAAACATTTTCATACTTTTGTTCTTATCGCCCGCCACCCCGCGCTTAGTCGCCGCTTACCGCGGTAAGGTCGTAAATGGGCCGTAGTCGCCGCTCACCGCGGCAAGGTCGTGAATGGGCCGTACCTGTCGGACGTTATCTACCCTGGCCACCAGAGAGAGTGGAAACGGCGAAAGATGTTGTGCGGTGTTCCGCAGGGAGCGATACCCGCCCTTGTGGAACATCGACTACGTGCTGCGCGGCGACCTCCCTGATAGGGTCAGCGTGGTCTGCTACACGGATGACATGCTAGTCCTAGTGTAGGGAGAGTCGTACCAGGCAGCGGTTGAACTAACGACACATAGGGTTGAGACAGTCGTGGAGAGGATCCAATGTTGGGACTCGAGCTGGCATTGCACAAGTCCGAGGGTATGTGATTTCACGGCCCTCGGAACGCGCCACCTCCATGTTTCCTTATAACGGTAGGAGGAGTTTACATCGACGTCGAGTCGACGATAAGTAAGTACCTGGGACTCGTTCTCGACAGCCGATGAAATTTCGAGGACCATTTCCGACGTCTGGCTCCCAAATTGGATCGGACTGGGGCTGTCCAGATGCAGTGTGGGCGCCATCGCTACGAAAGCGACCACCGGCCAAGCTGAACGCAAGTCAGACGGCCATGGCCGTCCGGATGGTGTGAGGATACCGAACGGTTTCCCGCGAACTGTTGCAACCCAGTGCTGGGCAGTCAATTAGTATGGCGGTAAATCCCCTCTTTCAGAATTGATTGGAAAGACTAGACTTCTAACACGGCGTCCTTACCTTCCGCATGACGCAGGTTCTCACCGGACATAATAAGTTCGGAAGGTACCTGCACCGGATTCGTGCCGTGTGGACACCCGGAGGACACGGTGTAGCACACGGTAGAGGCGTGCCTCGCTTGGGCAGAGCATCGCCGTGTCGTCGACGGCGCGTAGTGTTCCACGGGCGCCTCAAGTTGTCAGCTAACGTAGGGGCCCAGCAGGGTCGAAGCCTTCAGGGGCCATAGGTGATTCGAAAGAGATCCTCGGGGTCCTGGAACAATGGCAAAGAAGGAACAGGAAGAGGTTTTTAGTCAGTAAAAGTGTGACACTAGCTCCCACACCGCCTTAGTATTGTGCAATAAAGTCTAATGTTTATATTAATTTGTTTGTGACCCCCTCCAAAATAAAATAAAATTTCAGGCTGCGACCGCGCCTGTAGCCTGGTTCACGTAAAATCAAACAAGCTAAATATCGTTGAAGTTTTATAGTCGTTCGATCGAAGTCCTATCCAAAAGCGGTATTCACGTGTTCCTTAATCGAGATTGGATAGAACGACAACTCAACTGGATCGAAACTAAACAATCTATCGACGACTTATTTCCAGTTACATTAATAAGTATTCTACCAGGATAATGTAATACAGATTTTTTTTTAAATCGACTCTTCGACGAAACGACTTTAAAATTGGTGTCGTTCAAACTGAAATGGTCTAAACGGCTAAATCGCTACGATATCGTTACGGTTTTGATTACGTGAATCGGGCTACTGGTCTAGCGGTCCAAGAGGCCTCGCACCTCGATTGCCCGCAAACGCCAATATAGATATAAATACTCATCTAGCAATAAATAATAATAAAAACCGGCTAGCAAGTATCTGGCAATACGGGCAGTATTGCCAGCTATACTTGCTAGCCGGGTTTTTTTACCACATTCGTTTTTTAAGGATCTATGCGAGCAACATTTGCTGGCGTTGCGGGCGGTGAATGTTGCGGAGAATCCTCGCTTCGCTCGCTGGGGATTTCCCATTCTGTTTGCTCCATCTATGTTCGCGCTTCGATACACTACATTCAGTCAAAAAAGTATCGGGAATAGAAAGAAGAAGAAAGAAAGAAAATACGTTTATTTGGCACATAGGTACACACAATGAGATAACAATTATTATAGTATAGAAACTTAAACTTAAAGATATCTACATGGTATGTCTCACGGCTGCGCCAAATGGGTCCAGTTCAGCATGATGCCAGGTCACTACGTAGCAGTTGCCTGACGCTGGTTTTCAACTGAACCTTGCTATGAGTCTACGGATCGGAATGAATGATTTGCTTATGGTTTCAAATTCAAAATTTTAGATTTTTTTTTGTTGCTAGATTGGCATAACTGTTTTCCATTTTGGCGCGGAGCTTGAGTTGCATCTGTTATTTATATTTAATACAGTGCGTTTTTTAGTTATATCATATCTAGTGTGTATTGCGAATTTCATAATGGACGAAAACATCGAACAAAGAGTTTGTCTTAAATTTTGCATCGCCAATGGAATTTTGTGTTCGGAGTCACTAAAAATGTTACAGAAGGCTTACGGTGAATCAACTTTATAAAAACTACACTACTAAAACACGTGCTCATGAGTGGAACAAAGCATTCAAAAGCGGTCGAGATGTGATGGAAGATTTACCTCGCTCTGGTAGGCCAACCACCAACCTCTGCAACTGAAGTTAACATCGCAAAAGTGAAAGAAATAGTGACTGAAAATCCTCATTCAAGTTTGAGAGAGATAGCCGCCGAACTTTCTGTATCTCAAGAGTCGATCCGTACCATTTTAACTAAACATTTGGGTATGAAACATGTTGCCGCTCGGCTAGTCCCAAAAGACCTGAATTTTCTCCAAAAACTCAATCGCATGAGAGTCGCTGAGGACATGCTAGAACGAGTCAATTCCGACCCAACATTCCTGAAACGCATTGTTACTGGCGACGAGACGTGGGTTTACGAGTTTGACATGCAAACAAGTCAACAAGCTTCGGAGTGGCGCCTTCCAACTGAACCAAAACCGAAAAAACCACGCCAAAGTCGATCAAAAGTCAAAGTCATGTTGACTGTTTTCTTTGACTATCGCGGTGTTGTGCACTGGGAATTCTTACCGGAAGGTCAAACGGTAAATAATAGTAGTTTATGTGACTAGGGGATAAAGCAGTGTCTTTAAGTCGCGGGCGGCATGTTGAATTCCGAACGAAACAAAGGTTTCTGATTTTAATCCCGAACGACAGTGAGGGATTTATAAAATTAACTCCCGAGCATTGCGAGGGAGTTAATAAAGAAACCTGAGTGAAGTGAGGAATTCAACCCGCCAAAGACAAAGACAGCTTTATCCCCGTGTTGCATACTCTACTTTTTACACCATCTGTGAGATAATTAAAAGACAATTTGGTCGACCAAATCATATATTAGAGAAATATAAGTATTACCTAATTCAAATAAAATATTTACAACTGTAGAGGAACTAGGTTTTTCAGACCATAGCGGAACAATAATACATGTCACCTCACCAACACCACAGTTAGTTACACCAATAACTTGGTATTGTAAAAAAAGAATATTTAACAAAATAAATATCTTAAAGTTTAAATCTAAACTAAATGAACTTGACTGAAAAAATATCCTACCTAAAAACCAAAATTTAAATGATAATTATAAAGCATTTCATGACAAATTAACAAATATCCTTAACCTTTGTATACCAATATGTAAAGTCAAACTACGAACTAAATTTAAAAAAATACTGGTTAACGACAGGCATCAAGATCTCCTGTAAAGATAAAAGACTTTTAAAAATACTCACTCTTAAAATGAAAAATCCAATCATTACGAATTATTATAAAAACTATGAAAAAATATTAAAAAAATTAGTTACTGCATCAAAAAGGGTTCAATACGTAAATAAAATAAAGAAATCTAACAACAAGGTTAAAAGTATGTTGAGTATCATAAATGAGAGAACAAACAAAAAACAAAAAAAGGAGTATAATAACATTAAATTGCAAATAGAAAAGGATCTTATATCTGAACCTGAACAAGTAGCCAACATTTTTAATAACTTCTTTGCGACCATCGGGGATAGCAGTGTCAGTTCATCTAGCCAGAAACTGGGGAGCACTTCAGTACTAAACCCCACCGAGAACACAATGTTTCTTGGCCCAATAGATGCATGGGAAGTAAACAAAATAATTAAAAACTTAAAAAACAAAAATAGTCACGGGATCGACGAAATACCACCAATGCTTTTAAGGGAATGCGCAGACGAACTTACCTTACCGTTTTATCTGCTGCTGAACCAGTCTTTTGACGAAGGTATCTTCCCTGATTTATTAAAAAAATCTATAATAAAACCA
Organism: Mythimna ferrago; assembly: GCA_910589285.2. NCBI lineage: Eukaryota > Metazoa > Arthropoda > Insecta > Lepidoptera > Noctuidae > Mythimna > Mythimna ferrago. Next base: position 26,176,276 of record OU342692.1, read on the forward strand.
ATCCATAAAAAAAAATACCAAGACAGACCCAAATAATTATCGTCCGATTGCTCTTCTACCATCTGCTTCAAAAATCTTTGAAAAAGCCATGTGTGACCGGATTTATAAGTTTTGCGAAAAATATAATATTTTTAATAAAAGTCAGAACGGTTTTCGAAAAAACCGCTCCACCACCTTGGCGGTCTATAAGTATATTCAAGAAGCCCTTAATATTATTAATAACAAAAAATATGCAATAGGAATACTACTAGACATGACCAAAGCCTATGACAAGGTACAATTTGGAATACTGCTAAACAAATTATACGGAATAGGAATACGCGGGAAGGCTCACGAATGGCTAACATCTTATCTTAAGAACAGAGAACAATTAGTTGAAATAGAATACTTTAACCATCAAACTAAAGAAATCGAAAAAATTCGATCCCACAGTAAAGTAATTAATGCCTCAATTCCTCAAGGTAGCGTCATTGGATGCTTATTATTTTTAATTTACATCAATGACTTACCAAAGACGATAGAAGGCCCCTGTGTCTTATTCGCGGACGAAATATCCATCTTAGTCTCATGCCAAAACAAAGAAGGTATAGAAGAAACTCTAAGTTCCATACTCACTAAAACAAGAAACTGGATGAACGAACATAACCTTGAGATAAACTACACTAAAACAAAATTAATAACTTTCCACCCTTACCAAAAAACGCCTTTAACTTTAGATTTTACTTTCGACAACTCAAAACTAGAAACCGTTAACGAATTTACCTTACTCGGACTAAATATAGACACACATATAAACTGGAAATCACACGTACAAAAGACTCACTCAAAAATTTCTAGATTCTCGTACGCTCTTCATGAAATAAAAAAGAACAACAATTTCCAAACAGCTCTTACCACCTATTATGCTATGGTGTCACCCTTTGGGGAAACAGCACCGATGCACAAACACTTTTTACCCTGCAAAAGAAATTGGTAAGGATTCTAGTTAACATTGAGCAAACGGACAGTTGCAAACCGTTCTTTCAAAAACATAATATTTTAACCCTTCCTTGTATATACATTTTAGAAACATGCAAATTTGTACGGAAACATCAAGAATTTTACTCAAAACGTGGAGACATTCAGTCACGCTATCTACTCAGACACCGATCAAGGCTAAACTTGCCTAGTTCTCGATTAAGAATGCATTCTACAAGCCCCTACGTTATGTCCATTAAAATATACAATAAACTACCCGCAGACATAAAAAAAGAAGAGAAAATTAATGTATTTTTAAAAAAACTTCGACAGTTTTTACTGAGTAAATGTTATTACTCGGTAAACGAATACCTAAGTGATAAACTTATTAAGTCATAACTTAAGTACGCCTTCGACTTTACATTGTATCTAATTCATATTATTATTACTCTCAATAGACATATAAATAATAACATAATGTAATTAAATAAAATATAAGTTAATAATAATGACGCTAAAAATAATATTTGACTCAATTTACCTATTTTTATATACGGACATAATAATAATAAAATGCATGTGTAATTTAAATAAAAAGTAATTAACAATAATGACGATAAAAAAAAAACTTGACATAATTTACCTATTCCCATACACTGACATAATGTAATACACATAAATAATTTATAAACACAATGAATAATTATGACGATAAAAATAATACATGACTTATTTTACCTATTTTTATACACGGACATACTAATAATAAAATGCATACATGCATAATTTAATTTAAATAAAAATATAATTTATAATAATGACGATAAGAAACAAAACATACTTGACATAATTCCCCTATTCACATACACTGACATGATAGTAATATACATAAATAATTAATAAACACAATTAATACTAATGACGATAAAAAATAAATAAAAATATTTGACAAAATTCACGCATTCTTATACACAAACACAAAATAATAATATACATACATCCCATAATTTAGATACTTTAATGACGACACAGAATAAGCATAAAATACATTATATATTTTACTCATACTTATACAAAGATATAGTGTTATAATAATATACATACATAATAATAAACCTAATTAAATACAGCAAATTAGATCTACAATAATTATCTATTGAACTCCGTGAATTGCTAATTAGCCCTCTTCCTCTCTCCTACATTTTGCTGTGCCCGACAGGGTCCATATTGTTCTATGAAAATTTTCAAAACCATCTATGTTTACATATGGATTGCAATAAAGTATTGAGTATTGAGTACTAACCGTCTAAATTCCGCCCTTGGTTATTTATCTGATTGGCTTCTAAAACACGGTCTGTCCTTATCAGCCTCTATGAGCTCTGTAGTTGTGTTTACAAAAAAAAAAGATTGTTCCTCCTGTTGATATTGTACGTACGTGGGTAATCAAATGCCGATTTACTGACGAGAGAACTTTATTTACCACAAACAATAACAAATTAGTCCAGTCAACAATAATCCGAATCGCAATTAACACTAGAGTACCGTTACACTATCGCGCTATCGCTTAGGTCGTTGAGTAAAATCACTTCGAGTACTAGGGTAGTTCGCTCTTGATCGCAGTCGAAATCACAACTGACTCGCTTCCGGCCGGGGGCACGTATTTATATGCGGAGCCAAGAAAATTCTAGATACCGACGTCCCCGGATCTATCCAGAATTCCAGAACAATTGAATCGCTTCTCGAAGTCATAAATCATTTTATTGCTCGTGGTAATAAGAGTCACTTTCATGCGAATTTCGACTCTATTGTTAAAGACGGAAAGTACCATTTCCCTTATCAGTAAGATGAATACCTATTACTAGTGGTACTGGCTGTGTGGATGTTTCGAGATTTTTCTAAGCTTGTCTACGCACAACCATTCTAGACCTTTCGAACAGCAATGCGTTTTAATTATTACGTGCTACTCTTTATTTTCTCGGAGATATGGCGTGTTCACGTTTAATGGCGTAACAATATTAAAGTTAACGGTGAAAATATCTCTCAGGTAAACAACGTTAAATTTTTAGGAGTTTGGTTAGATAGAAAATTATCAGGTATTGCTCACACAGACTTTGTTTCTCAAAAATGCGAAAGAAACGTTAATGTACTTCGCTCTCTTTCAGGTGTTTGGTGGGGTGCTCACGCATATACTCATAAACTGATGATATTCCTATTAGATCCTTGTTACAAATCTGGCCTTCAAAAACTTGATAAAATCCAATCAAAGTGTTTACGAATTATTCTCGGGGCTACGAAGTCTTCCCCAATTAATGCCATACAAGTTGAGTGTCAACACACTCAAATTGTATTCGAATTGTCTGTTGAATTGTGTTGTTGTTGTTGTTGTGTTGTTTGTTGAAATTGTCTTCGAATCGAAAGGAGAGGCTCAACAGCCTCTCCTTTCGATTCGAAGACAATTTCTAACAAATAGATTTATTTTTAAACTTGTACAAAATTCTGAACATCCCCTTCTTGGTAAGCTGGACCATTTATTATCCATCTTTGACTCTTGTAGTCGTCGTTCGTATATTGAACTTCCTTGTCTTCTTCGTGCCTACCTTCAATTCACTCGTCTTTCTAGTCCACTTTTTCAAAACCCCATTTTATATCTATACTCGGTGCCTTATAATGCTCTGGTATTTCAACCGGAAATCGTTTTGGACTTTGGAATTAACAAAAATACCTCAGAACCGCATAAGATGTTTGTCCAAAAAGTTTCCTCTAATTATAATAACTGGACTACTATATTCACTGATGCTTCCAAAGTCTCCGATGATAGCCCTGTAGGAGTTGCTGTTTGGATTCCTCATACAAAAATTATTTTAAATTATAAGCGTCCATCTATTACATCTATTTTTACAGGTGAATCAATTGCCATTTTTGAAGCTATTTCATTTGTTAAGTCTCATCAGTTAAATGACTCCTTATTTTTTTCTGACTCAAAAGTTGTCTTCAAGCCATTTTATCTAATCCTGTCAGATCTAAGTCAAGATTCCCTATAATTCTAAAAATTAGAGATTTGCTATTTCAATGTCATGAACTTGGAATTAATGTTGTCATAGCTTGGATTCCTGATCATGTCGGTAGGTATTCTTGGTAATGAGTCAGTTGATTCATGCGCCAAAAATGCTGTTCTCTCTGGCTCTCTTGCCCATTCTGAAATTTATTCCCATGATACTTGTTCTTCTCTTCCTATAACCTTGTTTAAATCTTGTCCATATATAAGTGCATAAAGGGTAAATTTTATGGAGATATACAACCCGAGATTCCTCATAAACCTTGGTTTTTCAAATATCAATTGGAAAAAAAAAAACACTACCTCAACTATCTGTCGTATACGTTTAAATCATTGTTGCTCTCCTCATTTCTTGCCCAAACTTAGGATTAAGAATAACTCTCTTTGTGAATGCGGTTTGGATGAAGGAAACGTTGACCATTTATTTTTCTCCTGTCCTAAATTGCGCTTCTCTTTTCATGAAATCATTCCTCCTCATATTCCGCGCCCAACCTCGGTCAAATGTCTTCCTTCTGTGTTTACACGTTTTATATTTAAACTATGCAAATTCATTGAAATTAATAAAATTAAGTTGTAATTTTTATAACCTTTTTATATATTTTTATTTTCTCTTTTGCTTACAAGTTGCTGTCATGTACTGGTAATAATTTGTGGTCATAGAACTTGTCACTTGTCAGTCTGTATCTTCGAAGAAATTCTTTTATTTTCTACTTTTATTAAAATGAAAAGATATTTTTTTTACTGTTAATTCACGCTAAATACTCCAACGGACTTACGGAGACGCAGATCAGAGGTCCGTCCGACGTGTCGTATCTTTCATACCCAGGGTTTACCTTGGAGCACAACTTCAAACCACACGCGGGCATATGTATGTATGCCCGGGACGACATCTGCTATCGGCGTCTCCGCAATCTTGAAGACTCCAGGTTCTCAACGCTTTGGGCTTTGGTCGACACAGGCCTAGATAAAATAATCTACGCTTGTGTTTACCGCGCGCATAGTGGAGATCAGGAGACGTCCGGGCTTACACAGCATCTGAGTGAGGCGGCAGATGCGGCTCAGCAGCGGTACCCTTCCGCCCAATTGGTATTACTGGGGGACTTTAATGCGCACCACCAAGAGTGGCTTTTCCCATACCAGTGCACAGATCATGCTGGTCGTGAGATGCGGAAGCTAGCGCTGGAATTGAATCTCACCCAGCTGGTCCAGGGGGCAACGAGGGTACCTGATGTGGATTCGCACACAGCCAATTGCTTGGACCTTCTGCTGACCACAGATCCAGACCGCTACTCAGTGTCGATATCTTCGCCTTTAGGCAGTTCTGACCACTGTCTGGTTAAATCTGTGTCACTCTACTCCCCGCCCGATCCTAGTCCTAGAGGCACTCGGCGGGTTTGGCGATACAGGTCAGCAGACTGGGATTTTTTTTTTTTTTTTTTTTTTTTTTTTTTATGGTGGGAAAAAATCATGCATTGACATCCCCTGCCCTTGGGTGGAGCGGGAGATAGTGTCAGACTCTTACTGACTAAAAGACCCACCCCGTTCCTTCTAGCCTTCATACCGGGGCTCGAGCGCCCTTTCGGATAACCCTGGCCCCAGTAGGCTTCGACCCGGCTGGGTCCCTGCTGTTGCTGACAACTCCTTGAGGCGCGCGGGAACAGTGCGCGCCGTCGACGCCTTGGGCTTGGTCCGGACAGTTACCGGACGGCCGGACAGCGAGCTACCCATTGCTCACTGTCCGCAAGCCCGCGCCTACGGTGGCCGGAAATCGGGATCAGAATCCCGGCGGCGGCGGCGGCGGCGATAACGCCGTTGCCTGATGCGTTCGGCCTCCTCCTTTGCGAGCATTACTGCTTCGCAGAAGTCGGCGACCGCCTGCCACTCCTCCTCGCTCCGGACCATGGCCTCAACCAAGGCCCGGCGCGAGAGGTCTCCGCCGCCGATCGCCCCCATGAGGGCACGGCGATGCTCCGCCCAAGCAGGGCACACCTCGACTGTGTGCTCCACCGTGTCCTCCGGGCATTCCACACAGTGGCGACACCCGGGCGTCACTTCCGCACGAATCCGGTGCAGGAAACTCCCGAACGAACCATGTCCGGTGAGTACCTGCGTCATGCGGAAGGTAAGGACGCCGTGAGGTCTTTCCAGCCACGCCTCAAAGAGGGGACTTACCGCCACGATTGTGGCGTGCCCAGCACTGGGTTGCGATAGTCGCTGATGCCATTTCACCATAAGATCCCGCCGGAGCTCTGTCCGCCATGCCGTGACCTGTCGCGGCAGCGGACTTTCACCCCGGCGTTGCATCTCCACGCGCATATCGTGCATGTGTGCAAGGACTGTTGCCTCCAGATCCCACGGTGGTAGGCCAGCCAGAAGGCTCGCTGCTTCGCGGGAGACCGTGCAGTATCCCCGCACCATCCTTATCGCCATGACCCTCTGGCAGGCGTTTAGTATGGCCGCCGGTCGCTTTTTCAGCGACGGCGCCCACACCGGCGCCCCGTAGAGGGCCATGGACCGAACGATCCCCGCGTAGAGCCTCCGGCAGGAGGCGTCTGGACCCCCAAGGTTGGGCAGGAGCCGCTTGAGCGCAGCCCCAGCCCGGTTGAGTTTGGGAGCCAGACGTCGGAAGTGCTCCACGAAATTCCACCGGCTGTCGAGGACGAGTCCCAGGTACTTCATCGTCGACCCGACACCGATGTGAACTCCTCCTACCGTTAGTAGCAGACTGGGATGGCATGCGGTCTTTCTTCGCATGCTATCCTTGGCAGCCCACTTGCTTTTCTTCGAAGGATGCATCGTCGTGCGCTGATGCCGTAACGGATGTGTTGCGACGGGGAATGGAGTATTACATCCCATTCTCTGACGTAGCAATGTCGGATCGAGCTCGACCTTGGTTTGGCGCCGAGTGTTCCCGCGCCGACGCGAAAAAACATGCGGCATACCAAGGTTGGGCCGATGCTCGTATGCGCAAAGCCAGCGACGTGACTCTTAAGAAGAAGGCCTTTAACAGGGCTGCCAAGTCCTGCAAAAAGGTGTTGAGAAAGTCTCGGTTCGACCACATTAGCCGAATAGGGAACAAACTTGCTTCATACCCCGCTGGTAGTAAAGCGTTTTGGTCCCTGGCAAAGTCGGTTGAATCGAACTTCTGCCGTCCCTCACTTCCGCCACTGCTGAGACCCGACACTGGCCCACACCGCTGAGGAGAAAGCAAACCTATTTGCTTCTCTTTTTGCGGAATCTTCGCGTCTGGACTCCGGTGACGCGCGACCCCCTGTTTCTCCTGATGGGTGCGTGACGAATATGTCGGATATTCGTATCCATCAGAAGGACGTTCGTAGGGTCTTGAGTAACCTTGACGTGAATAAAGCCAGTGGCCCCGACGGGATACCAGCGGTCGTTCTAAAAACTTGTGCGCCTGAATTGTCTCCGATCTTGACTCGCCTATTTCGCCTCTTATATGAGACTGGAAAAGTGCCGATGGCTTGGAAGCAAGCCAACGTGCAGCCTGTGCCCAAGAAGGGCAGTAGAGCTGACCCGGCAAACTACCGACCCATCTCTGTTACGTCCATCCTCTGTAAGAGTATGGAACGGGTAATTAACAGGAAGCTTCTGGCATACCTGGAAGCTAACGACATCCTCAGCGACCAGCAATACGGCTTTCGTCAAAATCGGTCTACTGGGGACCTTCTTGCGTATGCCATTCACATCTGGAGCGAGGCCATTGAGAAGCATGGGGAAGCGCTTGCCGTGTCCCTTGATATCTCGAAGGCCTTCGATAGGGTCTGGCACGAAAGCCTTCTTGCTAAGCTTCCTTCCTTCGGTCTACCCACTGGTCTGTGTGATTGGATCGCAGACTTCTTGAGGGATCGATCCATCCGAGTGGTAATTGATGGATGCTCGTCCGGTCAAATGGATATTAATACCGGAGTCCCTCAAGGGTCGGTACTCTCGGCAACACTGTTTTTGCTGCACATAAATGACCTACTTAAACCCGGAACCTTTGGGTATGCAGACGACAGCACTGTTGCTGAGAGATATGTGTCTAACGCACGAGCTAGTGGGTCACAGATCCAGTCATTTCGAGAGGCTATGGTTGAACGCTTGAGCTCGTCCTTAGCGGCAGTCTCAGAATGGGGCGATGCCAATCTGGTCAAGTTCAATGCGACGAAAACCCAGGCGTGTCTTTTCTCCGCTAAACGGAGCCAATTCCACCCGGCTCCATCTTTCCGGGGTGTAACCGTACCAATTACCGACCACCTTGAACTTCTTGGGGTAACGCTATCGTCTACCCTTAATTTCGGCTCCTACATCGAGGCAAAAGCTCAACTAGCTGCCAAAAAATTGGGGATCTTAGCAAAGGTGAGACGGTATTTCACGCCGGAACAGCTGCTCAACCTCTATCAAGCGCAAGTTCGATCGTGTATGGAGTACTGCTCTCATCTTTGGGATGGGTCAGCCAAATACCAGCTAGATGCACTAGAGTCTATTAAAAAACGTGCCAAGAAGATCATAGGCAATGATGCTCTTGTGAAGTCAAAACTCCAAAGTCTTGAGCATCGACGCCGAGTTGCTAGCCTGTCTGTTTTCTATCGTTTACACTTCGGGGAGTGTGGTCTAGAGTTACACAAATTAATTCCGCCAAGTCCGTTCCATCATCGGACCACAAGACGTACGGCGTTGCGCCACCGGTACATGGTGGACATCCCACCTATACGTACAAAGCGTTTTGGGAGTACATTCATTATGCGTACAGCTAAGGAATGGAATTCCCTGCCGGAGTCTGTGTTTCCTGATAGCTATAACCTAGGGGTCTTTAAGTCAAGAGTGAATAGATTGCTTCTAGGCAAGCGTGCTCCATCGTCGGCCACATCATCGCTTACCATCAGGTGAGATTGCAGTCAAACGCGAGCCTATCCATTATAAAAAAAAAAAAAAACGTTTGATGGTTTATTAACAGTCCGCACGTGTTATTGGCAAAATTGTGGTGTCTCTTCCACAAAGGCCATTAATTAAGAGCTGAAGTTGAAGTTGTGATGGTTCCAAAAGCGATAAAGCGGTGTCTTTTGCCTTATACGAGCCAACATCTAACATAGGTGTTGGTCAGAAAATGGATAAGAATGCCAGCATATTCACAGCTGAAGCTGTTGCTATTTTGAGTGCTTTGAGACACGTTAAAAATTTTAATTCCGGACACAATAAGTGGATTGTAGTAAGTGCTAGCATAAGTGTCCTTAAAAATTTGGCAAATAATAAATTACATGCTAACACTAACTACATAATCTATTTAATAAAAGACTTATGGACTGAATTATCTCAGTCTAATATTGAAGTTAGTTTTATATGGGTGCCCTCGCACATTGGTGTTGCAGGAAATGAAAGGGCTGATTATCTGGCAAAAGCAATAGTTAATTTAGAGGAATTGATACCAAATGCTGATGCTGATATGAGTGTTTCCATACCACATACAGACGCAGTTAGTCTTCTAAAACAGCGCGTGTGTCAAGCGTGGGGGTGACATTCATATCAGTTTACACAAGTCCAAAATAAAGGCAATTGGTTTGCCACTTTGGATGTACAAGTGAATTCCATACCTTGGTTTTGCAGGTATAACAATATTATAAGCAGAAAATTTTATTCAATTATCTGTGGTTTGCGTTTTGGCCACTGTCGTCTGAATTATCATCTTCATCGTCTAAAAATGGTTACTTCCCCTTTTTGTGAGTACTGTCAATTACAGAAAGTTCAGTCTTTGCACCATATCTTCTTTGGGTGTTCGTCTTTCAACATTCAGCGCCTTGTGTTGTCAGATGAACTTCTAAATATTTATAAAAAGCTTGATAAGATCCCGCAGTGCATTCAGGAACTGCTTATGAATGCCACAACCTATATATATTATACTAGCTTTTGCCCGCGCGGCTTCGCTCCCGCTCTTCCCTACTTCAGCCTACTATACCCTACTATACCCTACCCTACTCTACTCTACCCTACTCTACCCTACCCTACTCTACTCTACTATACCCTACCCTACTCTACCCTTAAAAAAAAAAGTATCCTATGTCCTTCTCCTGGTTCTTAGCTACCTCCCCACCAATTTTCAGCCAAATCGGTTCAGCCGTTCTTGAGTTATAAGTGGTGTAACTAACACGACTTTCTTTTATATACAGGTGGCCAGAACATTGACGTCCAAAAATAAAATTTAGGTCCCTCGTATCGTGGGGTATCCGAATCACCCCCATGTATGTTCCGCGACTTTTCATAGTTTTCGAGTTATGAATTTTTTTCTGATTTTTTGAGAATGATCGACCAGACCAATCTAAAAATTTTTTTTAAAAAAAGTACATGGTTTTGTCGAGATTTTTTTTTTGCAACTGAATCTTCATGAGTAGTACTTTTATGCATAAAATAATCAGCTTCGTAACTGTGATGGAAATTATGAAAAAGTTGGTCTAAAGTGAAAAAATTACGTTCTTGAAATTATGACTTAGCTTTTCAACTTTAAATAAAAAATTTAAACAGGAGACTTCATGGTTCCTAAGTAAGCTTCAAGAATGCGCCAGACTCTCAGCTTTCAGAATCATCAAAAAAAATAGCACTTAATGGGGCTACTTTGGCTTAAATCGGCCTTCAAAAACTGTGAGGTAGAAAATTCTTAAAATTAGCCATATGACGATCGGTAAGTCCCCTCTTTGAGGCGTGGCTGGAAAGACCTCACGGCGTCCTTACCTTCCGCATGACGCAGGTACTCAACGGACATGGTTCGTTCGGGAGTTTCCTGCACGGGATTCATGCGGAGGTGACGCCCGGGTGTCGCCACTGTTCGGAACGCCCAGAGGACACGGTGGAGCACACAGTCGAGAGTCGAGGTGTGCCCTGCTTGGGCGGAGCATCGCCGTGCCCTCGTGGGAGCGATCGGCGGCGGAGATCTCTCGCGCCGGGCCTTAGTTGAGGCCATGGTCCGGAGCGACGAGGAGTTGCAGGCGGTCGCCGACTTCTGCGAAGCAGTAATGCTCGCAAAGGAGGAGGCCGAACGCATCAGGCCACGGCGTTATCGCCGCCGCCGCCGCCGGGATTCTGATCCCGATTTCCGGCCAACGTAAGCGCGGGCTTGCGGACAGTGAGCAATGGGTAGCTCACTGTCCGGCCGTCCGGTAACTGTCCGGACCAAGCCCAAGTCGTCGACGGCGCGCACTGTTCCCGCGCGCCTCAAGGAGTTGTCAGCAACAGCAGGGACCCAGCCGGGTCGAAGCCTACTGGGGCCAGGGTTATCCGAAAGGGCGCTCGAGCCCCGGTATGAAGGCTAGAAGGAAAGGGGTGGGTCTTTTAGTCAGTAAGAGTCTGACACTATCTCCCGCTCCGCCCAAGGGCGGGGGATGTCAATGCATGATTTTTTCCCACAAGCTAAGATTCAAAAACTTCGAGCGATCTTTTCTCGTGCACCATCGGTTGTAAACGAAGGCGCTACTCCTTTACCTGCAATAACAATGGGCTGAGAGGATAAGAGACCGAATTATTGCTATCTCTCTCACTCTCGGTTGTTTTCATAAATTAACCTTAGGAACGAGAAAATAGGCAAAAAAAAATCGTCACATGGCTAATTTTAAGAATTTTCTACCTCACAGTTTTTGAAGGCCGATATAAGCCAAAGTAGCCCCATTAAGTGCTATTTTTTTTATGATTCTGAAAGCTGAGAGTCTGGCGCATTCTTGAAGCCTACTTAGGAACCATAAAGTCTCCTGTTTAAATTTTTTATTTAAAGTTGAAAAGCTAAGTCATAATTTCATGAACGTAAATTTTTCACTTTAGACCAACTTTTTCATAACTTCCATCACAGGTACGAAGCTGATTATTTTATGCATAAAAGTACTACTCATGAAGATTCAGTTTAAAAAAAAAAATTCGACAAAAACATGTACTTTTTTTAAAAAAAACTTAGATTGGTCTGGTCGATCATTCTCAAAAAATCAGAAAAAAATTCATAACTCGAAAACTATGAAAAGTCGCGGAACATACATGGGGGTGATTCGAATACCCCACGATACGAGGGACCTCAATTTTATTTTTGGACGTCAATGTTCTGGCCACCCTGTATATAGATTTGTACAAATTTATAACCGAAACTGTAAAGGACATATAAGATGTCTTTTTTTTTTTTTTACTTTTACATGCAAAGTTGTTGTATATTCTAATATACTCGTATATAAAATTTTTAAATTGTATAAACATAGTTTAGAAAAATTTACTCTGTGAATATAGATTTGACTTAAGTTTCTGTAAATTATTGTTGACTTGACAATGACGTTTACTGACGTTTACCTTGGATTTGACAAAAATGATAAAAAATGGATATGGAAAAAAATTTTAATGGACTTATTACGAAAAACGATAAAACCAAAAGAAGCTACTATGATATTTGAATACGAAAGACATTGTTATTGAAAACTTATTACTCAAGAAAACATGGACGAAAAATATTGATAATGAAAATTTATTACGCAAAAAAACATGGACGAAAGACTAGGCGATATGGTCGAACGACTTTAGCCTTACCTAAGGGGTAAATAGAAAAAAAAACTTGTAATGCATTTGCATAGTTGTGAGATTGTATGTCGAGGTGTAGTAGGCTGTTAAACATTTAATTTTCGACTCTTACATTGTACATTAAGACTTAATAATTATGCTGAAGAAGTATAGTTGTGCAATTAGAATTATCCTCAAGTGCTAAACTCTCTCATGTACCTATTTATGAATAAAGTTTGCTGTCAGTAAACCTTTGGAGGTATGCGGAACAGAGAGTAAAGTCCCACATGCCTCCATTGAAAAGGGAGGATCCTCCGACCAGACAGGTGTTATAGTCTGGTGGGCGACTGCCCGATAGATGATTTCGGGCTGTCGTATATGTTCAAATCGCGCGGAGAACTGTGAATGCGCGATGCAGGATTTCGTACTTTCTTCGTAGTTCTTATGTGGCGCCATAGATGTCGCTACAAACCCAATAATGTGGCTATTTTTATTGTTTGATAAAAGTTGTGTGTACAATAAAGAATAAGAGGAATAGGTATATGGTATTTACTCGTAAAGTTAAATACTCCAACCTAGTGTCTTATATTTTTACTTGTTATTCAACAGCTCGAGATTGCAGAGACAAATGGAAGCGGTTGAGAGATTGTTACAGGCGAGCACAGAAGCTGCGGAGGATGAAGTCTGAACAAGGAGCTAAAATTATCAAACGACCAAAATATGAGCAGCTACTGGCATTCCTTAACGAACACTTAAGGGATGACGTGCGCACCTCCTCGGCAGACAACCCTGACTCCAGCAACGACGAGAGCAGCTTGGTGGACGACGTGGCCAGCCCCGCCGCCACCTTCATGGACATCCACAACATGTCGGCGCCCGCGCACTCCCCGGAGTTGTACGCGGCGCCGCTGGCGGACGGCGCCGGCGTCGCGCCGCCCCGCGACAAGGTCACCGACTTCTTCATGGGTCTCATCGAAACTGTAAAAGATCTACCGGAAGACGTGCAAATCCGTGTGAAACGCGACGTGTTCAAAGTAGTCAGTGATGCGGAAGAAATGGTTTATAAGTCAAAGACAGAAAACCCGCTATTGAGACTTGACTTCGTTAAAGAAGAAAATTAATAAATATTGTGTATGTTGTTGTGTTATTTCGATAATGTTGCTTGAAACCTGCGAAAACTCTCAAGTGACATGGCTAGGGCTGGGCTGGGTTTTTTTTTTAGTGTGGGAAAAAATCATCCAATGACAACCCCCGCTCTTGGGCGGAGCGAGAGATAGTGTCAGACTCTTACTGACTAAGAGACCCACCCCGTTCCTTCTAGCCTTCATACCGGGGCTCGAGCTGTCTTTCGAAACTAAACATGGCCCCAGTAGGCTTCGACCCAACTGGGCCCCTGCTGTTGCTGACAACTCCTTGAGGCGCGCGGGAACATTGCGCGCCGTCGACGGCTTGGGCTTGGTCCGGACAGTTACCGGACGGCCGGACAGCGAGCTACCCATTGCTGCAACCTACATAAATATTGTCTATAACCGAATATCACCATAATATGTTGGAAATATGCTCCAACTGCATATGAGCGTGGTATTACGTTTGTCTGGAAATTCATCCTAGGATATAATATAAGGTTTGATATCTTTGCTTCTTGTTCAATCTGCAAAGATAAAGCGCGAGAAAAAAGTCTGTTAAATTTTTTTTTATTTGTGTTATTATAATGTCGTCGGTACAAAAAAATGTCGAATTTAAGATTTGAAGAGAATTCTTTAGATGGTACCGCCGCCGCCAGATATTATGATTAAGTTAATAAGTAGTTGCGATAGCCTGCTGCCATCTAAATCAAAAATGCGTCTTAATTTTCAAAGAAAGTAAGTATTTCTTCGTAAGTGTATTGAAAAACGTCGTTTGATACACGTGGAGATTTGTCACTGCGGAACTCGGCTCCATAACACCCTCGCCTATACGGCTCGGGTGAATTTCGCCTCGGTTGTAATGACAAACTTTCTCCACTTGTATCAAACGACGTTTTTCGATACACTTACGAAGAAATTACTCATACTCTGAAAGTAGGTCTGAAGTTGCCTGAGCGGGTTGAAAGTGATACTTTTCATCCCTAGGGAGTTTTACTTTCAACTGACAGCTGTCAAATTATAAAAAAAAAACTAGTTCTATCTTCATATTTCTATTGAACCATGTTTCAATTTTCCATACAGCCAGTCAATCACATATCTATAATATAAAAATGAGTCGCAAAATGTGTTGGTAAGCGCATAACTCAACAACGCCTGGACCGATTTCGCAAATTTTTTTTTTGTTGTGTTTGTTATTATGAGGAGAAGGTTCTTATGGAAAAAAATGAAAATTAGGGTAGTGTAGGGTAGAGGAGGGTAGAGTAGGGTAGGGTAGAGTAGAGTAGGGTAGGGTAGAGTAGGGTAGAGGAGGGTAGAGTAGAGTAGGGTAGGGTAGAGTAGAGTAGAGTAGGGTAGGGTAGAGTAGAGTAGAGTAGGGTAGGGTAGAGTAGGGTATTAAGTCTAGTCAAATTAGGTCATTTTTTAATAAAGATTGGAATAAATTCTCTGGAGAGGCAAAAACGTTTCTGATGGTATTGTATGAGTGAAAAATAGAGTATAAAAAAAATATCATTTGGCACCCCTACGGAAGGGGGTGAAAACTGTTTATTGCTCATAACTAACCAGAGAATATAGGTGTGCTCACCATTTTTTTTTTTTTATGGTATATTAAACCTCAACCTACATTATTGCATTTTAATTATTTTAATTAGACCAACGCAGCATTAGAAAAAAATAAAAATGTTATTTTTGGCCATTGCGGCATTGGGGAAAATTGTGTAGTTTTGTAAACTGAGGAAAGTGTTATACATTTCGACCTAAGTACATGATTGATTTTGCACCCCAGTGCGACGTATGGAAATTAGTTTTTCACGTTTTTTTGCTTCTGTACTTCGGGGGAAATTTAAGTAGTTTTAAAAATAATCACAATTACATTAATTTGGTTTCCTTTATATTTGCACCCTATCAAAAATTAGCATTTTTTTAAGGAACATACGTTTTTCTAGTGTTGTCTTAATTGCCAAAGAACTATTACGCCATGGAAGTGACAAGCGCGCGACACGGAAAAATAAACTGACAAGAAGAGATAAGCGTAGTCATTACCTAGGAGTGTTGTGGGATGTATTTTACGAGGAAGGAGTACTTTCTGATTGTAAATGCTCTGTTAGTAAGTGTAAGTAAAGAAACCTAATTTTGTTTTTATAAAAAATAAAAACAGTTAAAAAAAACGTCTATGTTTAAACAAAAAAAACGAGTGTCCTGCAAGCATGTCCTTTATTTATCTTCTATACATACATATAAATAAAATTGGAGTATCTGTTTGTAATATTGAAGCAACTGCTTTTTACTACATGCATACATATATACGGTACATAGAGTTTGACCATCGAAAGAAGACAACGAATTATTAATCAAACGTTATGTATGGCAGCATTTAAAAAAATTAAGAATTGTCAAAATGGTTTTCCTGCATCTTATTATACTCATTTTGCTTAAAATAATGCCATAAACAATCACTGGTTCGATGGAAAGGCTACTATTAAATATAATGGACAAATTTAAAGACGCAAAAAGTGAATTAAATTAAAAACATGCAGATAAAATGCGACGGTTGGATACAATAATATCATTTCTAGGTTAGTTTTTTAATTACTATTATAAAATCTTGATACTTTTTGACTATTTAATAATTGTAATATTACTCACACGGTGTATTATACTTTTCAGGAGGTTTCGGCAATGAGTAGACGAAACTCCTAATAATGAAAACAGTAAAGGACATAGAAAGTTGTATATTTCGTATGCGCGCTAGCTAGCAAAGTAGCGGCGGACATTTGAAAGATATTATATTCCATACATAATGACATCAATCGGCCATCCAAATTAATAAAAAAAATCGATAACACACAATTTGTTTTATTCAAATTTAAAGATTCCAGGGAAGTGTTTATTGAAAGGCCCACTAGCTCCACAAATGATTGGACCTGTGCTTTGTATAACATTCGATGTTGTCCTGGTATGAAGCGCCGTCAGTGCCGGATTAAAACGACGCGGAGTCTATTGCTAATTCGACCAAGGGTAGCGTTGAAAATTCCGGAAAGAAACAATTGTTTTTTTCAATGAAAAAAACAAATTGTGTTTTTTTCCGTTTTTTTACATGTGCGGAAAAAATCGTTTGGGAACAAAATAGAAATCTTCGAATGTTTTATTCATTGTTTCGGTTAAGCCTCCCCAAGTGTCACCATAATGATCGGTGCCCACTGTTGGACACAAGCCTCTCCCAAGTATCGCCATTTAGGGCTTTAATGACTGCTGTCCACTGTTGGACATAGGCCTCCCCTCGCTATAATGACCCATGCCCACTGTTGGACATAAGCCTCCCCCGAGTGTCGCCATTAGGCGCTAAAATGACTGATGCCCATTGTTGGACATAAGTCTCCCCTCGCTATAATGACCTATGCCCGCTGTTGGACATAAGCCTCCCTCAAGTGCCGCCATTTAGGCGCTAAAATGACTGATGCCCATTGTTGGACATAAGTCTTCCCTCGCTATAATGACCTATGCCTACTGTTGGGCATAAGCCTCCCCTGGTGTCACCACGTAGGCGTTATAATAACTGATGCCTACTGTTGGACATAGGCCTCTTCTCGCGATAATGACCTATGCCCACTGTTGGGCATAAGCCTCCCCCAAGTGTCACCACGTAGGCTTCATAATAATTGATGCCCACTGTTGGACACAGGCCTCCTCTCGCGATAATGACCTATGCCCACTGTTGGGCATAAGCCTCCCCCTAGTGTCACCACCTAGGCGTTATAATAATTGATGCCCACTGTTGGACATATGCCTCCTCGCGATAATGACCTATGCCCACTGTTGGGCATAAGCTACCCCCAAGTGTCACCACCTAGGCGCTATAATGATTGATGCCCACTGTTGGATATAGGTCTCCTCTTGCTAGGCGCTATAATGATTGATACCCACTGTTGGACATAGGTCTCCTCTTGCTATAATGACCTATGCCCACTGTTGGGTAAAAACCTCTCCAAGAGTCGCCATTTTGGCACTATAATGATTGATGCCCACTGTTGGGCATAGGCCTCCCCTTACTATAGTGAGCTAGGCCCACAGTTGGGCGTAAGACTCCTCAAGTGTCGCCATTTAGGCGCTATTATAATCGATGCCCACTGTTGGACATAAGCCTCCCCCAAGTATCGCCATTTAGGCGTTATAATGACTGATGTCCACTGTTGGACATAATCTCTCCTCGCTATAATGACTCGTATCCACTGTTGGACATAAGCCTCCCCCAAGAATGACCATTTAGGCGCTTTAAGGATTGCTGTCCACTGTTGGACATAGGCCTCATAAACTAGTGCGCCTCACCATCAGATTGCGTCATCTAGTTTATATTAATTTAAAAAAAGTACGCATTTGAAAAAATCAAACATGAAGTTTTCGGTTCTTTTCATATTTTCCGTTTTTTTCGGTTTTATTGGAAAAATACATGAAATTAATAATTTATAAATTTCGAATGTTACATTGAATAAAACAACAGTATTTGAAAGAAACGGGAATATTCCTTGTTTTTTTCAACGCTAACCAAGGGGCCCCCTACCACTAATCAATTAATTTAGTAGTAAGATACTAATTAATTTAGTACTTTTGGAAAACCTAGATGATGACCGTTTTTTGCATACCCCGAATGATTAGAATTTTCCTTAGGACGTTTTAGGTTTTCTTCTGACAAGTAATACAGATTTAAGGAGTCTTTTCGATGCTGATGGCGAAGCCTTTGTGAATTTAGACAGAAAAGCTGTACAGTTAAGATTTACTTAGGATTACCTAGGATGCAACATTTATTTTTCTTTGAAGTAGTCTGATTAAGCAAATTTTTGAGTGGAGTAATCTTTCTGAGTGAATTTTTCTCATCAACACGCCAACATCGATAGTCATCATCATTTCAGCTGAAAGGCTTCCATTGCTATACAAAGGTTTTTCCTATGTCACTACAACGGCCGGTCTAGTTTATCACGCCTCCATCGAATTCACGTGAACCTTACTAAATAAAAGGTTATTCTTATCCTTGTTGCGAGACCTTTCAACGTTACGTCTTCAGGTATCCGGTCGCCATTCCAGAACCTTTTGGCCCCATCGATCATCTGTTCTGCGAGCAATGTACCCAGTTTACTGCCACTTAAGCTTATCTTCCTCCCCATTGCTCTTTGTGTTACTTAAAACCATATGATGAGGCGCATTGTGAACGACCACGTTTCAAAGCCAAATGTCACTACGCACAGGCAATGTAATATAATTATGTCTAGATATGTAATTCCCTAAAAACCTTGTTTAAGCTTATTCTTAGTAGGGTTATTAAGATTGAGCTTAACCTACACATATTAAAATTAAGTGGTTTTAGCTAGCGCTGCTAGAAGCTGCTGGCTAAAGCTACCCTTTCTAAAATAAGCTTGAACAAGGCTTTTATTTACCAATAACTCCGTTTAAGATCACTTGCGTAAAAAGTACGATGATGGGATAAATTCTAAGAGATCTTCTATTCTGTAGTTTGCTTGCAGGATAGTCTGAAGTAAAGTGACTATCTCATCACATCCAAAAAAATCAGCTGTATTTAGGTTTCACGCAGTACCAATATTTTGACTAGTTTTTTTTATGTTCAAAAATGCGGGATCCCTGAACGCGTGGGGCCCCAAAATGGGGGGTCTGTAACATTTGCTACTCTTGCTACATGGCTAATCCGCCACTGAGTGCCATCTAACCTTTGCATGAATGTCGAGTTTCCTAGCAGCTACCGTAGCTTTGTGCTCAATGAACTGCCCAAAGTTTAAGGAAATTTCAACTCCCAAGAGCTGAAGGCGGTCGATACACTCCAAGGATACATTCTAAAAAGCAGGTGCTAAGGTGATCAGGCTGCTTTTGGCAGTGAACGGACATGCTTGAGTTTTGGCGGCATTGAATATCGCGGCTAAATAAGCAGCACATGTTTAATTGTTAAATAAACATGCATCATATTTATATCGCATACTTATTATTTTCATGAATAATCAAACGTATCAACTCTGTTTAAGTGGCGTACAGCTAGCTTCAATTTACGGCCTCTTTTTTTTTTGTTTTGCCATCTTTCGTTGGTCAGAGTCTTCACCAAAATAACATTTTTTGCAATTTTTGTCTGTCTGTCTGTCTGTTTGTCCGCGCTAATCTCTGATATGGCTAGACTGATTTTGACGGGACTTTTTTGGCAAGTACCTGATGTAATAGGGAGTAACATGAGCTACTTTTATTTTAGAAAAAACCGGCCAAGTGCGAGTCGGACTCGCCTATGGAAGGTTCCGTAGCAGCAAGTAACATAGTATAAAAGTTCTTGTAGTTCGTTGTAACTTTGATCGATGTTTTAACAATAGTGCATTTTTTTAGATTTATGACGTATTAAAAAAAAACTACTTACTAGATCTCGTTCAAACCAATTTTCGTTGGTAGTTTACATGGTAATGTACATCATATATTTTTTTTAGTTTTATCATTCTCTTATTTTAGAAGTTAGAGGGGGGGGGACACACATTTTACCACTTTGGAAGTGTCTCTCGCGCAAACTATTCAATTGAGAAAAAAATTATATTAGAAACCTTAATATCATTTTTGAAGACCTTTCCATAGATACCCCACACGTACGGGTTTGATGAAAAAAAAATTTTTGGGTTTCAGTTCTAAGTATGGGGACCCCCAAAATTTATTGCTTTTTTTCTATTTTTGTGTAAAAATCTTAATGCGGTTCACAGAATAAATCTACTTACTAAGTTTCAACAGTATAGCTCTTATAGTTCCGGAAAAAAGTGGCTGTGACATACGGACGGACAGACGGACAGACAGACAGACAGACAGACAGACAGACAGACATGACGAATCTATAAGGGTTCCGTTTTTTGCCATTTGGCTATGGAACCCTAAAAAATAAATTCAAAATCCTGTAGTCCACGCGAACAAATTCGCGGGCACAGCTAGTTTCAAATAAATTAGTTGTATTTCGGTTGTCTTTAGAACTATAAACCGTCTGACAGCGCTGATTATTCTACGGCATCGGGTAAGGTAGGAACAATAAAATATTAGTATAAAAATGTGGAGTTTTAAGTATGCGCCTCAAAAAGAAACTGGGTAAGGACGAGTCGGACTCGCACACTGAGGGTTCCGTATCAACTAACTTAAATAAAATAAATATCAAGCTTTTGTCAGCAGCAATTATTCCTATACTTATGCTATAAGACTTGCTTTCTGCCAAATTTCAGGGCTCTAGGTCAACGGGAAGTACCTTTATGATTTCCTTGAGGGTCGAAATATAATTTTGTTTTTTTGCGACGTAAATGCCGGTATCTTTTTTATTCGTTAACTTAAAAGTTTTTACTTTTACACAGCTTTAAGGGACCGCAGTCTTGAGTATACGGTTTAAATTTCAACTTGATACTTACACTTGTTCCCGAGATAAAGGGACTTGACAGACAGACGTACGAACAACAAAGTGATTCTATAAGGATTCCGTTTTTTCCTTTTGAGGTACAGAAAGAAATAAAGATCGACAGAGAATTGATATGATTATCATAATTTCTTGTTAAATAAATACTTAATACAGGGGCAGGTCGGGAGGTCACGACAAACAATGCAATACACTCCATAATCCATTTTCACAACACAGCTAATAAAATAGAGGAAATTATAGTTATTAATTTGTATAGCGCAGGGATCGCTTCTTGCCACAAAAATGATCTAAACGCATATACATGCACGCACTTACTTACTCTCGACCCCGCAGCGCGCGCACCGCGCGACCCCGCGTTCGCCCTCCGAGTGCCACGAGTCGCAGTATGTATTCACGCTAACTCTACATAAACTTCCAGTTATATATTTCTTTTTTTTATTACGTGCGAATGTTTTATATATATAATACATTATATATTAAAAAATCCATGACTACACTAATTTGCCCCGAAGTACAATCTACAAATATTGTAAAATGCTGTTTTCCTAGGGGTGCAAAAGGGTGCAAAAATAACTGGGTGTATAGGATGCTTTAAAAAGCTTATTATGAGTTTGCACCAACTGGCTAAATTTCCCTTGAGCCGCAAATTAAAAATAATGATTAGTGTTTCATACACTTCACACTTTTTTCGTGAAGAGTAATTATACACCAAAGGGGTATCTACATATTATATCTAAACTTACTATAACTAAATACTTATGAATTTTTTAAATTTTGGTACTTTAATGTTAAAACCTAATATAAAACGATGTTCCGTACATAACAGGAATGGTGCAAACTCAGAGAAGACTTATATTCATGTCTTCTAATGATTCCACAAAAAATTACAACTACACGAATTAGGTCCAATCTTTTTGCTAATTTGACTAGACTAATAGTAGGCTGAAGTAGGGAAGAGCGGGAGCGAAGCCGCGCGGGCAAAAGCTAGTTATATATAAAATCACAGATATAAAATTGAAATAACTTAAAGATCTCTTCGATCTTATAGTTTTAGGTGACTTATTTGTTCAAATATTTAATACCGCTTGCTTGCCCGGCGTCCCCCCGCAAACCTTATCTAAATTGCCCGCCACTTGAGACGTTTTTATGACCTCCCGCCGCGCGGGCTCGAATTTCACATAAACAATCCATTGTGACTCAAAGACTCATTGTAACATTGAAGTGTGATGTTTTTTTTACTTAGTACGAATGAGGCGACCCAAGAGTTTTGTTTATGTTTCGTCGACTACGGAGTCGAAATATGATACTGTAAACACACATTTGGTTGTTCGGGTGGTGTGTGTGTGGTGTAGGTAGGTACTCACTGGGTAGGTGGCGAGTGAATGAAATTCCTTGTTGTAGTATCTCCAGGTGTAATATCCTTACACACAGCACAACAACACAAGTTAATAGAAGGCGCAAGATAAGCCAGGTACAAGCAGATAAATACAGCAGTGAAATATAATGCATAGTCTTTGCAAACACAGCTATACAGTTAGCGCGGGTAGATACGGTTCACACTTTATATTAACGGCGCGAGCGCACGTATATCTAGCAGACAGGATAGATCGTGACTGGTGAGAAACGAAATGTAACATAGTGCTGCAACTCGGCGGTAGAAGAAAATAAATCGCCGGCGCGTCATCGACTATGCGCGTGTCGTGTTTAGTGTTGGTGAATATGTGTGTTGTGAACTTGGAAATATATAAATATATATGAATGTATAAATAGACATAATAGATGTAGGTGAATATATATTTATTGTGTACGTGTAGTGTATACAGTGTAAATATATGTGAGTCACCCACACACAGATAAGCGCTTTTTAAGCACGACTTGTTTTAAAAAAAATATATCTCGAAAACTAAAGCGATGACATTGTTTTTTAATTACGATATTTAGGGTATATAGATTAAGAAAAAAAATAATACCACACACCCGTCCATACAAAATAATTTATTTTTTAGCCCTTTTATTTTGCATAAAAATCTGGCGGCGCGCGCCGAAAAACCGTTAAATGTTGCATGTACATTTACCGTTAAAATTCACATTTAGGCCTAGAATAAAAGTAATACAAAATGTAGGTAATCTAATATTCTTACAAAATAAACAAAAATCATAGCGATAGCGTTTACCATTGCTGAGAAATATGACAATTAGTGATGTAGGGTTGACTAGGAATAGTACAATAAAAACTCACGTGAAATACCTGAAGGTTAGGTATCTGTATAATTTCTCCTCGATAGGTACACTACTTGGACACGTCCGTATTCGATGCTGTCCCCGAGCAAACCTAACACTCGACCATCCTGACGTCGTGCATGTCCTCATGCACGTAAGCAAATTAGCTATAAAGTCCATTTCACGAAAGAAGTCCCGCGGACAATTGTGGAACTAAATTTGACAGATGGGGAGATCGGCCATGTTGTCGTTTGTCGATGTTATCAAGGTGCGTTTGTTGTGGTAGATATTTTGTGAGTTTATTATTGGATTAGTGCGTTATAAGGTTTATTTACGATGCCAAAAGTTGTAAAAAGTGCAGGTCGAGAAATGATATTAAAGGTGAAGGACTTCTGTGAAGCGGAACACAAGAATCGCGGTGTTTTAATACCAATAAGCAATGTTCGCAAAAGAGTCGCCGCCATGACAGGTATATTTTAGGGCTGCCATATACAGATTTTTTCCCCGATTGATTTACAGATTGGAATTAAGTTTTTTGTTTTTTTAATGCACGATTTTTATTAAGGAAAATTTGAAAAGGAATTAACACAACACAACAAAAATTTGTAAAGTTATATTCAACAATAATGTAATTAAATACGAAAATAATCTTTGTTTGATTTTTTTTTTTTTGTTCATTTTATTGCAGGTGTTTCAGAGAAAACTGTAACGAGAGTTACAAAAGAAGGCGCAACAGCGGCGAGTACTTCTAAAGTTATCGTCACCCCAGGGAAGATTCGCCCGCATCCTAAAAAGTTCGACTTGGATGGATTTGATTTGTGCGCTATACGGCAAAAAAATCACAGTTTTTATGTTGTGAAGAAGGAATTACCTACATTGATTTAATTTCGTGCAGCTTTGAGAGAAGACATAAATTATCAAGGAAGCATCACAACATTGCACCGTATATTGCATAGCATCGGTTTCAAGTATAAGCGATGCCAATCGAAACGTAAATTACTAATGGAACGTTATAATATTACTGCATGGCGTTCAAGATATTTGGAGAGAATCCGAAGAAATCGCAATGTGGAGAAAAAACCTGTAGTATATTTAGACGAGACCTATATACACAACACTTATCATGCCAAAAGTTGCTGGCAAAGTGAGGAGGAGCCTGGGATGTTCGTGTCAGAGCCATCAGGGAGTCATTGGATAATTGCTCATGCGGGAACTGAAAATGGTTTTGTTAATGGTGCATTGTTAATGTTCAAATCCCAATCCAAATCCTCAGATTACCACGATGACATGAACTCAACTAATTTTTTGAAATGGATGAGTGAAAAAGTAATTCCTAACCTACCTGAAAGGTCACTTGTGGTAATGGACAACGCTCCGTATCACTGCACTCAAATAGATAAAGCACCTACAATGTCAAGTATTAAACGTGACATGCAGGAATGGCTGCGAGAAAATGGAGTATATTTTGAAGATACTTGGACAAAAGCTGTATTATTTGAATTAATTAAACAAAACAAAGGTCCACCTACATATGCCGTGGAGGCATTATTAAAATCTCACAATCATGAATTGCTAAGATTGCCGCTTTACCACTGCGATCTCAATCCGATCGAAAAAATGTGGAGCCTTGTAAAGAGACGGGTAGCGGATAAAAACGTGGGCCAAGATCCAAAAGAAATTGTACGCCTAACAGAAGTGGCTTTTGAGACTGTTACAGCGGAAGATTGGGCAGTTCAATGTAAACATGTACAGCATTTGGAGGAAGAATATTTAAAAAATGATGGTCTTATGGATGAAGCAATGGATCGATTTATTATATCCACGGCTAGTGATAGTGAAACAGAATCTGATTCTGTTTCTATTTTATTTTTCTAATTTAATTAAAGTTGGTCGAACATCTCCATTTTATATTTTAGAAATTACAGGAAGATTTATTTTTCACTAATCTGACCTTAGCAGTATGGACATCAAATGGTACCTATTATATTAAAAATACATTCTATTAAAAACATTTTTTTTTCTTATCTAACTATTCGAGTAGGTACCTAGTTAATAAAATGAAATTAAATGAACTATAAATTATTTCCCCTTATTTCCTCATATTTAACCGTGGCAACATTATGTCGCGCGAATACAGCGCTGCGTCTGCGGGACTTCTTTCGTGAAATGGACTCTACAACCTAACTCTCGGCCAGGGCCCCAAGTCTGCTATTTTTATAAATTCGTCATTCCTACACGATCCCATTGTCATTTTGCTAAAAGTTTGTAATCTGCTAATTCATAATGATCGATCATTGATCGGTCAACAATGGTCTTGTAATAGAATTGTGGTAAAATGATAATTTCGAGCATATTAAAACCAATAACTGCACAATAACGTTCTAATGGTAAAACACTGAGTCACTGATCAAATAAACTGTCAAAGTTTTAGCAGATAACCGCAAACGTGAAATATTCGTTTGTCAATATGTACGAGATTACCATTCTATGCCACTTCTTTCAATGGAGTGTCAGTGGTTGACCATTGGAAAGTCATAATGACACCATTATGTTAGTAGATTACCAAACTTGTGAAAATCGACAATTATGACATCAATGATAGACTATTCTGACACTATTGTAATAGCAGACTTGAGGCCCAGCACGGATGACAACATCGAATTCGACTCACAGACATTTAAACATTATTTCTTCTGTACAAATCATCCTATATGCTAAAATATGAGATACTATCATAATGACAACAATATCAACCATATCCAAAAATACTAGAGTTGTGAACCCTCCTTCTCACAAACCGAGGTGACTGTACTTGTGAACCCTTCCTTCTCACAAGCAATAAATACATAAATAAGATAAACTAGAAAATAAGTCACGGAAGCTGTGAACCATCCTTCTCACAAACCGAGGTGACTGTACTTGTGAACCCTTCCTTCTCACAAGCAATAAATACATAAATAAGATAAACTAGAAAATAAGTCACGGAAGCTGTGAACCATCCTTCTCACAAACCGAGGTGACTGTACTTGTGAACCCTTCCTTCTCACAAGCAATAAATACATAAATAAGATAAACTAGAAAATAAGTCACGGAAGCTGTGAACCATCCTTCTCACAAACCGAGGTGACTGTACTTGTGAACCCTTCCTTCTCACAAGCAATAAATACATAAATAAGATAAACTAGAAAATAAGTCACGGAAGCTGTGAACCATCCTTCTCACAAACCGAGGTGACTGTACTTGTGAACCCTTCCTTCTCACAAGCAATAAATACATATGTAAAATCATAAAAATTACTTAAGCGCCAAGTTGGTAGTGAATCTAATTTCACACAAACATGAGTCGTGAGAACCTTACGTCTCACAAATAAACATAGTAAAGAGAAATTATTAATTTTTGACTAAACAATCGTACTAAAAATGAAATCACATTACAGTCTGTCAAGAAAGTCATGAAAAGAATGTTTTGGGAACTACTGTTTTTGCTAATACTGGCAACACTGAATAATTGTTAAGCTGAGTACCTGAACTGTCAAGTCGTATCTGTGTGGTTGATTTTTTACAATATTTCGGTGCTATTTCGAGTTTTTTAAATCGTGTAAGCGTTAAGATACAAAAAATGAATCGAAATGTTTATAAGAGCGGTGCGAGACAAATTATATTTAAAGTTTTTCAAGGGTGTATGGCCGAAATTCAAGGTGGGAGTGCTGGGACGAACAAAGACGATGTTTATGGTCGAACAGCAAAGTTAACCGGTACGTAAATATATTCTAAAGTTTAACACACTAACGGAAATATAATGTTTTGACAATCTTCTGTTTTTAAGTACAATTTATCTATCTTTAACATTGTTTATGTCTTGCTAAGGTTATGAAATTTACCTACGATTTATTATACTACCACTTAACGGTTTTGATATTTTGGTGTTTTTTATTTAGGTATGATAAATGTATTTGTATATTTAACATATCTTTATTGACTTCAGGTGTTACCGAAAGTACAGTTCGGCGCATTGTGGACTAAGGCATGAAGAATGGAGGTAAATTTTCAACGCTTGGAAAACACAGGAAAGGCCGACCTACGAAACAAACTACGAGTCAGATGATGGCCGGTTTCATTTTGAAGAAGTTTCAGGCAACATTTCTGGAGTCGAATACCTCGACTCTGATTATTTGGATTCGGATTAAGATTTATTTCATAAACTTTTTATTTTTGCAATGAGCTCATACCTATCGATACTCAGCGCCATGCTGACGGCAGTGCAGAGAGGCAAAACATCGTGATTTGCACTTTGTAGTAAGTACATAAATGCTAGTAGCTGAAAGGACGAAAACAAGGGTTGATCAAACCAGACATTCTTATGAATATAAAACCAGATATCCAGAAGAATGTCTGTTTTGATAAACTCTTGCGTGTAGGTACGTAGGATAAACATATAATTATCCTAATAAGCAAATAGAGAAGTCTGGTTTCGTCGCAATGTTTATAAAACAAAATTCAGACTGGTAGAGAATGCCTAAGGCATTAACTCCGCCTTTGTACTTTTGTGTTGGATAAAGTTTTAATAAATAAATGAGAACTACTGTAACTATTATGTATCAGGTAAAATTAAACGTCACTTGAATGAAAATTAGTTCTAATAAAAATGTTGTTCGCCACTACGACAGAGTAAGTACTTTTATTTATAGGGAGCCACTACCAATGAAAGTCAAAACTCGTTTGCAAGCATGTATTAAATAGATAGACGAGTGTCAGATAGATCGGTAAAATAATGTACCTACACGGCAGTAAAGGGACCGTAAATCGGTAATTATTATTTTATAAATAAAAGTATCAATATCTTTTAGTCGAAGTTTATTGGGATACCATGTTAATGATGGTGGCGCCCTCCCTTCTTTTCATGACTTTCTTGACAGACTGTACCTTTTAATATTTATTAAAATATATGTTATTTGTTTAACTTCTACATTATATTTTATATCCTCTATTTCGAACTCAATAAAATCAATCAGTGTAATCATAAGTCAACATACAAATATTTATGAAAACTTTCTTAATTTATTCATCATGGTGGAAATGGTGAGGCTGGTAATGGTATAATGTAAATTGAAAACTAATTGGCAATCCTAAATTAGCTTACACATCCGTATCTTCACTACTATCGCTATCCTGCTCATTATCAACATCATCATCACTGCCCTCGTTTACATCTAGAGCAGCTACGTGAACCCATGGTAACATACTGTCGGCAGCGACAGTAGTTTTGCGTTTATTTCTGGTACTAGACAATCCAGGTATAGCAGCCAATCTATAACGATCATTGCCCAATACAGCGACTACACGATAAGGCCCAATGTAAGGTGGTATTAGTTTTTTACTTTTCCCGTCATTTGTAAACGAAGTACTCGTAATTTTCACAAGATCACTCTCACCGTATACACGCGCATGAGGTCGGTTTTTATCATGAGCGGATTTTTGCTTTTCCTGTTCTACATCTATTCTATCCTTAACAGATTCACGTATGATTTCTGGATCTAGTTCCTCTCTACTTTCCCGAACCAACTCGTTAAGTCTAGGGTCAATCTCTGCGTTCATATTTAATCCGAACATGACCTCAGCCGGCGTCCTACCCGTGGTCTTTTGGCGAGTATTATTCATACCCCACTGAACTCTACCTACTTTATCATCCCAGTTTCTTTCATCAAAATTTAGGTTTTGAGCAGTCAATGAGTTTAAAATGGTGGGATTGTACCGCTCTACTTGTCCGTTCGATCTCGGGCTAGCGACAGCGTTTAAAATGTGGCGAATACCTTTGTCTGAACAAAAACGTTTAAACGCGTGTGAAGTGAAACATGTGCCACGGTCACTAATGACACGGTCAGGTACTCGAAAAGTACAGAATATGTCTTCGAGAACTCTTACAGCCGTCTGTGTTTTGGTGTTTCGTACTGGTTTAATGAAAACGAACTTTGTGAACGCGTCCACTAAAACAAAGAGGTAAGAATTCCCCAACTTGGAACGAACAAAGGGCCCGAGGTGGTCAACGTGAATGGTGTGGAAAGGTACTTCTACTTTGGTGATCGTGTGTAAATGACCCTCATCAACCGCGGTTTTCTTAGAATATGCGCACTCAAGACACGCTTGAACATATTTCTTAACAAATCGTGACATTTTGGGGAACCAATACGTTTTCTTAATACGTTCTAATGTCTTTTCTACCCCAAAATGTCCGATATCGTCATGATTTATGCGGCATAGTTGCCACCTAGCGCCCTTTGGTACTACCCAGCGTAAATTATTACTATCTCCGTTCAAGCATTTGAAAAGTTTGTTATACTTTATCAAATAGTTTTCTTTAATATATTTTAAATTATCAGCATCCATATCAGTAGTCAGTATGTCGCGAATTCGACGGAGTTCCGAATCAGCCATCTAACCAGTCGTCACTAGAAATCAACATACTGCTCGGATACTGGTCAATTTCGATTGTGTCATCAACTAATTCAGTTGGGTTTCGCGAAAGAGCATCCACATGTGCCATCTTAATACCGGCGCGATATTCTACAGTACATTGAAATTCTTGTAGGAGTAGCCACCAACGAGCTATACGTGGAATGATGTCTCGTTTCGAAAAGGTTGAACGCAAAGCGATCTTGAAGCTTTGACCCAACAGGTAAACTCGAAATATCTTCAGTGAACATGCTACAGCCAGGGTCTCAAGTTCAAATGCATGAAAATTCTTCTCCTCGGGAGAGGTTTGCCTACTGTAGTATGCCACAGGTTGGAA
Source organism: Mythimna ferrago (assembly GCA_910589285.2). Lineage (NCBI taxonomy): Eukaryota > Metazoa > Arthropoda > Insecta > Lepidoptera > Noctuidae > Mythimna > Mythimna ferrago. Next base: position 26,206,361 of record OU342692.1, read on the forward strand.
AGGGTCGCGCGCATTATTACGTTGAAGTAATATCCCGCCTATTCTTACTCTACTTGCATCAGTATGCAATTCCGTTTCGGCAGTCGGATCATAAATTGCTAATATCGGTCGGTCAACTAGTCTATCCTTAAGTGTCCTAAAAGCTACCTCTTGATCCTCAGTCCAAACCCAATCCGCACCCTTCTTGAGCAACCTATTCAGTGGGTGTGCTAAAGTCGCGAAGTTTCTGATGAACTTTCTGAAATAGCCCACCAATCCGAGAAACTGACGCACCGAGTGCGAGCTGGTTGGACAAGGAAAATCTAGGACAGACTACATTTTCTTATTACCAGGGCGAACGCCTGCGGCGCTAATTTCGTATCCTAAATAAATTATCTGATTCTGAAGAAAATCACATTTTGATAAGTTAAGGGTTAAGTTTGCCTTCTCCAGTAACTGCATCACTCTTTCAAATCTTTCCAAGCATTCCTCAACACTCTTTCCGTAAATGAGAACATCGTCGATATATACCATAGCCTCTGTAAATATTCATCATCTGCTGAAAAACAGCGGGCGCATTTGCTAACCCAAAAGGCATGCGATTAAATTCGTATTGACCGTCCGGGCACAAATGATGTGAGAGGTTTCGAGTCTTCGGTTATTGGTACCTGGTAGTAACCAGATGCCATGTCCAGAGTAATGAAGAAAGATTGACCTGAAAGTCGGGCAATCTCGTCCTCAATAATTGGCATCGGGTACCGTTCTTTTGATGTTATTGAATTCAAAAGCCTATAGTCAACACATAATCTCTGCTTACCATCCTTTTTGCGCACTAGTATGATAGGACTAACATATTCTGAAGCAGGTTCCCTAATTATTCCAGACTCCAGCATTTCTCCTATCATTTCCCTCACTTGCTCCCGTTCTTTATGTGCTAATCTATATGGTGGGTATACAACAGGGCGTTTACTTGTTAATTCAATATTCATTTCTGTGGTGCTTGTACACCCTAATTCTTTAAGAGACGTTGCAAAACAATGTTTATATCTAACAAGTATATCCATCAATTGTTGCCGATGAGACTCATCGACTGCAATTCCTATTTTGACTTGACTAGCATCGGCCTCTACCGTCGATGAGTCTGACGGAGAGAATACACTATTAACTACCTGGACCTTCGAACCCCTACCGATGACAACACCCTCTTGCAACCGACAGCATTTAGACAATGGCGTTATATAAATGTAAAGGAAGTTATCTTTAACTCGATATACTCCTCCGTAAACAATGAACTGTTGCTTAGGTTTTCCTATAACTTTCTCACTTAGTAAAAGATCTCCATCTTTCATTGTGTCAACACGGCTCTTAACTACAACTGGACCAAAGACAACGACATCTGAAGCTACCAATATATTAGTGACTGTATTTTCATGAAAGTCTGTACTAGGAAAAATCAGCTCGTTACAATCAAGGAATTTTAACTCTTCCGCATTTTTATACACGACGACATATGACTGCTCTGTGAAAGACTGTCCTACAAGCAAGGGTAAATCAAGAAACCTATCCTCGACTACATGACACAAAACAAGACCATTTACACCATCAATGCTTAAATCGACCTCCACTCCGCCATTGGACCGAATAATGTCATTACCAAAACCTCTTAGAGGTATAGAAGGACTATTGTAGGTTAGACCTAATTTTAAAGCCATGGATTGTGTAATTAACGTAACCTGACTACCAAAATCAATAAAAGTTTCAGTTGGAGTATTATTTATCCCAGCTTCTTTAACGAACTTTGAATTTGATTCCGACGTTGATATTTGCATCGACTTTTGCACGTTATCAGAATTTTTATTGTTTCCTAGTTTAGTCCCACAATTTTCAGTTTTATGACCGATTCTACGGCATTTTTCACATTGCATTGCATTGGGGTTTTGGACATTAAGATACGGGTGCCTTATCTCTTTGCAATTGAAACAAAATAATTCAAAGCGATTATTACTATTACTGTTCTTTTCAGATTTATTATTTGGAAGCTTAGATGCACCGGAAGTTTGACCTTTAGACTGGGTACGATCATAGGGTTGTGTATATGTAATCTGCTTATTGCTCATAAGAATTGTAACAATTGATCGGGTTGGGTGCAACGTATCACATTGGCGCTAGACCTCATTGTCCTATCAATCAAACCATGGATTATACATTCCACTGCACGTTTGCCATCAATGTCACAACGATTCAAAAGAGCCAATTTTTCGTAATAATAAACCAGAGGTTCATTGAACCTAATCTTTCTCCTGAGCATCTCCTCCAAGGATTGGCCATAATTTTGATCGAACGGGAAGGCACATGTCAATTTGTGCTGCCACTCCATGTAAATAGTATGGAGTTCAAGCTCTCAAACCAAGTTTTAGCCAATCCTTGTAGTTTCTGCATGGCAAAATGTATAACAGTTCTCTCGTCCCAGCCGTAAACAGTGGCATGCTCATTTACCTTTTTAAGCCAAATATCAATTCGCTGACTCTTTGAAGAAGGGTCAAAGTCTGGCAAAATATTTTTGGGATTAATACTACTACTGTTAATACTATGTGACGGAAGTGTCGCTGTTATCGGCTGTGATCGAGGCTTAATATTGCTTATAAAGTTCATAACATCTCTATGTGTAAAAGTTGGACTATCTGACCGTATATCCCGTGGTGTCGCTGGTGCGGCGTCAGCGGCATCCGCACGAGATTTCTTCACTGCCGGACGATTACGGGAAGAGCTTCTATCTCGCGGCCGGAAACGCTCCAGTTCGTTGTCCTTCGACAAACGGTGGTGGCCGCGCTCAGCGCCACCCGATGGTGACCGGCGTCGTCGAAGGCTGCGCTCCCGTCTCAATTCACTCTCCAAAACACGAAGTTGTTCGCGATGTTGCTCCAGCTCCTGTTCCAGTTTTCGGGCGCTGCCGCGCCCCTGTTCTTGATCTGGAGTGCGCACACGACTGCGGCTAGCTAGGTAGCTGCCGCCTGTTCGGCGCGTACGACTGCGACTCCGTCGGCTTAAGTATGCACTCCGATCAGCTTCGTTGCGGGTTGGCGTCCTCAGGCGCCGCCGCGTAGAAGTTCACTAGCTCGTTGCATCGTTTCTCTGGAACTTGTAAATGTAAGCAATGTAACTTCTCAAATTCAAACATAATAAAAACGAAAAGTGATTAAATGGCGGTATATCAAAATTTATAATTGAATTATCTCGAAAACGGGGCCTCGTTGGTCAAAAATAACGAAATTTTTGGCCCTCCATGCACCCACTAGGTGTGTGGGAAGTACCATATACATATATTTTTCATTACTCATACTCTGAAAGTAGGTCTGAAGTTGCCTGAGGAGCGGGCTGAAAGTGATACTTTTCATCCCTAGGGAGTTTTACTTTACAACTGACAGCTGTCAAATTATTAAAAAAAAAAACTAGTTCTATCTTCACATTTTTATTGAACCATGTTCCAATTTTCCATACAGCCAGTCAATCACAGCGCGATATAAAATTGAAATAACTTAAAGACAAGTAGAGTCTGTGCGGAAAGTAAACCATCGTGGGATTTGAGGGCGCTGCTGTAGATAAATATCGTTTTTGTTATGTTAGCAACATTGTGACGTCATTATAGTGCGACTGTTAAATCTTGATATTTTGAAACTATGTTAGACTAGCTTCTTCCAGCGGCTTCACCCTATAATAAAAATTATCCTTTTGGCTGCATTTGCTCACCTAATGAAACTGCAAAGTTATAGCTTATGTGCTATATTATTGCCATCTTTATGATTAAGTTCATCTGTCTAGTAATTTTTGCGCGACACATCCATACATACCAGTACCTCCATCCATCTTCACAAACTTTCACATTTATAATATTAGTAGCCTATTTATTGAACTTGCTCACGTGATGAAACTTTGCAAAAATATAGGTTATAAGCTATATTATTGCAACGTTTATCATTAAATTCATCCGTTTATAAGTTTTTGCGTAATGTCGTTAATTGTGGTGACACCTGGAGGACGCCTATGTCGAACAGTGGACGTCTTTCGATTGTAATGATGATGAACATTTAAATGCAAACACGAACCGGTAAAGGAAAATAGCGTGAAGAAACTGCTGTACTGCCTATCTAGGTAGGTTCCACCAACGACCACTTACCCAGTTCCAACGAAAATGGTTTTATCACTTTGACTGGGATCGGTCTATTATCACTGACTGGAATATTGTAGCTAGCAGCAAGTTTATGTTTACCCCAGTTAAATTTAAAGATAAAAATGGGACACACTACCACTTTCTCGTTGTCTTCCTCGGTACATTTTTCCCTTTTGCTAATCAATGAAAAATATGAACTTAATGACTATGAAAATAAAGTACACTTCAGAATTTGTAAGGTTGCTTCGTAAAAAATCTATTTAACCTGTAAGGGACCAAGTGATCCTTGGGATCACTTGGTTGTGCGTCTGTTTATCTGTTAAGACCCTTTAACTCGAGAACGCTTGGAGGTATCGAGTTAAAATTAAAACCATACACTCAAATCTGCGGTCTTTTGAAGTTGTGAAAAAATCAGACTTCTGAGTTAACGAAAAAAAATAATACGGCCGTTTATGTCGCAAAAAAACATATATTTCGATACTCAAGGGAATCAAAGTTCAAAGGGGGTGACGTTGACCTAGAATCCTGAAATTTGGCATAAATCAAGGTCTCATAGAATAAATACAGGAAAAAATCTGAAAATAGTAAATTTGTAGATCCGCCACAAAAAAAAAAAAAATTTGCAATTCGGAAAAATCTTCGTAACTCAATTCGGGAATTGATTTCATAGATAAATTTGTACAGAATCCTCAGTGCGTGAGTCCAACTCGCACTTGCCCTTTTTTATTTTAGTTACTTTAGCCTTACTTAAGCCTGAAAAGAAAAATTCTAAGTTAGTCGAAATGCATTATAAATTTAAAGTATCAATACTCTTTATACTAGCCATCGAAAATATTGACCAAAACAAAATAAACAAATATCGTCATGTTTAAATGAATTTCCGTTTAATTTATATATATTTGAAAATAACAGGGATAGGAGTTCACCTAGGAAGTCTAAAAACATTAAAATAAAAGTGTTACGTACCAAAAAAACAGCATACCAATGTTTCCCAAGTTCGTGACTTTGTTTTGATCAATAATGGTGTGATTTGCCATTTGTTATGTTTGGCAAAACTGTAATATATTAAATATTAATTCCCTTGCAGCTCAGTGAAATTTTTTATCACATTTCTGAAGATTTCAATTAAAAATCACAATAAAATAACATAATAAACAAACCTTCTGTCAACATTATTTGACGTTTGGCATTTGACGGATGGCTGGGTTGGGTTGCTACTTAAAATCTTTAATGTTGTTTTCACTTTACGCCACGACGGTTCTTTTATCGCACAGACAATTAAATAATGTTATATTTTAAGTGATTTATTTGTTCAACTATATCTTTAAAATTCTTTATTTTTATAAGATTACAATTAATTTCTAATTTTTCATTAATGAGGCTGAATAGCTGGCCGGCCGCAGAAAAAAAAAAACAAAATGGCGGGAAAGTGGCAATCAGTCGTTGGTTTTTTCGAGTTTTGTTTACATTATCGTAAACCAGAGATTTGTATTAACACGTTATGTTTATTAGATTAAAATAGTGATTTAACGCCTAATTTCATAAGAGAAGAGGCTAAAGCAGTAGTGGAATGCCTTTTACCGCCTAAATCAGAAGAAAGATACCTACTTAAAATCATAGGTACGACGACTCAGGTTTTACAATTTTTTTATTTTATTTTTAGTTTCCTCGTATTCGTAATGAAAAGCACAGTGTTTACCTCGGGGTGAAAGTAACCCATTTAACCCCTCGAATTAGCGACCTCGCTTCGCTCGGCCGCCAACTCCTTCTCGGGACGAAATGGGTTACTTTCACCCCTAGTGTAACAATGTACTATTGAAACCTGAAAACTGACTTTTGAAAACTAACCCCTATAATCACAAAATACAAACACATCAAGGAATTCTGTAAACTGTAGTTTAAACTAAGATAAGCGGGCAGAAAGCAGGCTAATCCCACTTCTGAAATGTAGGGTTGATTAGGAATAGTACAATAAAACTCACGTGAAATATCTGAAGGGTAGGTATCTGTATAATTTCTTCTCGATACACAACTTGGACACGTCCGTATTCGATGCTGTCCCCGAGCAAATAGGCCGACTCCACCGCCGCGTGCGTCGTTCGAATACGTCAGGATGACAGTTGTGTTGCCAGTGTAATAATTAAAAATGTTCCAATATAATCAAGTGAAATGTGACATCGATTTAAAAACCTAACAGTGACAACAGTAAATTCAAATTTTGCGCCAAACCGTACCGCCAAGTTTCGGGTTTTGACGAGTAAATTTCGTGTTTCATTCTAAAAACTTTATGTGGACAGACGGACAGACAGACATGGCGAAACTATAAGGGTACCTAGTTGACTACCTACGGAACCCTAAAAATGAACCATTTTAATAAAGCTAAAACCAGTCGACGCTCAATAGCAGTGACGTCGTGCAAACAATTTTTACGTTGCCTTACTAAATTGCGTAAAACAACGTCTTTATTTGGGTTATGGGACATCTCGCCCACGTAAAAACTGGCCTGTGGGCCAGATGTCCACTTTTTAAAATGTGCATGGGTAGATTCGCCCGAACCAGTTTAGTAAAACGGGCCAGATGTCCACTGTTAAAAATTGAAGGGATATTTCGTCCTAATTGGTTATTTATTAATTAAATAGCTGATAAATCTGCAAATCATAGCATCAAATGATAATTTAATTGTTTTTACAAAAAAAACAGTAAAGTACCTAATCATCATAATTATTAAACTTTTAAGTACATAATTAGTATAACTTGAAACTTAAATTACATAGTTTTTTTCGAATCGCACTAATTTATTAAGAGCCTAGCCTACACTCTAGCTTTGAAGACACCTAAATTATAATCGGACGAGAAGACTGTAGCAAGCTAATTGTTCCAAATGTACGCGGTTTATATGATAAAGCAAAACGATTAGTCCAGATCGTGATTTGTATAACATTAGAAGCTATACATACCGGTGTGAAGTATCGCCGTACCTTTGCAAGAATGCCGAGTTTTCTAGCAGCTACCTTGGCATTGGACTCAATGAACCGCTTATAGATGATATACAGGGTTATTTGTACAACACTAAACACCTTTCAGGACTATGTTAAGAACATCATAAACAACATTTTTTTTTTCTATGACTTTAAAAAAAATATCATATTTTAGTTCATAAGATTTTCATACAAAAATAAAAATATTTAAATTGAGCTTTCTAAATGTTACAAAGTCTACGCGAAGCAAGCGATAGTACAATAACGGAGGGGAGCGGAGATCGTGCGCGGGAGGCGTAGGAGGGTACTTACAGCAAAATACAGAGTTGAAATGTGTTAGATAGTACAACGAAATCTTGAAGGTTTGTTTTTGGTAAATGTGTTATGTTTTGTAAAAAGTCATAGAACAAAAGTTGTTGTTTATGATGTAAGTTATACAGTCCTACAGGGTTGTTAGTGTTTTACAAATACCCTAATTACGTATAATACATAATTTTACAAATTACATATTTTTTCAATGCAGTGTCCTACGCTTATCTCTTGATCCACTAATTCTTTTAGAATAGTTTAATATATATAATAGTTTTAAAAGTTTAATATATGATGATTAGGTACTTTACTGTTTTTTTTTTGTAAAAACAATTAAATTATCATTTGATGCTATGATTTGCAGATTTATCAGCTATTTAATTAATAAATAACCAATTAGGACGAAATATCCCTTCAATTTTTAACAGTGGACATCTGGCCCGTTTTACTAAACTGGTTCGGGCGAATCTACCCATGCACATTTTAAAAAGTGGACATCTGGCCCACAGGCCAGTTTTTACGTGGGCGAGATGTCCCATAACCCTTTATTTAGAATATTTTTATAAACCTAGTTCTAATACATATTCTCCTCATGTGAATATATTATTTTTTACACCACCTGCTCGATAATGTCGTTTTATACGTCATACAAACCTCACTTAAAGCAAGTCATTCTATCCCTAGGGAGATAATGCAGTATGGCCGATCCCTAGGGAATAATGAGATTTGAATTTGGAACATTAAAATTCGTCAACATTGTGAATTAAAATGTAGGCGCATCGAACAAGTTGACTTGAAATTCAAACCAAAGAGTATGTAATCACTATGATTCAAACTGGCCACTAACAAAAAAAAAAGAAAATAGAATAAAACGTGCGTACTGACGGGAGCGTTACAGAAAATTGAAACTATATGTAGAATCTTGGAGTAGTGAATTTTGTTTGTTTGATGAACTTGTAAATAGTCGTATAAAGTCTGTCTAATAAGTAAACCGACTTGGGAATTTTGTATAATGTTTAATCATTTAAAAAATACTATACGATACTTTTCATGGTTCTTCTGTTAGGAAACAATGATCTCTATCTCTTAATTAACCTTGATTATTGAACCCGTGTTGACTACATCAGATTTAATTAAATCCTGATAATTACCCAAGTCGTTTAACTTATTAGATAGACTCTAATACTTATATTTCTCTAGTATATTTGGTCCACCAAATTGTCTGTTAATTATCTCACAGATGGTGTAAAAAGTAGAGTATGCAACACGGGGATAAAGCTGTCTTTGTCTTGGGCGGCTTGAATTCCTCACTTCACTCAGGTTTCTTTATTAACTCCCTCGCGATGCTCGGGAGTTAATTTTATAAATCCCTCACTGTCGTTCGGGATTAATATCAGCAACCTTCGTTTCGTTCGGAATTCAACATGCCGCCCGCGACTTAAAGACACTGCTTTATCCCCTAGTCACATAAACTACTATTATAATAATATATTCACATGAGGAGAATGTTGGTCTTCGGAGAGATTGATAGAAGACGTCTTAATATAGCTGTAGGTAAGTGTCTTTATTTTTCATTTTATTTATACTTCTTGTTTAAACTTACACATTTTTATGCTGTGACGTAATCAAACATCTTTTTAATTATAAATACTTACACATAAAGTAACATCTGTTTCGTTTCTTTTGTTTCAGAGAAATACAGTCAGATTGTGGCTTAAAACTATAGCAAACAATACAAGTCAGGACGTAAAATTGAAATAACTGCTGGTCATCCGTCAAGTCCATTTTGCCCAAGAATATCTGGATTTCTATCTGAGAAAAAAGACATGTTATTATACTGCCGTATACTCGTCGAACTGGCGGGTATGACTCTGGGTTACCTGTGTTGAATGTCTTCTGTGGAACCTGGTTAACTTGTAGAAATTGGTGGCCGATTCAGTGATAAATATTACGTGACGTAATGTCATCAGGGCGTGTAAGCAACAATGGATAATTGTTTACTTCTTGTAAGCAGCCACAATACCTTCTTGTCAGTGCTTATGTGTAGTGTATTGGTTAAATAAATCATAGTAATTTTAATTTGTTAGGAAGTGTTTATATAATAAATTAGGTAACTGATCTTTGTTTCTTTCATAATCAAACTTAAAATGCTACTTAAAACCTGTCTTCTTCTTCTTCTTCCTGCCCTTGTCCCATTTTATTTGGGGTCGGCGCAACACGTTTTTTCTTCCATTCTGTCCTGTCACTCGTCACGCTATCACTAACTCCCTTTTCTTTCATATCACTTCTCACACAATCCATCCAAACATGCTTTTCATCTCTCCTCTTTACATGACCATACCAAGACAAACGATTTCCTTTCAACCTTTCAGTCACTGGCGCCACTTTCAAACTTCCCCTAATATACTCATTTCTCACTTTATCCATTCTCGTCACACCACACATCCATCTTAACATTCTCATCTCCGCTACATGCAATCTTTTTTCATCCGTCTTTTTCACAGCCCAACATTCTGATCCATACAGTATGACAGGCCTTATCACGGACTTGTAGATTTTACCCTTCAACTTGAGGGGCATCCGTGGGTCACAAGTTGTTCCCGTGACCTGTCGCCATTTCATCCATCCTGCGTTGATCCGATGTGTTACGTCCCGGTCTACCTCACCATCCCCTTGGACGAGCGACCCGAGGTACCGAAAGTCGGAACAGATCGGTATGGGCGTTCCGGCGAGAGCTAAGGGCACTGGATTGGAGAGACCGCCGAAATCGCAGAACAAGTACTCCGTTTTGGTTCTACTCAATTTCAGGCCAACACTCTCCAATCTGTGCCACCACACCTCCAATCTGTTCTGGACCTCTAGGCCACTCTCGGCAACCAGCACAATGTCATCGGCAAACAACATACACCAGGGAGCCTCTTCCTGAATGTCCGACGTCAGAGCGTCCATTATCATCAGGAAGAGGTAAGGGCTGAGGGCCGAACCTTGGTGTAAGCCGACAGCCACATTGAAGCTTCCAGTAGTGCCCACTGAAGAACGGACTTGGGTACTGCATCGACTGTACATCGCTCGGATCAACTGCACATACTTCCCAGGCACACCTTTCTCCTTAAGGGCCCACCACAGAACCTCACGAGGTACCCGGTCATATGCCTTTTCGAGGTCAATGAATACCATGTGCAAGTTTTTATGCGCACCTCTGTATTTCTCGCACAGCTGGCGTATAGCAAAAATGGCATCCGTTGTACCCCGACCAGGCATAAAACCGAATTGGTTCTGTGAAATTTCACTCTCTTCTCTCAGTCGCCTTTCAATAACTTTCTCCCAAGCTTTCATAGTATGTGACATTAACTTTATTCCTCTATAATTGTTGCACTCCAGCACATCACCTTTGTTCTTAAAAATGGGCACCAAAGAACTGCTGCACCACTCATCAGGTATGGCTTCTTCCTGCAACAACTTATTGAAGAATAAAGCTAACCACGTCCATCCATCTACTCGCAATAACTTCCACACTTCAACTGGTATTCCATCTGGACCAATGGCTTTACCATTCTTCATTCCATTTACTGCTATCCTAACTTCATCCATACTAACCATTCTCACTAACCCCACATTCACTGGTTTATTCTCTAACACACTACTCCAATTATTTTCCTCATTCATCAATCTTTCAAAATAGTCCTTCCACCTCTTTTTGATTTTCTCATCATCCGATATAACCATTCCAGTTTCATCTCTTATACATCTTACCTGGCAAACGTCTCTCGTCTTTCTCTCTCTTATTCTAGTAAGCCGGTATAGTTCTTTTTGGCCTGCAGGACTGTCCAGTGTGTCATATAATTTGTCCTGGGCTCTTGATTTTGCTATGGCCACGGCTTTCTTCGCTTTCTTCTTTAAAATGTCATACTCACTCTTTTTTTCACCTTTTAAACTAGCGTTTCCTGGCTCTACACGCTGCCATTCCTTGAATTTTCTCTTCTTTTCTTTCAATACATTCTGAACTTCTGTCGACCACCACCATGTATCCCTATCTATTATGCCCTTTCCTTTCGTCTCTCCCAAAATATCTTTCGCTGCATGCCTGATACACCCAGCTATCTCATTCCAGCTTTCATTTATACTTCGATCATTCATATCTCCCATCTCTATCATTCTGTCCACCACTCGTTCCCTGAACTTATTCGCACAATCATTCCTCTCTAACATATGCCATTTTATTTTAGGGGGAGGATGCTCTTTGTGTTTGTTAGACAGTATTTTGACTACTGATGTCATAACTAGGAGTCTGTGTTGTGAAACTAGGTCTTCTCCTGGCAGTATTTTGCAGTCTTTGACATGCTTTAAGTTGTTGCGCCGAACTAAAAAGTAGTCAATTTGGGTCTTATGACTACCACTTTTATACGTGATCATGTGTTCGTCTCTTTTCTGGAACCACGTATTGGCTACTGCCAGGTCAAATGCAGTAGCGGATTGCAGCAGCGTCTCTCCTTCACTGTTCAGACTACCGAAACCCCATCCCCCATGCACTCTTTCATAAACACCTTTCATTCTTCCCACATGTCCATTAAAATCACCTCCAACTATCAATTCTTCATGAACAGGGATGTTCATTAAAGCTCTATCAAAATCCTTCCAAAACTTCTCTTTCACTGTTTCATCACATCCTACTTGTGGTGCATACACACTAACTACATTCAACATCACATTCTCTAACATAACTTTCACAACTATAATTCTATCACTAATCCTTTGTACTTCCATCACGCATTCTTTCAATCTACTGTCTAACACTATTCCAACACCATTTCTTTTTCCATCACTTCCACAATAGTAGAACTTGTATCCCTCACCAATTTCTCTCGCTTTTGTTCCTCTCCATTTAGTCTCCTGCAAGCATGCTACATTTATCCGTCTTCTTTTCAATACATCCGCTAACTCTCTGGCCCTTTCAGTCATAGTCCCTACATTCCAACTTGCATACCTCAATCTCATTTCCCGAGCTTGCTTCTTACGTTGCACCCGCCCGGGGTGGTGCAACAACCCTGGTCCATTTCCCAAAGGAGCCGGGTGCTGCCCCTGCGCGTCGCCTGTGGGGTACGCCCTAGTCCTATCGCGCAATCTATTGAAACCGAACATGTTGCAAAGGGATTTGGCTAGTTTTTTAAAGTCGGCCGCCAGCCTGACACCAACCCTCCTTGGGAATGCTTTTGTTGGTGGTATACCCGCCACCATACGGTGACCTCAGGTGCTCAACAGTACGCACGGTCTCAAAATGTCCCTTAGTCGCCTCTTACGACACCCACGGGAAGAGATGGGATGGTGTTATTCTTTAAAACCTGTAAAGTAGTTAAAATGTTAAAATATTTGGTGCTATTTTCACTTTGATTTTTTGAGCAGATATTACAGTTAATGCAGTGATGCTATTGTTATAAAATAGAAATATTATATATTTCTAATCTTGTAACATGTTGATTCACAGCATTACTCTTCTTTAAAAATAAAATTAGTATTTCATTAGCACTATTGAAATAAATAAACAGTCTTTTTTCCTGTATTACAAATAATATTCTACCATATCAAAAGCAGTTTAATTCATTTATTCATTAAACCCCAAGCGAACGCCAGCGTTCGCGCACCTATTGTCTTTCTATTGTGTCTGCAATTTCCACGATTGAAAGGTTAATATTGTAACTTCTGTTATATGTTTTACCTTTATATATAGTTATAGACGAGTAATGATTTTTTTAATGTAAATTGTAAATATTACTTGAATAAATCGTTACCTATCCTAACCATTTTTGTTTTTTAATCATGTTGCTATTATGTTTGAATAGTTAATTTAAATTTATTAATTTAATATAAATTATAATTTGATTTCAAAAATCATAATCCAATATTATAAACGCAAAACTACTAAAAGAAGCACGACGGATTTACTGTTAGACACATTAGACTAATTTGACTTACGATATTATGTTGAAATTAACAAGTGCATTATGAGACAAAACGTTACCTCTTAAAGATCAAATTGACGTGACAGTATTCTATAATATTTGACTACCTACCTCTCGTTATATTCGTTTAAATTATTATGCTCCGAATTGATTATCATGTATCTTCTGCTAATTGCAGAAGGTTCAAATTCGTCTAACTTTTATGATGTCTTACATTACCTTCTGCTGTTACGTGGGTCAGATTTCTTGGGTCTTTGTGTGTACACATTTTACCACTTTAGAAGTGTCTCTCGCGCAAACTATTCAGTTTAGAAAAAATAATATTAAAAACCTCAATATCATTTTTGAGGACCTATCCATAGATACACCACACGTACGGGTTTGATGAAAAAAACTTTTTGAGTTTCAGTTCTAAGTATCCCCATACTTAGAATTGAAACTCGAAAATTTTTTGCTTTTTTTCTATTTTTGTGCGAAAATCTTAATGCGGTTCACAGAATACATCTACTTACAAAGTTTCAACAGTAGGTATAGCTCTTATAGTTTCGGAAAAAAGTGGCTGTGACATACGGACGGACGGACAGACAGACAGACATGACGAATCTATAAGGGTTCCGTTTTTTGCCATTTGGCTACAGAACCCTAAAAAAGTATACAATCGATTAAAAATCGATTCTTTAAATGTGCGAATAAGCCTTATAGGATAAAGGCACAACATCGTAGGTAACTTGTATCTTCGAATAAAGCGACTCATATAATATTGATCGAACTTCACTTCAAGAAGTTCGTTTGATCTTATATTAGTAATTTTTTACACTCCAATATTTCACTTCCACCACCGCCCCCGTTAGCATCCGCTAAGATGACCTCCGTTACAACTCTAGTCTGTATCAGTTGTATAAATTCAAACTACTGATTGTATTTTAACCACAATGTAATCAAATAATTTTGCTTTCCATGAGCCATACAGTTCCACAAACTAAATACACCGCTAAATTTTGATCGTTTTAATCCCGTGGAGGGTCGATCCGGTACATGAAACATTATCGATTTGTAAAGATAAAATTAAAAAATAAAGTACCTTTTTTTCAAAACTCGTATTATTTTACGCATGTACGAAATTAATTTCTTTAAGAAAACATCAGCTGAGCGAGTCCAGTGACCTGAGGTAGTTTGGACGCAACGCCGACTACTACCTGCAGGGACCCTTAAATTCGGATCGACCCTCCACGGGAATAAACGATCAAAATTTAAGGGTTTATGTATATAAGCTACACTAAGTCACATGGTAGGAATCCTCTGTAATGAACAAACACACAAACGGACATAATCTAAATGCTCACAATCACTAACACAATACAAATAGCACTAATTGAGGAAGTAACCATGTTTTATTATTATTGTCTATTTTAACTTTATAGGTAGTAGATGTCTCAGACAGGGTAGCTGGCGCCTTTCCCTTATCTCTGCTTGTAGGAATCCCACCAACAATGTGTGTTATTGACGGTAACGTTATTTGTCGTCCCCGGCGGCCCCGGGTTGCACGAGCTCGGCGCGCTCGGGTGCGGCCGGCTCGTCGCCGCCGGCGTGCTCGGGCGCGGCCCGGTCGTCGCCGGCGGCCGCGTCCATAGCGGCGGCGAGCTCGTCGTCGTCGTCCTTGCCGTACAGGTCCGGGTAGTGCGACATGCACTCCTGCATCACGCTGAACTTCTCGTAGCAGTCGCTGCCTTTGGGCTCCGCGTCACTGCAACATTTAGTATTAATACATAATAAAAATCTTTATTTGAAACTAGAAATAAATATAACAATTTATTTATGATAAACTAGCTGTACCCGCGCGGCTTCGCTCCCGCTCTTCCCTACTTCAGCCTACTATACCCTACTCTACCCTACTCCACCCTACTCCACCCTACTCTACCCTACTCTACCCTACTTCAGCCTACTATACCCTCCTCTACCTTACTCTACCCTACTCTACCCTACCCTACTCTACTCTACCCTCCTCTACCTTACTCTACCCTACACTACCCTACTCTACCCTACACTACCCTAATTTTCATTTTTTTTTCCATAAGAACCTTCTTCTCATAATAACGAACACAACAAAAAAAAAATTAGCGAAATCGGTCCAGGCGTTGTTGAGTTATGCGCTTACCAACACATTTTGCGATTCATTTTTATATTATAGAAAGATAGTTAGTTAGTTCCAAACTATTTTCTTAGCTTATAATCAGAAATCAGAAACGTTTATTTCAAATAGACCAATTACAGACACTTTTGAATAGGGTAGTTTCCAGGGTCAAAATAATTACATTTTATTTAGTCCGTATTTTAGATTATAAAAAAATATTGGACACGTGTTTTTTCTTTTTTCGATTAAACAAAAAATAACAAAGATATAGCCCATTAAAGTTATGTGTGACGTCACCCCGGGCACGGCGGCGTGACGTTACACGTAACTTTAATGGGCTAGGTATATCTTTGTCATTTTTGGTTTAATTTACAAATAAAAAAATACGTGTCCCTTATTTTTGAATAATCTAAAAGACGGACTAATTACATTTTTACGGCAACTCGCCTATTGTCGAAATGTAGGTCAGACAAAAAAGCGAAGCTAAATTGCATGTTCATTCATGTATTGTCATCAGAACTCAGAGCGTGTGCAAAATTTCATCCTGAGTGTTAAGTTAACTACTATAATGTGTATTGGAGTATTTATTTACAATGGAGGATGATAAGGAACTTTTTAGCGATAATGTTGAAACAAGGAGTGTTTTAGCTAGCAGCAACAATTCTATGGCAGGTCAAGATGTGTTGGAGACATTTAATATGGAAGTAACATCAAAGGAAGAATCGATTAAACAGCTAAAACGAGGCTTTGATGAGGACGAAACAGGTTGGAAATTAGTGCAAAATAAAGAAAAAAAATTCAAAGAAAGCAATATTGAGATTTATATTTCGTCGAAGGAAAACTTACCGAGGCAGTTTGCGCTGGCCAGGTTATTTTTAGAAAAGGGGATTAGCGATATAACGAAGGTAAAATACATAAATAGTTACAGATTACGTATTGATTGCAAAAACGAGATGACTGCAACAAAATTAGAAACTTGTAAAGACCTTATAGATAAAGACTGGAGATTTAGTAGACCAGATCACAAAAGTTACTCATACGGTGTCATTAAAAACGTAGATCTCGAGTTAACTGACGATGAACTCAAGAATTGTATATCTTGCCCTGACTCCTTCGAATTGGTTTCATTGAAACGATTAAAGAGGCGTAATTTTAGTGAGGCGCCGGAAGAATTATGGGTTATGAGTGAAGCAGTTCGATTATGCTTCAAAGGAGATATGTTACCTGCATATGTTTATGCCGATAGTTTAAGGATCAAGGTGGAGCCATTTGTATTTCCGGTGTCGCAATGCTCACGTTGTTGGAAGTTCGGGCATACAGCAAGAGTGTGTCCATCCAAAAAAATATTATGCCCAAAATGCGGCAGTAACCACCCAAACTGCGACACACAACATTTTATATGTATAAATTGCGGTGGACCACACATAGCGCTTTCAAAAATTTGCCCTGCATATTTAAAAGAAAAAAAACTTAAAGACCTCATGGCTGAATTTAATTGTACATATAGGAAGGCTTTATTGTTATACGTAGCACCTTCACCATGCAGGGAAGAGTCGGAACACTCGGAACCTATCACAAACACAGCTGATTTATTTCCGCAGCACCCAATAAATATCGACTTCATGGAGAGATCAAACTTACCTTTATATGCAGAGGTGGTCAAAACTAAAGCAGTCGTTCATAATACAACCACCACAAAAGAGAAAAAAAGTGCTAAAAAGATACGATTTGCTAAAGAGGATGAGTGGGTAGACTGGTCACCAAGAGAAGCGGTAGAAGCAAACGAATCAATCAAGGATGACCCTGAGGAACCCAGAGAAAAAGAGGTACATTTTGAGGAGCTGATAGCTCGAATAAAGGAGATAATGTTTTTGAAGAGAAGCACGATAACTGAAAAATTTAAAATGATTATCCAATGTTGTGTAAAGTGGTTAATATTAGTAGTTGTTGATAATGTGTCGGATTGGAAAATAATGAAAAGTTTGTTTGACTTCTTTAATGGATCACGATAAATCCTGTATTCAAATAAACATTCTACAATGGAATGCTCAAAGTGTGAAACCTAAATTAGTTCTGTTAGAACAATTACTAAATCAAGAAAATGTACACATTGCAGCTATAAGTGAGACGTAATTAGAAACGGAAAGTTCCATAAGGCTGAGTAATTACACAATCTATCGTAAGGACAGGTTTGGCGGGTATGGAGGGGTTGCAATTCTTATCCACAAATCAATAAAATCTCAGATGTGTCAAGTCCAAGTCAGTAACCGAGGGATAGAACTAGTTTACGTGAAAGTTTTTAATTGTGGCATGCTAGAAAACATTGTTTCCATTTACTGTCCACCCTCGCTTCGAACTTGTCAAAGCGATTGGGATGCTTTACTTTCGATTGTTCCAAAAAATGCGATTATTCTAGGAGATTTTAACGGACACCATTCTAATTGGTCAAATAAAACGGATAGTAGGGGTGTTCAAATTTTTGAAGCATTAGTGGACAATAACTTTATTTCTTTAAATAATGGCAGCCCTTCTCGTTTAAAAATGGTTAACTTACAGTGTCAAAAGTCCTCACCCGATATTTCTTTGGTATCATCTGATATAGCATTACTTTTCAACTGGGCAGTCATGAATGAGACATTAGGGAGTGATCATAGAGTTATTAAAATCACTTCAAATGTCCAGGCTGAGCCTCCATCAATAGCCCCTAAAAATTTCAAAAATACTGATTGGATCTCATACAGTGAGTTACTAAACACCCTTTTTTCTGAATTTAATTTTTCTGGAGACTTACAGACCGATTATGATTCCTTCATCGATTGTATTAACTTGGCCTCTGATATTTGTATCCCTTTAGTTAAAATTAACCCTAATCCGGATAGTAAATTTTTGCCTAAACCTTATTGGAATTCTGAGCTGTCTAAATGTACTATCGATTGTATTAACTTGGCCTCTGATATTTGTATCCCTTTAGTTAAAATTAACCCTAATCCGGATAGTAAATTTTTGCCTAAACCTTATTGGAATTCTGAGCTGTCTAAATGTGTGGCTGAACGCCGGCTAGCATTATCTAAATTTAGACGTAATCCAAACCCTCAAAATTATGATATATTACAAAATAAAATTAGTAATTCCCAGAAAATGATTCGCACAGCAAAAGGTAAAGCCTGGGGTGATTTTTGTTCTTCATTAGATCATTCTACATCGCAATCAACTGTATGGCAAAAAATGAAATGGCTAAAGGGACACAAATACTCCAACCCTCACATAGACAAAGACAAGGCTACTAATTTGCTTTGTAGCTTAACGCCGGACTTTGTAACCCCGTGTGACATGTCTTTCGACATAAATAACCCGGAACTTGATGTTATGATTTTACCCTCAGAATTTAAGAAATGTGTCCGATCAAAGGATACTGCACCTGGGTGTGATAATATTTCTTACTCCATGATAAAGAGATTACCTCAAAACGGTAAAAAGATGTTGATTAAGTTATTTAATCAAATTTTAATCTCTGGTTCTGTACCTAAACAATGGCGCGAAATTGTAATTGTGCCAATCCCTAAACCGGGTCGAGACTCACAAAGTTTAACCATCTCTTCGTCCAATTTCAATGATCTCATGTGTTTGTAAAGTTTTTCATAGCATTTTAATGAATAGATTAGAGTGGTTTATCGAAAAAAATACGCTTCTATCAAATAACACTACAGGTTTTAGAAAATGTCGCTCAACTGCAGATAACTTATCCGTTTTAGTTTCTCGCATTCAAATTGGCTTTTCCAAAAAACTAATTACAGTGGCTGTTTTCATAGACATAAGCAATGCATATAACTACGTGGATGTCAAAAATCTACTTAAAATCATGCAACGAATTGGCGTGGGATCTAGAATTTGTAATTATATCTGGAACTTTCTTAAGCTTAGAAATCTTAAAATTACAATTATATTTTATTAAAAATGTTGTTAAACAAATCATAATTGGTAGATAGACAATTATTAACTCATCGAATGCCGTAATTAGAGACACAATAGAAAGACAATTGCTTATGTCGAACTGTGTAACTTAAGACATTCAAAAGGTTAAGGGTGAGTTGCACCATTTAACTATAACGATAACAAAGCCGTTAACAGTTGTCAAATCGTCGCATTGACCAATAGGCGGCCGTTTCACGGCTGGTTATGGTTTGGTTATCGTTATAGTTAAATGGTGCAACTCACCTTTAGTTTCGTTTTTTGTGTAACAATTGCATACAACAATTATATAAGTTTTGTTTTGTTTTGTACCAATGTGCGATTGCTATTTTATTTGCTACGTTCATTTTAATACCAATGTTTAACTATAGGTAAAAATGTCTAAAGTAATAATATTAAATAATACTATAACTAATATTATCGTTATTTCTTTCTTAGGTGCCATTGCTCATATTTTTAACAGACATGTAGATAGAAAAAAATCATAATTGACAGAATGACAATTGTTTAGTTTTGTTCCCAGATATAACCAGCGGTGCACGACTGATCTAAGATTTTAATTGCTCCATTCGTTTTAATATGACAATGTCTACTTATAGGTAAAAATGTTCAAAGTAATATTAACATTCTTTTCCAGGTGCCATTACAATATATATTTCTTTTTAAAGTTTTGTATAGATAATAATTGATAAATTGGTAATTGTTCAGTTTTGTTTCTACATGACGTGTACAATTAATATAAGTTTAGTGTCGTTCCTAGGTACAGCGACCAGTGTATGAATAATCTAAATCTTTAATCGCTTCTGTAATAGATATCTATGTCTACCCGTAGATAAGTATTTAAATGTAATATTATATTGTTACGCCATTAAACGTGAACACGCCATATCTCCAAGAAAATAATGAGTAGCACGCAATAATTGGAACGCATTGCTGTTCGAAGGATCTAGAATGGTTGTACGTAGCCAGGATTAGAAAAATCTCGAAACATCCACAAAGTAGGTAGTTAGGTATGTATCTACCGATAAGGGAAATGGTACTCTCCGCAATTAATAATAGAGTCGAAATTCGCATGAAAGCGACTCTTAGTACATCGTGGAATTAAAATGATTTATAGCTCCGCGAAGCGACGCTATTGTTCTGGATCGATCTTGAGATGTCGGTATCTAGAATTTTCTTCGCTCCGCATATAAATACGAGCCCCCGACCGGAAGCGAGTCAGTTCGTTGCGATCAAGAGCGAACTACCTAAGTGTGTGAAGAGATTTTATCTAACGACCTAAGCAAAATCAAAATCAATCAAAATCAAAGCATTTATTTCAAATAGACCATTTACAGGCACTTTTGAATAGTCAAATGTCGGTCAGTCCAAGAAAAGTGAAGCTAAATTGCACGTTCCAAAGAGTGGGTGTCTATGGAGAAGAACGTGCAAGAAACTCCATGGACACTCTTTTAAATCATATTATGTGTTAATATAATGCTTGGTTACATATAAGCGATAGTGTAACGGTACTCTAGTGTTGATTGCGATTCGGATTATTGTTGACTGGACTAATTTGTTATTGTATTCACCACAAAGGTGAATAAAGTTCTCTGTTAGTAAATCGGCATTTAATTACCCACTTACGTAACAATATTCTTTCTTCGCTCATTATTTTGTGTGTAAAACCAATTTCTTATTTATTTATTTTGTTTCTCACATACGAGGTCGTATTTGTTATATGGATGGCCGACTGTTAGCGATTCTTATGATAATGTTCATACACTATGATTGTTTTCTGTATTAGCAACATTATATAATATATATATATATATATTTTGCACTGACAGCAGGAACGAACTGCGACTTGACAGCGCGGCGCTTTTGACAGTTACAAGAGATTATAAAAAGGCACGCCGCGCTGTCATGTCCCTCTTTACGAATCAGTTTTCGGAGCAAGCAACATCTCAGTAAGTGCTAGTATATAATTTATTTGTTCCTACTGTTATTGTTTGATGATATTTGTTATGTGTGTGCTGTCAAGGCAAAAGTACAAAGGGTGTGGTACCCGTTTTGGTCGTTTTATTTAAATAACCTGATAACAAACCCCGTAGGTACACTAAATAACTTAGTCTTAGTCAATCTTTCTCTAAAGATAACACATATAGATAACAGTTATAAATATATACCGACTGAACTAAGCGTAAGAAGGAACGTACGAGTATCTAATAAGTTTTTTAGTGTACTTATGT
The DNA here is from genome assembly GCA_910589285.2 of Mythimna ferrago. NCBI lineage: Eukaryota > Metazoa > Arthropoda > Insecta > Lepidoptera > Noctuidae > Mythimna > Mythimna ferrago. The sequence continues at coordinate 26,228,083 of OU342692.1, forward strand.
ATACAAGTTCCTTGGAGTCTCTTTACAAAACTACTAGTAATATATATCTACCCTAATTCTAAGAACTAAGAGTATTTCTGCAATAGGCATTACTGATCACCAACTCTTCAATATCTTTTAGAAATGTTGTTGCCTATAAGAATCTGCCGGTTCTAGTTGTTTTTATTTTTCTTTTTGGTGGGTAAAAATCATTCAATGACATCTCTCGCCCTTGGGCGGGGCGGGAGATAGTGTCAGACTTTAATTGATTAAAAAACCATCCCCGTTCTCTCTTTGCCATTTATACTGGGGCCGGACTTTCCTTCCAGAATCCTGTCCATGGCCCCAGTAGGCTTCGGCCCTGCTGGGCCCCTACGTTTTGCTGACAACTCATTGAGGCGTGCGGGATCAGTATGCTCCGTCGACGACTTGATTGTAATAAAATAAACGATATATATAGAGGAGGCGCCTAAGGGAGTTGAGTATGCAAAATATGAGGGCCGCCTTCTGTGAATGGTTTCGGACTCAGAAAAGCATGCGGATTATGATTCTGGATGTTGCCAGGGGGCTTATTGGTCCATTTTCTTTTCATACCCCTCTTCCTGAAGCTGCAAGTAAATTGACTGAACAAATGCTTAGAATCATTTTATTAATTGTTTAAGTAACAATATCTAATTGTTTCTTATGATTAAATATATCTATAGGGAGTCAACTAAAAAAAAAGTGAAGTCGGACTCGCGCACTGAGGGTTCCGTACAAATTTACACATGAGAACAGTTCAATTCCCAAATAGAGTTACGAAGATTTTTCCGAATCACAAGAATAGTTTTTTTTTAGTTTTCAGAATTTTACCTTTATTAGTGCTATGAGACCTTGCTTTATGCCAAATATCAGAATTCTAGCTCAACGGGAAGTATCCTATAAATTTTGATTGCCTTAGGGGTGTCGAAATACACGCTTTGTGCGACATAAACGGCCGTATCTTTTTTTTTAGTTAACTTAGAAGCTTGGTTTTTTCACAGCTTCAAGGGACCACAGATTTGAGGATATAGTTTTAATTTTAACGCGATCCTATGAAAACCGTTCAATTCCAGAATTGATTTACGAAGATTTATCCGAATCTCAAACAAAGTTTTTTTTTGTGACGCGTAACTAAAAATTTACAGTTTTCAGATTATTTTCTATACTTATGCTATGAGACCTTACTTCATGCTAAATTTCAGGATTCTAGGCCAACGGGAAGTACCCTATGAATTTTGATTCCTTTGAGGGTGTCAAAATACACGTTTTTTCGCAACAAAAACGGCCGTATCTTTTTTTGTCGTTAACCCAGAAGTTTGATTTTTTTCTCAGCTTCAAGGGACCATAGACTTGAGAATAGACTTTTAATTTCACCGCAATCCCTCCACTCGTTCCCGAGATAAAAAAGGGTCTTGACAGACAGGTAGGCAGAAAAGTAACTTTTAAATATTAAACATTTTTTTTTATCAACAATTCGTGTTTTATTTTTAACTATACCGTTTTTTTAGGGTTCCGTAGTGCAAAAGAAAAAAACGGAACCCTTGTAGGATCACTTTGTTGTCCGTCTGTCTGTCTGTCTGCCTGTTTGTTTGTCAAGACCCTTTATTTAAGACAGACGGACAACAAAGTGATCCTACAAGGGTTGCGTTTTTTCCTTTTGTGCTATGGTATTTTGACACCCTCAAAGGAATCAAAATTCATAGGGTACTTCCCGTTAGCCTTTTTTTTATGGTGGGAAAAAATCATCCAACGACAGCCCCCGCTCTTGGGCGGAGCGGGAGATAGTGTCACTCTTACTGACTAAAAGACCCACCCCGTTCCTCCTAGCCTTCATACCGGGGCTCGAGCTCCCTTTCGGATAACCCTGGCCCCAGTAGGCTTCGACCCGGCTGGGTCCCTGCTGTGGGTGTTGCTGACAACTCCTTGAGGCGGGTGGGAACAGTGCGCGCCGTCGACTTGGGCTTGGTCCGGACAGTTACCGGACGGCCAGACAGCGAGCTACCCATTGCTTACTGTCCGCAAGCCCGCGCCTACTGTGGCCAGAAATCGGGATCAGAATCCCGGCGGCGGCGGCGAGAACGCCGTTGCCTGATGCGTTCATCACTGCTTACCATCAGGCGGGATCGCAGTCAAGTACTAGTTTATAACAGATAAAAAAAAAAAAAAAATTTAACTGTTTTCATGTGTTTTGTACGGAACCATTAGTGCGCGAGTCCGACTCACTTTTTAGGGTTCCGTAGTCAACTAGGAACCCTTATAGTTTCTCCATGTCTGTCTGTCCGTCTGTCTGTCCTCGCTTAATCTCTGTGACCGTTAGCACTAGAAAGCTGAAATTTGGTACCAATATGTATATCAATCACGCCGACAAAGTGGTAAAATAAAAATTGGAAAAAATGTTTTATTAGGGTAGCCCCCCCATATGTAAAGTGGGAAGTGTTTTTTTTTTTAATTTCAACCCTAACGTGTGATATACTGTTGGATAGGTATTTAAAAATGAATAGGGGTTTACTAAAATCATTTTTTGACAATGTCAATAATTTCGGAAATAATCGCTCCAAAAGTAAAAAACAATGTGTGTCCCTCCCCTCTAACTTCTGAACCATAAGTTTAGAAAATATGAAAAAAATCTGAAAAGTAGAACTTTATAAGGACTTTCTAGGAAAATCATTTTGAACTTGATGGAAAGAAAATTTTTGGTCAAAAAAGTAGTGGTGGGTCGTCGACGTTTTTACAGTCGACGAAACGAGACTGGTTTACCGTTCACGTTGAACTAGTTCATAAAACAGTTTAATTTTCGACTAGTTTACATTGTAGACTGAATAGCGTTTCGTAATCACTCGTTCAGTCGAGTCGTTGAGTCGTTCCATTCAGTTGTTCCGTTTCGTCGTATGTCGTCGACTAGAATGCGAAACCAAGTTGATGCTTACAATGTCGTTCATGAGTAAACAGGTTTATTCGTTAACTGTAAACCAGTCGAACAGTTGACGGCAAGAAAACAGTCTAAAAAAAACCGTTCGTTCATTCATCGCCCACGCCTACAAAAAAGACAAAAAGGTTGTACAAAATAATTTCTGGACTAAGTTTGTAGTATAATCGTATATGCAAGCATTTTTACTTTTTTGACCAAAAATTTTCTTTCCATCAAGTTCAAAATAATTTTCCTAGAAAGTCCTTATAAAGTTCTACTTTTCAGATTTTTTTCATATTTTCTAAACTTATGGTTCAGAAGTTAGAGGGGAGGGACACACATTGTTTTTTACTTTTGGAGCGATTATTTCCGAAATTATTGACATTGTCAAAAAATGATTTTAGTAAACCCCTATTCATTTTTAAATACCTATCCAACAGTATATCACACGTTAGGGTTGAAATTAAAAAAAAAAACACTTCCCACTTTACATATGGGGGGGCTACCCTAATAAAACATTTTTTCCAATTTTTATTTTACCACTTTGTCGGCGTGATTGATATACATATTGGTACCAAATTTCAGCTTTCTAGTGCTAACGGTCACAGAGATTAAGCGAGGACGGACAGACAGACGGACAGACAGACATGGCGAAACTATAAGGGTTCCTAGTTGACTACGGAACCCTAAAAAGAATTATTAAAATCGGTTCTCGCAATCCAAAATTACCACCGAAAAAAACTTCTGGTACTTATGAAAGAAATAAAGAAAGAAAGAAAATACGTTTATTTGGCACATAGGCACACACAATGAGATAATAATTATTATACTTAGTATAGAAACTTAAACTTAAATATATCTACATGGTATGTCTCACGGCTGCGCCAAATGGGTCCAGTTCAGCATGATGCCAGGCCACTACGTAGCAGTTGCCTGACGCTGGTTTTCAACTGTACCTTGCTATGAGTCTACGGATGTTAATCAGTTATTAGGTGTGAGGTAAATAAATATATGTATATTATTATATGTAGGTATAAATTAGTATGTAGTAAATGATAAATAATAGTAAGGTGTTTAGTGTTAGATACATATGAAACAGGAAAAAAAAACACATTCTAAGAATAAATAAGTCATCATCAAAACTATACTATACTATACGTAAATTCAATCGCAGTCCTTACGGCTAACAAAAAATACCGGTCCTAAGCGATTCAATTTACCGTAGTTCGTGTTACGTAACAAATATCAGTATGCCTTGGGTAGCTGAGCGCAACAGACCAGTTGCATTCAGCCAAATATGTATATAAAGAAGTAAACTTCGGGTATTAGAAGAAAAAAAAAAAAAATATTTGAGATTATGTTCAGAAAATTATGATTGTGTCAGTGAAACCAAAAAATAAAATAAAATAATATGTAACAGTGACACCCAGTGAATGTAAGTATCGCAAATGTATAGTATCTAATAACCATGTAAATGTTCGAGTAAGTAATGTATGAACTTTTATGTATATATTACTTTTTTATTGCAGGTCATAATGACTTTGTCAAGTTACCAAAAAGACGATTATTACAATTCAAGGCGGATGAAAGGTGAAGCCGAAACCGATTGCAAGCATATGCTGCAAGTAGGCTAGGCCCGTAAGGTACGTGAATATAAAAGCAAATCGCATGACAGAAACGGCAATAACAAAATGAAAAGGAAAAAAAAATGCAAAAAAAATAAAAAAATAATAATAATAAAATTAAACAATAAAATTAAACAAAAATTAATTAATTAAACAAAAAAATGTATTAACGCATCCTTTGCTTTATACAGGTCTCCAAAAAATACGTGGGAACGCACGTGATATAGTAGACACGTCAAAAATCCCTCGCAACAGGCGAAGAGACGAGGCAGCTGTAGGGGATAAACGGCACACCCACATTATAGTAACTATGTAAAATCTGTTTTTTTATTAATTTCACTGAAGACAATTTAAATTAAAAACTAGCACGTATATTATATCAATGAAACGTTTAAATTAGTTAGGTTTAACTTTCGCTGCGCATCGATCAAAAGCTGCCGTAAGCGTATTCTAAACGTGTGCGCCGTCAGTGATGTCTCTGTGATCAATGCGGTGAAAACCGGGAGTGATCACCGTATGGTAAGAGGCACATTGAATATCAATGTTAAGCTTGAAAGATCTCGACTGATGAAGTCTACGCTCCGTCCTGCACAGATCCAGATCCAAAACTCCGAGAGCTTTCAGCTCGAACTTCAAAACCGTTTCGAGTGCCTAGGAAGCTCCGTGGACCAATATAATGATGGGTTCGTGGAAGCTGTCCATACAGTCGGGTCTCAGTTTTTTAAGACCCGTACAAGTAAGACCAAGAGGCTCACGGATCAAACTCTCGAGCTCATGAAGAAGAGGCGTGAAATGACTTTGCAGTCTTCAGATAATGCGTGCACGTACCGGCAGCTCAATAAACAGATCTCGAAGTCTCTGAAACGCGACCTTCGCCGATTTAATACCGAGAGGATTAAGGACGCGATTGAGCGGAATAAGGGCTCCAAAGTTTTTGCACGGGATCTGTCTATTGGGCAGAGCCAACTCACGAAACTGAAGACCGAAGATGGCAGAGTCATATCCGCCAAATCGGAGCTTCTGGGAGAGATCGAGGCATTTTATGGACAGTTATACACGTCGATCTCCAAACCCGCTACAAATCTGGCAAACGACCCAAGAGCTAGATTGACTCGACACTACACTGAAGATATCCCGGACGTCAGCCTGTACGAGATTAGGATGGCTCTGAAGCAGTTGAAGAACAACAAGGCGTCGGGTGAGGACGGAATTACGGCTGAGCTCCTGAAGGCGGGTGGAAAACCGGTCCTAAAGGCCCTTCAGAAGTTGTTCGATTCCGTCATACTCGAGGGAAAAACGCCACAGGCATGGAGCAGAAGTGTGGTGGTACTCTTTTTTAAGAAGGGTGATAAAACCCTGCTGAAGAATTACAGGCCCATCTCACTTCTGAGCCATGTCTACAAGCTGTTTTCCAGGGTCATCACGAACCGTCTTGCGCGCAGGTTTGACGACTTCCAGCCTCCCGAACAAGCCGGATTCCGAAAAGGTTTCAGCACCGTAGACCACATACATACGCTACGGCAGGTCATACAGAAGACCGAGGAGTATAACCTGCCTCTCTGCCTAGCGTTTGTGGACTACGAGAAAGCTTTTGATTCGATCGAGACTTGGGCTGTGCTGCAATCTCTCCAGAGGTGCCAAATTGACTATCGGTACATCGAAGTGCTGAGGTGTTTGTACGAAAACGCCACCATGTCAGTCCGACTCCAGGACCAGACCTCGAAACCTATCCTCCTGCAGCGAGGTGTGAGGCAGGGAGACGTCATCTCTCCGAAACTGTTCACGGCCGCAATGGAGGATGTCTTCAAGGTTCTGGACTGGAGTGGACTAGGCATTAATGTCAATGGCGAGTACATCTCTCACCTTCGGTTTGCCGACGACATAGTAGTCATGGCGGAGACTATGGAGGAGCTCAGTACAATGCTCAATGACCTCAGTAGAGCTTCTCTAAGAGTGGGTCTTAAAATGAACATGGATAAAACCAAGATCATGATTAACAACCATGTAGCGCCCACTCCTATCAAGGTCGGAGACTCTACACTCGAAGTTGTGGACGATTACGTCTACCTCGGACAGACAGTCCAGTTGGGTAGGTCTAACTTCGAGAAAGAGATCAACCGTCGAATCCAACTCGGTTGGGCAGCGTTCGGGAAGCTACGCGGTATCTTCTCGTCCAACATACCACAGTGTCTCAAGACGAAAGTCTTTAACCAGTGCGTGTTGCCAGTGATGACATATGGCTCCGAAACGTGGTCGCTCACAATGGGCCTCATCAGAAGGCTTAAAGTCACCCAAAGAGCAATGGAAAGGGCTATGCTCGGGGTTTCCTTGTGTGATCGAATAAAAAATGAAGATATCCGCAGGAAAACTAAGGTTGCCGACATAGCACAAAGAATTGCCAAACTTAAGTGGCAATGGGCAGGGCACATTGCTCGCAGAACAGATGGCCGTTGGGGCCGAAAGGTTTTGGAGTGGCGATCGCGTACCGGAAGACACAGTGTTGGAAGGCCTCCTACAAGGTGGACCGATGACCTGGTGAAGGTAGCGGGAAACCAATGGATGCGGGACGCACAGGAGCGTTCGATGTGGCGACGCTTGGGGGAGGCCTATGTCCAACAGTGGACGTGTATCGGCTGAAATGATGATGATAATGATGATGAGGCGGCGGCAAATTATTCCAAATTTTGCTAGCCGCGTAACGAAAACTGCCTCTAAATGTTGCTGTACTATGAGGCTGCGATGAGAGTTGTTGCGAGCATTGCCTTCTTCCGCAGTCACGTCTACTAGTGATCCAGCTCAGCTTATTGTAGAGGTAGTCTGGCTTTTGGTACTTAATTACACCGAACAGTAGGCATGCCAAGTGTAGCTTGCGTCTCGATTTCATTTTGAGGGTAAAGTGCTTGTTAAGGAATGGCGTTATGTGGCTTCTGGGAGGAATCTTATAACAAAATCGAGCACACGCGTTTTGAGCCCTTTGAATAAGCCGGTCTGTACGAGCGAGTAGGCGCGGGCCGTACACTGTGTCTGCATAATTAAATCTGGACAAAACCAGACTTTCCACAAGCTGCTCCCGAAGTGTTTCAGATAGGTAAGGCCTCATTTTATACAGAACCTTCAGGCGATAAAAACAGTTTCTTACCAAGTCGGCGACATGCTTTTCGAAACGAAGGTCCTTGTCCATAATAAGACCAAGGTTCCTTGCTTCATAGACTCTGTCTATCGGTTTGCCCATTACTTCGAGTGAAAACGTTGCAGGTAGTTTGGCTAGCTGTTGTTTAGAGCCAAGTACCATAAATTTGGTTTTATTTGGGTTTAGCGACAGACAATTATCATCGGACCAGGTGGCAATTCTGCGAAGATCGTCGTTTAGGTCTTTTATGGCAGTATCATACTCGTCGGGGTAAAATGATATATAAAGTTGAACGTCATCAGCGTATATATGGTACTGGCATTTATGAAGGCATTTAATTATATCTGCGTAATATAAGATAAAAATAATCGGTCCTAATATAGAGCCTTGCGGGACTCCTCTCTCTATAGAATATAGTGCTGATTTTAGAGTGGTGCCATCCCCCAAGCGTAAATTTACTAGTTGCTTCCTATCACTGAGATAGCTTCGGAACCATTGCACAGCGTCAGGGTCGAAACCGTAGTATATCAACTTCGATAGTAGTAATGGTATATTAATTGTGTCAAATGCACGGGAAAAATCAAGCAAGATCAGACACGTACACATTCCCTTATCTTGGGCAGACAACACATTATTAGTGACGTCCAGTAAAGCAGTAGCGGTACTTCGTTGCTTTCTGAAACCTGATTGTAAGTCTGGTAATATGCTGTTCTGCTCCAAAAAATCTGTTAACTGGTTAGCGACGACCTTCTCCAGTAACTTAGACAGACATGGCAAGATACTAACAGGTCGTAAATCCTTCAACTCAACAGGGTTTGAAATTTTGGGTAAAGGCCTAACAGAGGCAATCTTCCATGCTTCGGGGAAAGATGAAGTCGCTATTGAGCAATTTACCATATCTGTAATAGCCTTTAACGTATGTGGCAAAGTCATGACAATCATGTCCAGGGTGATGTTATCAGAGCCTTCGGCATTACTTTTAAGGTTTGTTATAATTCGAGAGATGTCAGCCTGCTCCACTGGAATGATTGAAAATGTTGCCTCACCGTGTTTGTGGTTAGCATAATAATTTAACAAAGACACATTCGCCATTGTGCTAGCAGGGACAGTCAAAAAGTTGCTATTGATTAGGTCAGGATCTGTAAAGTGCGACGGAAGGTCTTGTCTAGTCTAGAGTTTGTAGTCAATATTGTGGATTTTAGATTTTTCCATAATAACTTAGGGTTCTTAATTTGGTTATTTATGTTATGCTTGTAATATGCCATTCTTTCATTGTGCAAAGATCTTACTACTAAGGCTTTTAATTCCTTGTAGTATTCGAGTTTTGAATTGGATTTCGTTTTTCGGTAGTTGGCTAGAGCATTGTCCCGTAGACGCATCATTAACTTAATCGTGTCGGTAATCCAGGGGTACGACTTTTCTTTTATTGTGCATGTTTTGATTGGTGCATGAACGTTAAACAAGACAGTAATATGATGTTTAAAAAAATAGACCATGTCATTTACATTTTCTAACTTTGAAATAGTTTCAAAACCCAAAAGCTCTAAATCCTTGTTAAACCTGTCCAAGCAAATATCTCTAAGTGGCCTAATTTTAACAACGTATGGCTTAAATCTTGTCCCGCTTCACGCTAAATTCCGATACTATAACAGAATGACCATTGATGGATCCAAAAGATTCAACCGACGTATATCTGGCTACCAAGTCGGTACATAGTAAATCAATGAGAGTTTCACTGGTAGCTGTAAAGTGTGTTGGATGTGACACCAATTGAGTAAGGCTGAGAGTATGCAGAAACTCATTAATTTTCTCTGTTTTTATTCCGTTTGTGTCCAGCAAGTTAACGTTAAAATCGCCGAGTAATATATAGTTGTCACAGTGTCCCAATGAGCTTACATAATCTGTTATAGCATCCAAGAAAAGAACAAGATCAAGCCAAGGTGGACGGTATGCCGTACCGATCGCAATTTTTTTGCCGTTTATTGTGAGCGTTAACCACATCTGTTCGACCGATTCGAACCTGGGATCAACCGCGGCAGAACAAATACGCGCGCTTAATCCCCGCCGGAGATAAAATCCTACACCCCCACCTCTACCCGAGCGAACAATCACCGGCCGCGGAGTGTGACGCAGTCGATAGCCCGGCGGCACCACGGGCGCGCGGTCCTGTTCCCCTGGTCGTAACCACGTTTCATTAATGGCCATTACGTCGAAACAATGCCTGTCTAGCACGCTAATTAGGACGTCATGACGCGTGCCCAATGAGCTGGCATTTAGAAAGCCAACCTTAAAAAACTTGTCTCCTTTAGTCATCATTATAATAGTAAATAAAACTTGTATATTCTATAATTTCATAAAATAGTAATATTGGTTTCGGTCTATTAATTGTAAATAATCTAATTATGAGTACGACAATCGTGTAAAGTTTAGTTATTATTAGGTGTTTATAAATATATGTAGTGTTATATAACTGATTTACTAGGACGTTGCAATAGTGAGCCGTGAGACATATACCTATCACATATACATATAACAAAAAACAATATGGACAACTACAATACAAGAACAACAAAGATGAGATAGTACTTGAAGTATAATATAATAATAGCATAATTAATAACATATGTATGAGAGCCCTGAGAACTAATACCCTATTTAAAAGTGTGACTTTAGAGTTTAGTATTTTAAAAAGACCTACTGAACAACAAAAAGAATAAACGGCAACCAAAACAAAAAAACAGAAAAAATAAACGAAAACAAGATAAAAAAAAAAACAGAAAAAATAAACAAAAATAAACTTTTTAAGGTGTGCTGTTGGCACGGTTACTCGGTGCCGCCCCGAAAATGCGCTGCACGTCAGCCTCACAACGTACATGACAAGTGACTTCCCCAGGCTTGCACCGGGCAAGACTACGGCCTCGCTTAGACCACGCATATTGCCAGCCCAGGCGAATGCCCGCCTCTCGAGCGCACCGAAACAACTCTCTGTTCAACTTAGTTAGGCGCTCGTTCACATAAAATCGTTTCGCAGGTCCAGGCAAACCGAGGTCAGCAGTAGTGATGCCGCGCCGCACTCGCGCCGCCCGCAGCAGCTCGTCCCGTAAGTCGCGGCGCGCGAGGCGCACGACGAGGAAGCGAGGACGGGTCTCCACCGGCGCCGCCGCCTGCGTCGCGTTGATGCGCCTGCCTCCGACTCGCTCCGCGCTCACTATATCACGCGGCTCGATGGCGACACCAAGCTTAGCAGCTACCAACATGACTGTGTGGTTGGGGTTTTCACCATTGGCCTCTGGCAGATTTGATATCTGGAGATCGTTTGCGAGCAACTCCTGGTCCCGGTCGTTTATTTCGCTTCTTAACTGAGACACTAGGTCTTCCACCCCCGGCGAAAGCGACGCTTGGGGCTGAGCCTGTTTTGCTTCTATTAAAGCGATTCTGTCCTCCAAACTACTCATTCTATCGTTAGTGGTAACCAGAGACGACCTCAATGTCGACAGTTCATCGCGCAGCAGCTGAAATTCACTTCTAACTGACCTTAAAAAGTCCTCCTTGAAAGTATTCAGCTCAGCCCTGAAGATGTCCAAGCTGAGCTCTTGTGTAGTGACTATGGCAGCGCTATTTATAGGGCTTGTTTCTACCAGCGCAACAGGGCTATCTTCGTGCGCAACTGGAACACGCCCCCTTACCGGTGTGTCAGCTCGATTATCTCTGACCACATTTTTCTTGCATTCAGGGCAGTGCCAAGAGGCAGCCATCGGTCCAGCATTTGGCAGTCCTACGCACGCGTTATGATACCAGCACCTACATTTGGTGCAATTAGCGGCCTCTGTCGATGAGAGGAACTTGCCGCAACCACCGCATTTAGCCATTCTTAACTTGCTCACACTTAACGCAATCGATCTTCTTAATGAGTTCACCGATACGTCAACAGATGGCGCTGTGTTAAAAAATGCGTTTATGGCAGTTTTACGGTGCGCTATGGTGCGGACGGACACCGTAGATTGAGTCACTCTATCGACGTAAAGCTGCGCCCACACTGAGAGTTAGGTCACAGTTTATATCTTTGTATTAATAAATATCGATAGTTTATTTAGAGTTTAGGGTACTCAAATATTAAACTGGAGATCGAGATATTGTTTTAGAATATTTAATATTATACACAACACATTTACACCCGATAACACTGTCACTTAAAAGTTATACTTGTACTGTTAGTTTCACAATAAAATTATTTGAATCTGACTGTTCTATCTTTATTTATTTGAGAAAAGTACACAGAGAGCTTATGGCTGATTGACATCCGTGACGTCACTACTATTATGCATTAATTAGTAACCCAATTTCCCGAGAGATGGCGCTGTACTTTTAGGATTTTTCCTGAGTTGATGGGGTCGGGTATTATCGAATTGTTCGGTTGGTCTCTCCTCGTTATTGGCGGCATTATCTTATAACTACATAAAACTTCTATCAGGAACATGCTAAGGCAATTTACAACAAAACTAAAATTCATTTTTTAACGCCATCTATCAAAATGTTATGGTAAAAACCAGTTCATAAATGGTTCGATAGATGGCGTTGCGTAATGACGTCGTCTTTATGTTAAGATTTTCCGTGCTTTCATGACCTACCGTGGTAAAAAATCGTTTCTTCTTTAATATATTCGTAATTTTACGAGTGCACAATCGCTGAAATTTCTACTACTTGCAAACTGTTTTAGTTATCACCGCCCTTTGTGGGCCCGTTTTTAGGGTTCCGTATTTATTAGAGTTCCGTACTTAGTATGTCAACGTAACAAATAGCCTTTTTTTAAACTCATAAGTGGGAACACTTATGGTGGCGGACGGGAAACTACGGAACCCTACACTGAGCGTGGCCCGACACGCTCTTGGCCAGTTTTTTTTTTAGTTGACTTCTTATAGATATATTGAAACATAAGAGATATTGTTACTTAAACAATTAATAAAATGATTTTAAGCATTTGTTCAGTCAATTTACTTGCTGCTTCAGGGGTATAAAAAAAAATAGACCAATATGCCCCCTGGCAACATCCAGAATCATAATCTGCATGCTTTTCTGAGTCCGAAACCATTCACAGAAGGCGGTCCTCATATTTTGCATACTCAACTCCCTTTGGCGCCTGCTCTAATAAGTATTTTATTGATCTCCTGATTTTTCAGATCAGTCTCCTGGTTTTTTTTTTTACTCTTATTTCTTGGAATTTGAGATTTTGGTCGAGTAACACTGGTAGTGTGTGGTGTTAGTGAGTAGTGAGTATATAGTGAGGGTGTGGAGTGGAGGGGTGTGTAAGCGTGTATGTAAGGAGTGTATGTTAGGGTGTCCCAAGGGGGGTGCGTGCTAGATAACCTCCACGTGTGCTCTCTTGCTGTTCGTCCCAGTTCATGCATGTATGCATCTGCATTTTATATGCGGCTGTATGTAGGCATTCGCTGGGAAGAACAGTGGGGGGGACGGTGCATCCTGGGCGCCACTGTAGGTGGCTCTCTTACGTGTGTCATTACTTATGGCATAGGTAGGGGAATCACTTACAGTGGTGACGAATAATCAGCAAAACCCAATCCAAGGTGTCATACGTACCGAGCCGAGGGATGCGTGGCCAAGGGGGAGCTTGGTTCCTATCGGTGTCTCTCCAGGGAGATGGCAATCCTGGAGTAGTAATTTCGCCTTACCTGGGCAAGCGGAGCTCTGCCCAGGTGGACTGTTTATTTCCCTAGCTTCCCGTGGGAACTGTATGGTTCTACACCTTTTTAAAAAAAATACTCCATCTCTGGACGATGACGAACGTCCGGAACTCTCGAGTAGTCTAACTGGGTCAATTCCTGATCTGACTGCTCTCTTGCTCGGTTCTGAGGGAGACTCCCTAGTCACCTTGGACACCGAACTCAACCCTCCTGAGCTGGAGTCGGCAAACGATGGCACGAGGCCTACTGAGATGGATTCGGAAGTGCCGTCGGGAACTGACCTCAGTCCCAGGAAACGACGGTTGCCAGGAGCAGCGCGTAAGCGCCTGCGGCGCCTCAAGGCTGGCGGTATGGACCCCATTGAGGCCTACAAGCTGGTCACGGAGCGGTTGGCAAGTGCATACTCCTTCGACTGGTCTAATGGCCGATATGTCCTCGGGGAAGAGGCCGGTAAAACGATCCCGATCCGAGGACGAGTCGCCAAAAGATCATGCCAAAAAGACTACGCGTGTGGACAAAAAGTCAGGGTCAATTCCAATGATCCCTGATGAGCCGTCCGCAACTCAGGTCGGACCACCGTCTGAGACAAGCGCTATGTCTTTTAAGGATGCCCTAACTAACATCCGGGTGGGAATCCGTAACAAGGAGCCCATGTCGGACGCGCAATTGGGGCTCCTTTACAAGGACATATTGAGGGCGATTCTTAACGCCCCTATGCCCAAAGCCCCCGAATTCAAAATTCGAATTGAGGGCTGCACTTTCAAGCCGGGATGGCTGCAAGTCGTAATTAAAAACGACTACAGCCTGAAATGGCTTGAAGAAAAAGTGGGGACACTAAAGCCGTGGCCAGAGGCGGAACTCTCGTTCATTAACGAGAAGGACTTGCCAAAAGCTAAGGTTGGGATCCTCCACTTCAAGACAGAAGATGTCCTGAAAACTCCAAGAGATGCCCTCAATCTCCTGGAAAAACAAAACGACCTGCAGACTGGCTTGTGGAAGGTGCTGAGCGTCAAGAAAGAAAGGGACGGAATCACGACCGCCCTCTCTATTGATGATGCCTCTGTAGAAGCCTTGCGCAAGCTAGACTGCAGGCCGCAACTAGGCTTTCGCAAAGTCTGGATTCGCATTCGCGGCGATAATACGCCGGCGAGGGCTGAGCAGGTGGCAGGAACTAGCCAATCTAGCGCAGAGATTCTGCCACCTGCTCAACACGCTCCCAGGGCGGGGCCGAGCGTCCAGGTCTCTGGTAAAACGGCAAAGCGGCAAAACGCCAAGCCGAAATCTGGAGGCCAGGGCGTCAGGAACCGCCCCCTCGGAGCACCACCGACGAAAAGGGCTACACGTCCCAATCGATCGGGAGTGGAGAGCCGACCGGCCAAACCTCAGTGCTGCCCTACAGCCCCGAAGCCAAGCGGGTCGAATAACGCCACTTAACCCACCCACCGACACAAACACACAACACAAACACACCATAACACAGACACACACAAACACACAAGTGGTGCAGATCAACCTGCACCATGCCAGAGCAGCCACGGCTGTTCTGGAAAAACACTTCACACAGAAGAACCTTCACATTGCTCTTATTCAGGAACCGTGGCTGGCTAATACTAACACGGTGTCTGGACTGGGCTCTGCAGGTAAGGTCGTACACCATATCGGAGGAGTCAAACCAAGAGCATGTATACTTTTCAATAATAATATTGATTTCTTATGCATACCAGGCCTGTGCAGCGATGACCTGATTGCAGCTTATGTTAATGTCAAGAGCGGAAATGGACGCCTCATCGTGTGCTCGGCATACCTGGACGGGACGAAAACCGACCCATCCGAGGAGCTTGCAAAGGTAGTCGAGTACGCCTATGCCAACAATGCCGAGCTTCTCATTGGGTGTGACGCCAACGCCCACCATACCAACTGGGGCAGCACTGACATCAACGACAGAGGTGAGTTGCTTCATGATTTTGTACTAACTAACCGCCTCCAAATAGTTAATGAGGGATGTAAACCGACCTTTGTAACTAGATCGAGGAAGGAAGTTCTTGATGTAACTCTCGCTACTATTCACACTGCCAGGCTGATAACCAATTGGCATGTCAGTGATGAACCATCTATGTCTGATCATCGACTAATTAAATTCGCACTGAATACATCCAACACTTGCGAAACCATCACTTTTAGGGATGCAAAAGCCACGGACTGGGACTTGTACAGAATAAAGCTCCAGGATAGACTCCAAGACTTCCCTAAAACCATACGCTCCCCTGAAACATTGGATTATGCTGTTGCTCAAGTTACGGAAGCCATTACAGCCTCTTACGAAGAGAGCTGCCCTCTAAGAACTGTGAGGGATAGAAAAGTGACGTGGTGGAACAAAAAGCTCGATGTTTTAAGGGAAGAATCACGTAGGTTGTTTAATAAGGCTAAATCGACTGACGACTGGGATCGGTATCGGAAAGCTTTAACTAAGTACCTATAATAAAGAAATCCGAAAGGCGAAAAGACTGTCATGGAGGAAGTTCTGCGAGGAGATTACTAAAGTCCCTCAAGGAGCCAGAATCCACAAAGTCTTATCCAAATCGCCTACAATTCAACTGGGATTCTTAAAGAAACCAGACGGTGCCTTCACTGCATCAGCGGAAGAAACCCTGAAACTTCTGGCGTCTACACACTTCCCTGGCTCGGTGATGGCACCAGATAACATCGTACAAAATACTCCTCATATCCGCCTCACCAGGCCTTCAAATGAAGACTGGAGAAGAGCGGCGAGGTATTTTAGACCGAACAAGGTAGAATGGGCTATAGACTCATTCAAGCCAATTAAATCTGCAGGGGATGACGATGTCTTCCCAGCTCTTCTGCAGCAAGGGAAGACTATACTCATCCCTATTTTAATCAAAATCTTCAGAGCAAGCTTTGCCTGGGAATATATACCAGAGAAATGGACTATGGTTAAAGTCTGTTTTATCCCAAAGGCCGGTAAGAAGGACTACTCTCAACCAAAGTCCTTCAGACCAATAAGCCTTACCTCCTTCCTACTCAAGAGTATGGAAAAGGTTATTGACGAATGCATCAGGGATGGACCATTAAGGGATAACCCTCTGCATCCGAAGCAACATGCTTACCAAAAAGGAAAATCTACAGAAACTGCTCTGTTAGAACTAACAGACAGGATCGAAAGGGCTTTGGAAGATAAACAGATAGCCCTATGTGCTTTCCTTGATATTGAAGGAGCTTTCGACAACGTCACAATAGACGCCCTTTCCAAGGGAATGAAGGCGAAAGGGATTGACGAAACAACTACTCGTTGGATCGAATTCATGCTCCTCAACAGAACTATCAGTGTTACCTTACACGGAACTACAAAGAGCTTCAAAACAACTAAAGGGTGCCCACAAGGAGGCGTTTTATCGCCACTTCTATGGCTATTCGTTGTTGACCAATTGCTGGTTGAAGCCTCTACAAGAGACTTAGATGTACATAGCTATGCTGACGATGTGGTGGCTTGTGTTGTCGGCCCCTGTCACAGCACGGTATCATCTATACTACAAAGATCTCTGAACATTATTAACACATGGTGCACAGAAAACAATTTATCGGTTAACCCGAGTAAAACAACAATAGTCCCCTTTACTAGGAAGCGTAAGTTGGACAAACTTGTAACGCCCACTGTAAAGGAGACTCTCATACCATTCTCCAGCGAAGTCAAGTACCTGGGCGTAACTATCGACCAGAGACTGACCTGGAACACTCACATTAACAATGTGATCCAAAAGGCTAAAATAGCTTTAGGAATATGCTGTCGCTTAGATGATTTTTGATGATGATTGAGATTAAATGCCCTGCTTAACCTACCGCCACTTCATCTATTCATTGCGAAGGAGGCGAAGGCAAGCATGTACAGAACAAACAGCACTGGCAAAGCAAACTGGCGCTCTCAAGCACTGAGATCGCTACACGAATCAGTACTTGAACACGATCAACTAGGTATGACAACAGACGTCATGCTTCCACAGTGTAATTTCACAAGGAATTACACAGTGGAACTGCCGAGCAGAGAGGATTGGTCAAACAACCTCATCACTTGCAAGGCTGGAAGCCTGATCTGGTTTACAGACGGGTCCAAAATGGGTGAGAATGTAGGATGTGGAATATTTGGCATTAGCCCGAAATTCAGCAAAAGCTTGAATCTGGGTAAACATGCTACCATATTCCAAGCGGAGGTATACGCCATTATAGAATGTGTGGAGGCCAACCGTCAACGAAACTACATAAATCAATTAATTCTGATTTACTCAGATAGCCAGGCAGCTCTTAACGCCTTGAACTCGAATACTTTAAATTCGAAACTGGTAAAAGACTGCGTTAACAAACTGAATGACCTGGGGCAAAAGGGTACCAGGTCATTCTGGAATCAACGGCAACGAAAAAGCCGATGAACTTGCACGGGCTGGGGCTCAAGGTCATCAGATAGGTCCAGAAGCCTTCTGTGGTATCTCAAAGAACCAGGCCATGCAGACCCTTAAGGGCAACTTATTTGGCGATTCAAAAAAGCACTGGTTGGTACAACCAGGTCTGCTACACGCCAAATCTCTCATAGAAGGCTACTCACAAAAACGAACTGCCGAGCTTCTTGAGCTTAGCAGGACGAACATCTGTGCGATAGCCCGCGCCTTAACCGGCCACTGCAAACTAAACAGGCACCAATTTCACATGAAACTGAGTGACACTGATGTTTGCCGGTACTGCAATCAGGAGAGGGAGACGCCTAAGCACCTCTTGTGTGAATGCGGGCCCCTTGTCCACAAACGCAGTGTCCATCTGGGCCGACACATTATTCGCCCGGAGGGGATTAAAACTCTAAAAGGAGTTCTAGGAGTATTCTAAATTTCTTGGAAGCCTCCGGGCTAAAAGAGTTACTCTAACAAGGTGGCGAGTCACAATAGATCTTTTAGGTCGCAGTGACTACATCCCCTACACTATGGGTGATGCATAGCCCCTTATCTTCTAAATAATAATAGTATGTAGTAGGTATATGTACTTTGTGATGTTAAACAATAAGTTTTTGATGTTAAAAAAATTGGCTAATTTCTTTTTAAGAACATTCATCATTAGAGGGCATATATTTATTTACAATTTATACACACAGTAAAAGTACAGATGATGTACATAGGCAAGCTTAACCCACATCTGGGTTTTCTAACAGCAAAACACACAATGGATTTCCTTATTTATTCTATTAGAGCCTTGAGCTAATGTGTCCAAAACTGTAACTCACAGCTACAGTTCTGCATCATTTACATTTTAAATTAATAAAATTCATCATAACTTAATCACAAAGCTTTGCTTCCACCACTAATAGCTAAGCACATTTGAAAACTTAAACAATACAATTATTCCACTGCCAAGGACATAATCATCAAAACCTTGGCTTTTTGTTACTGTGGATGAAATTTAAAAAACAAATATGTATGATATTTTTAATTCGAAAAAAAAGGTGATTACAATAAATCAGCTAAGATAGGCGCCAAATAAACGTGGAATAACAGCCACTGACCCTCCTACATTTATTGTCATTTTCAGTTAAAAAAACAGAATTAAAGACATAAAGCTGTCTTGAATCAACATCTATCGTGATCCTTTACCTTTTCTGAAAAACAGTTCATTGATGGTTTTTGGGTGCCCCTCGATATATTGGAGATATGTATTAGAAAAAGGTCAATGCACTTTAATTTAATCTTTTGAATACCATAATTAGAAACACAATAGAAAGCCAATGAGAACTACTAGTTTGAATTAATTGAAAAATTCTTTCTATGTACCATATCCCATATAATGAGGAAAACTCAAGAGAGCAGACTCTTTAGAGCATAATTCACAATATAGCCCGCCGTATACATAAATGAAGCAAAACACACAAAGAAAGTAATTATATTTATGTGTTCTCAACTGTGATCTAAAGCAGTACAAGATTTATGTTAGTACTAGCTTTTGACCGCGCGGCTTCGCTCCCGCTCTTCCCTACTCCACCCTACTATACTCTACTCTACCCTACCCTACTCTACTCTACACTACTCTACCTTACTATACCCTACCAAACTTCACATAAGCCATCTACTAAATAGTCAGAACAAAGCCTAAACATTTGGTTTGGATAGGTGAGCCCGTTCTTGAGTTATAAAATTACAACGAAAAGTGGCATTGATTTTTACATTAGATTACTATCTTACAGATGCCATTCTTAACCTGCTTTTGTGCTGCTGTGTTTAAAAGATGGAATATTTAGCAATGATGGGATCATGAATTAAGTGAAATATTACAGCTTCTCGACTGTGTGTAATAGCCTGAAGTGTCAAGTCTTAATATTAACAAAAGTTACAGATATTACCTGTAGTGGAAGCAAGAAAAGGCTTCTCTGAACTGTGATCCACAGGGGCCAGTGGCCATGCCACCCAAGCATGGACAGCCCCAGTTGATGGAGCCATCTGCCAAGATAAGTCCAGGTGCAGGCTCTGGTTCAGGCAAGGTCACCTTGCTGGGTGTAGCCAACTCTTCCCGAGTGGCTATGATCACTACATCCTTACCGTCCAGTCCTGATGACAGCACTGACCGGGTCGCCATCTCTATACAAACAGATTAGGTTAGCTTGTATATTTCCAGTTATTTTATGTAAGTAGTTGGTGGATAGCAATTAAGTTTACCTTGTAAGGGAGGCTTCACCATTTAGTAAGCTTACTACTCATGGAGTTTTTTGAGCAGAGCGATTAGAGCAACGCCTGTAGCGAGGGCGCGACGTTGGACACGCGCAGCTCGGTGCCCAGCGCCAGCGCGGCCCTGGCACGACGCAGTTGGCTCGCGCGTACGCGAATCAGCGCGCGCTCGCCTTCTGCCACCAGCACGTCCACACACAGGCCGCCGGCGCCGCACTCCCCGAACACGCTTTTTGCCGCTTCCTCGATGGCACTACGCACTGATAGTCGGTTGGACTCTACACTACACCTGAATAAGAATATTTACAAAACACTGATTATCTGCTTAGGGGTTAGTTCGTCTTTTGAGCTTATTTATTACGCAATGTTGAGCGAATGTTACTCACGTTAGCTCCAAGTAAAAATTCCTCGAGCTCATCAATATAGCTCGAGCTCATATATTAGCTAAGAAAACAAGAAGTTATCACGGTCCCGTAAATATGGGTCTACTACTTTATTTACAGATTTGGTGGAGACTTATTTGCTGATACGATAGGTAGTAGTTTAGTAAACTTCAAGATTAGTTGGTGAGGTGAGGTTAGATTTATGTTCTATGTTGTGACACTTGTGACAGATCGATCGCATTTTTTTTCCAGTACTTGCTACTAAGGCCATAAGGCCTTTAAATTAATAATTAAGTAATGTGTAGAGCCGGATTAACCGTGTCGGAGCACTTATGCACTTCTCGGGGGCTCATTCATAATCAGCTTTGTTCAAGTTCCTGCTAAAATGGAAGTCATAGAGTCCGTCTAATGAATTATGAAAGTGTGACCTGAGAAAAGGAGGTTAAAACCAAAAATTTTGAATGTGGTAATATTGAAATAG
Source organism: Mythimna ferrago (assembly GCA_910589285.2). Classification (NCBI taxonomy): domain Eukaryota; kingdom Metazoa; phylum Arthropoda; class Insecta; order Lepidoptera; family Noctuidae; genus Mythimna; species Mythimna ferrago. Next base: position 26,249,019 of record OU342692.1, read on the forward strand.
TAGGAGAAAAATGTTTTGATACTTGAGTATTTTTTGTATTTATGACAATTGTAATTATATTGTCTGTGCGGTAAAAGTATGGTTGTGGCGTAAAGTGAAAACAACATTAAAGTTTTTAAGTAGCAACCCAACACAGCCATCCGTCAACTGTCAAATGTCATATCATGTTGACGCAGGTTTGTTTACCTTGTTATTTTTATGTGATTTTTAATCGAAATCTTAATAAATCTGATAATAAATTTCAGTGAGCCACAACGGAAATAATATTTTAATTTGATACAGTTTTGCCAAAGGTGGCAAATCACACCATTAATGAACAAAACAAAGTCACGAACTTGGGAAACATTCGTATGCTGTTTTTTGGTACGTAACACTTTTATTTTAATGTTTTTAGACTTCCTAGGTAAACTCCGATCTCTGTTATCTCCAAATTTATATAAATTAAACGGAAATTCTTAAAAACATGATAATATTTGTTTTTTTTTGTTTCGGTCAATGTTTTCGATGGCTCTTAAAGAGTATTGATACTTTTAATATATAATGCGTTTCGACTAATTTGGAATATTTCATTTCAGGCTTGAGTAAGGATAGGTACAGTAACTAAAATAAAAAAGGGCAACTGCGAGTCAGACACGCGCACTGAGGATTCCGTACTTTACCAAAGAGTATATAATCACTACGTTCTTACTTTACTTAAGAGGCCGGCGAATGTCACTCGCAACTGCAAGTTGACGCGTATTCAAAATTCGTTCGCGGAATATAGCTGTCTCAGTTTGACAAAAACAAGTGACAGATTGACGCAGCTGTGTGTGTGTATGTGAGCGTCTTACAATTTAAAACATAAAAAATGTGCTATCGCGGCAAGCGGGATGTCAGTGTCATTATGTACGTGCTGTCATTACTTCAGTTGCGTTCATAGGTCGAGTTTTATTGTAATATTTTTGACACTATTGACATAAATAAAATAGAAAAAAACCGTACGTAAGCATTTAAAGTTTAATAAAACGAATACAGAACTCTTGAGGACATGTCAGACTTTAGCTGACTAAAAGCGCCGTCAAAAACCCCTTAAAAAAAAGAGTAAAAAAAAACGCCGTTGACGATTTGGGTTCGGTCCAGATGGTTACCGGATGGCTGGACGGCGATTCCAAGCCCAGGGTGGCTAGAAATCTGGGTCGAGATCCTGGCTGCTGGGGTGTCAGGGTATTCCCTCGTCCATGCGGCCGCCTTCTTCGCTAGCATTACTGTTTCGCAGAAAGAGGGCTCGGCGCGAGAGGTCGTTGCCACCGATGGCCCCAACGAGAACGCGGCGGTGTTCCGCCTAAACGGGGCACATATGTACATCTCTACCGTATGCTCCACCGTATCCTTCAGACCGTCTACACAATGGTGATAACCAGGCGTTTCTTCCGCCTAAATCCGACGCAGGAGCCTCCCGTACTTGCCATGTCCGGTGAGTATTTGCGTTACGACAGTCGCTGAGATCCTGCCGGAACTGTCTGCCTTACAGCGACTTGTCGTGGCAGCGGAATTTCGCCCCAGGGTTGCATCTCCACGTGTAAATCATGCTTATGCGTGCAAAGGACTGTTGCCTCCACATTCCATGGTAGCAAGCCTGCAAGAAACCATGTGGGTATATTGCAGGAAACCGTGCTTTGTCTTTGTACCATTACGATGGCTAAAACTCCCTGGCATGCGTTCAGCTTGGCAACTGATCACTTTCGCAGCGACGGCGCTCCATAAAGGGTCATGGACCGAACGGTGCCTGCGTAGAGCCTCCAGCAGGAGGCGTCTGGACACCCCAGGTTGGACAGGAGCCGCTTGAGTGCTTCAGTCTAATCCAGTTTGAAAGAAAGAAAGAAAGAAAAATAATTTATTTGGTACAGCACAAGGCGCAACACAAAATAAACAATAAGTAACACGTTTGGGAACCAGACGTCGGAAGTGCTCCTCAAAATACCATCGGCTGTCGAGGACGAGTCCCAGATACTTGTAAACTTTTATTGTAATTTGGGAAACCGGCGGTGGCTCGTTCCGAGGGCCATGAAAACACATGCTCTCGGACTTGTGCAGTGCCACCTCGAGTCCCAACTGCTGGATCCTCTTCACGACTGTTGCAACTCTGCGTTGCGGTTCAGGACAGGGAGCAGGGTTCTTGCAAGTGAGCCTGTGACTTTTTTTTTTTTTTATTTTTTTTTTTTATTGTTGATAGGTTCGCGCTTGACCGCTATCTCACCTGATGGAAAGCGACGATGCGGTCGACGATGACTAATTGGCAGCGGAGATGGGAGCAGGAAGAGAAGGCGATGGAACTTCATCGATTCCTCCCTGACGTGGCGGTTAGGCTCAAGGCAACTTGGGTCGAGCCGGACTACAAAGTCTCGCAGATCCTGACTGGACATGGATATTTCTGGAAGAAACTGTATGATATGCGGTTATGTGAGGTTAGCGTGTGCTATTGCGGTGATGAGGACGAAAATTTTGATCACGTTCTGTGGCGATGCCCCCCTTATGACGAACAGCGACGAAATGTGATGGACAGGATCACTCGCTTGGATGAGAGACCGGCTTACTACTGCAATCTCATGGCCTCAAAAGAGTTCGAACACGAATGGCACAGACTAAGGAGTAAACAGGCAGCGAACCCGTACTGTGTGTTTGTCTTACCCACGTGAGGGGGGACCGTTAGTATGCTGCCCCAGGATGGAGAGAAAGGCAACATGGGGACAAGACGACGAAATTTGTAAAGGAGTCAAGAAGCGGCTGCGGTGATAGCGCGCTCATATTTATATGGGTGGGCTGTGTCCGCAGCCGTCTCATTTCGATTCGGCCCATATGACATGATGTCGGTGGGGCCAAGGCTGGTTGGAGGTTGTTGCAACCCTGCGTTCCGCTAGTTCGACCGCCGCCTGTTACGACTCTCCCTTCGTTAGGATCAGCGTGTCGTCTGTATAATAGACCACGCTGACCCCGTTGGGGAGGTACACACATAGTATGCAAATATGGCTACAAAAAACGGTGACATAAAACTACACTACAACTAGTGGCGGAGCCATGGGCGGATGAGAATGCTCCCCTTTTGACGAGAACAGAGCGTTCATCACACCCTTCATAAACAGGGGCCGGTACTCTGTGTCAGCGGGGGAGCCCAGGTAAGGAGCTTGTTACGCACCATTTCGTAGGGTCGTCCCCACGGGTCTCTGTTCAGAGTCCCCAGCTACACGTCGCGGGCCTCCAGTTTGGCCAGCCGTATCTCCGCTCTGAGAGTGCGCTTCGCTGTTCTTTATTCCTCGTACGCACCTGGTACGGGTGGAGCCGGATCTTGCGGATGGCCAGTTTGGCTTTTGCAGGGAGCGCTCTATTTGGACCCCGGTATCACCAGGTGCCGGTCTACCTCATTCGTGTGATCGAGGCCTACCTGACGGACAGGTTCATTATCTGCCCCGCTCACCATGGAGAATGGAAACGCCGAGAGATGTCGTGCGGTGTTCCCCAGGGATCGGTACCAAGATATGGGTCGGACTGTTTTTGGTACTTGTCCTCGACAGCCGTTGGAATTTCGAAGAACACTTCGGACGTCTGGCTCCCAAACTGGACCGGACTGGGGCTGCCCTGAAGCGGCTCCTACCCAACATAGAGGTCCTTAGCCCTTTGCCGGAGGCTCCACGCAGCATTGTTTGGTCCATGGCTCATTACGGACCGCCGGTGTTGGCCCCATTGCTGCGAAAGCGACCGGGGGCAAAGCTGAACGCATCCCAGAGGATCATGGCCATCCAAATGGTGCGGGAATACCGCACTTCTCCAGCGAAGCGACGAGCCTCCTTGCTGGTCTGCCACCATGGGATCTAGAGGCAACAGTCCTTGCACGCATGCACAATTTGCGCATGGAGTTGCAACGCCGGGGTAAAAAACCACTGACGAAGGCGGTCAGAGTACCGGCGGGATCTCGGGGCAAGCCATAAATCCAATCCATGGCGATAAATCCAATCTTTGAGGAGTGGGTGAATAGACGTGGAAACATCCTCACCTTCCGCATGACGACACCTCACCTCGTGGTAAGTTCGGAAGAAACGCCTGGCTGTCATCATTGTATAGACCGCCCGGAGGACAGGGTGGAGCATACGGCGATGGTATGCTCCACTCAGGCGGAGCACTGCCGCCGCGCCGTGTACTCGTGGGAGTGACCCTGGTACAAGCCATGGTCCGGAATGTGTAGGAATGGCAGGTGGTCGGCTCCTTATACGAAGCAGTTATGCTAGCAAAGGAGACAGTCGTACACGTGAGGGAACATCATTCCTCACGCCCCAGCCACCGGGATCCTGATCCCTTTTTCCAGTCACCATAGGCGCAGGGTTGCGGACGGAGAGCAATTTGTATCTCTCCGTCCGGCCGTCCGGTAAGCGTCCGTACCGAGCTCGAGACGTTGATGTTGCATAGTGTTCCACTCGCGTCTCGAGGACATGTCAGCAAAACCTTAGCGGCCCAGCAGGTTCGAAGTCTACTGAGGCCAAGGGTTGAGCGAAAGAGAACATCGTGGCCTTGAAACGAAAGAACGGTTTTCATTTCCCTAAAAGTCTGACACTAAAAGAGCGGCAGAAGTCATTGAATAATTTCCCACCTATGAAAAAAAGCTCTCGCCTCCATAACATTTTCTGATTTGACCACAAGAAGACCACCTTGGGCACGCCACAATTATGGCAGTAAGTCTCCTCTTGGAGGCATGGCTGGAAAGACCTCACGGCGCTGGCGTCCTCACCTTCCGCATGACGCAGGTTCTCACCGGACACGTAAGTTCGGTAGGTTCGGGCTGTACCGGATTCGTACGGAAGTGACGCCCGAGTGTCGCCACTGTGCGGAACGCCCGGAGTCCACGGTGGAGCACGCATTGGAGGTGTGCCGCTTAGGCAGAGCATCGCCTTGCCCTCGTGGAGGTGATCGGCGGCGGCGATCTCTCGTGCCAGACTGGTACAGGCCATGGTTTGGAGCGAGGAGGATCAGTGGCAGGCAGTCGCCTCCTTCTGCAAAGCAGTAATGCTAGCAAAGGAGGAGGCCGACCGTATCAGGCAACGGCGCTCACAGCCGCTGCCGGGATTCCGATCCCAATTTCCGGCCACCGTAGGCGCGGGCTTGCGGACGGCGAGCAATCGGTAGCTCGCTGTCCGACCGTCCGGTAACTGTCCGGATCGAGCCCAAGTCATCGACTGCGCGAACTGTTCCCGTGCGCCTCAAGGAGTTGTCAGCAACAGAAGGGGTCCAACCGGGTCGAAGCCTACTGGGGCCAGGGTTAGCTCCGAAAGGTAGCTCAGCCCCGGTACGAAAGGCAACGAAGGAACAGGAGTGGGTTTTTAGTCAGTAAAAGTCTGACACTATCTCCCGCTCCACCCAAGAGCGGGGAATGTCATTATATGATTTTCCCACCGTAAAAAAAAGACCACCTTTGTATGACATATCTGCTATTGTTATCATAATATGTTGAGATATTGGCGCGGTAATAAAATTTCCAAAAAACGCATTACTAGTTCGTACATTCACAAACAATTCCTGAAGTATTCGGCAAAAATAAAGCAAATAATGAATATACAGTCTGTCAAGAAAGTCATGAAAAGAATGTTTTGGGAACTACTGTTTTTGCTAAAACTGGCAACACTGAATAATTATTAAGCTGAGTACCTGAACTGTCATGTCGTATCTGCGTGGTTGATTTTTTACAATATTTCGGTGCTATTTCGAGTTTTTTAAATCGTGTAAGCGTTAAGATACAAAAAATGAATCGAAATGTTTATAAGAGCGGTGCGAGACAAATTATATTTAAAGTTTTTCAAGGGTGTATGGCCGAAATTTAAGGTGGGAGTGCTGGGACGAACAAAGACAATGTTTATGGTCGAACAGCAAAGTTAACCGGTACATAAATATATTCTAAAGTTTAAACACACTAACGGAAATATAATGTTTTGACTATCTTCTGTTTTTAAGTACATTTTATCTATCTTTAACATTGTTTATGTCTTGCTAAGGTTATGAAATTTACCTACGATTAGCGTTGAAAAAAACAGGGAATATTCCCGTTTCTTTCAAATACTGTTGTTTTATTCAATGTAACATTCGAAACTTTCAAGAAATTTATAAATTATAAATTTCATGTATTTTTTGAAAAAAACCGAAAAAAACGGAAAAATATGAAAAGAACCGAAAACTTCATGTTTGTTTTTTTCAAATGCGTACTTTTTTTGCAACGAAGTTCCTTATCGCGCGTTGTGAAAGGGGGCTAGACGGAAAAAATTCTCACGAAAAATTGTACCGACACTTTTACTGTCAAAATATAAATCCAAGATGGCGGCTGCAAGAAACTATCAACTTTTTCGTCATGAGTGTCGTTTTCATGGTTTTCGAGGGTGTTGAAACCGATGGTACTGTCAAAATATAAATCCAAGATGGCGGCTGCAAGAAATTATCAAATTTTTCGTCATGGGTGTCGTTTTCATGGTTTTCAAGGGTGTTGAAACCGATAGTACTGTCAAAATGTAAATCCAAGATGGCGGCTGCAAGAAATTATAAAATTTTTCGTCATGGGTGTCGTTTTAATGGTTTTCGAGGGTGTTGAAACCGATAGTACTGTCAAAATGTAAATCCAAGATGGCGGCTGCAAAAAAAAGTAAATTTTTCGTCATGGGTGTCGTTTTCATGGTTTTCGAGGGTGTTGAAACCGATAGTACTGTCAAAATATAAATCCAAGATGGCGGCTGCAAGAAATTATCAAATTTTTCGTCATGGGTGTCGTTTTCATGGTTTTCAAGGGTGTTGAAAAAGATAGTACTGTCAAAATGTAAATCCAAGATGGCGGCTGCAAGAAATTATTAACTTTTCCGTCATGGGTGTCGTTTTCATGGTTTTCGAGGGTGTTGAAACCGATAGTATTGTCAAAATGTAAATCCAAGATGGCGGCTGCAAGAAATTATCAACTTTTTCATCATGGGTGTCGTTTTTATGGTTTTCGAGGGCGTGGAAACCGATAGTACTGTCAAAATGTAAATCCAAGATGGCGGCTGCAAGAAATTATCAACTTTTTCGTCATTGGTGTCGTTTTCATGGTTTTCGAGGGTGTTGAAACCGATAGTACTGTCAAAATGTAAATCCAAGATGACGGCTGCAAAAAATTATTAAATTTTTCGTCATGGGTGTCGTTTTCATGGTTTTCAAGGGTGTTGAAACCGATAGTATTGTCAAAATGTAAATCCAAGATGGCGGCTGCAAGAAATTATCAACTTTTTCGTCATGGGTGTCGTTTTCGTGGTTTTCGAGGGTGTTGAAACAGATGGTTCTGTCAAAATGTAAATCTAAGATGGCGGCTGCAATAAATTATCAACTTTTTCGATATGGGTGTCTTTTTCATGGTTTTCGAGGTTGTTGAAGCCGATAGTGCTGTCAAAATGTAAATCTAAGATGGCGGCTGTCAGAAATTATCAACTTTTTCGTCATGAGTGTCGTTTCCATGGTTTCGAAGATGTTGAAATAGTGCTGTCAAAATGTACATAAAATAGGATAGTATTTTTTAGTTAAGTAACTTGTATTGGCTAGACGGAAAAAATTCTCACGAAAAGTTGTAACGATACTTTTTGCTAAAGTAAGTTATTGTAAGCCGTGCGGCGTGCGCATGTTTCTCTGTCTGTCTCTCTCTCTCTCTCTTATAGAAAGCAAGCCAGAACGGAACTTCGTTCCATCCGGGTGTCCCTTGACACCTCAGTAGTTTTTTTGTAATTAATGTAAACTAGCGCTTGACTGCGATCCTACCTGATGGTAAGCAGTGACGCAATCTGATGGTGAGGCGCACTAGTTTATGAGGCTTATGTCCAACAGTGGACACAAGTCATTATAACGCCTAAATGGCGATACTTGGGGGAGGCTTATGTCCAACAGTGGGCATCAGTCATTATAACGCCTAAATGGTGAAACTTGGGGGAAGCTTATAATAATAATAATAAAATAATAAATCATTTATTTTCAGGCATCTTGGCCCATAGACACATACCTTACAGACTAACATAAATATAAAGTAAATACAGTTAATTGTTAGTAAATAAGACCAACAGTCCAACAGTGGGCATCGATCATTATAGCGCCTAAATGGCGACACTTGGGGAGTCTTATGCCCAACTGTGGGCATAGGTCATTATAGTACGGGGAGGCCTATGTCCAACAGTGGGCATCAATCATTATAGTGCCTAAATGGCGACTCTTGGGGAGGCTTATGCCCAACAGTGGGCATCAATCATTATAACGCCTAGGTGGTGACACTAGAGGGAGGCTTATGCCCAACAGTGGGCATAGGTCGTTATCGCGAGGAGGCATATGTCCAACTGTGGGCATCAATTATTATAACGCCTACGTGGTGACACTTGGGGAGGCTTATGCCCAACAGTGGGCATAGGTCATTATCGCGAGAGGAGGCCTATGTCCAACAGTGGGCATCAATTATTATAACGCCTACGTGGTGACACTTGGGGGAGGCTTATGCCCAACAGTGGGCAAAGGTCATTATCGCGAGAGGAGTTATAACGCCTACGTGATGACACTTGGGGGAGGCTTATGCCCAACAGTGGGCAAAGGTCATTATCGCGAGAGGAGGCCTATGTCCAACAGTGGGCATCAATTATTATAACGCCTACGTGGTGACACTTGGGGGAGGCCTATGTCCAACAGTGGGCATCAATTATTATAACGCCTACGTGGTGACACTTGGGGGAGGCGTATGTCCAACAGTGGGCATCAATTATTATAACGCCTACGTGGTGACACTTGGGGGAGGCTTATGCCCAACAGTGGGCAAAGGTCATTATCGCGAGAGGAGGCCTATGTCCAATAGTGGATATCAATTATTATAACGCCTACGTGGTGACACTAGAGGGAGGCTTATGCCCAACAGTGGGCATGGGTCATTATAGTGAGGGGGAGGCTTATGTCCAACAGCGGGCATAGGTCATTATAGCGAGCGGAGACTTATGTCCAACTATGGGCATCAGTATTTTAGCGCCTAATGGCGACACTCGGGGGAGGCTTATGTCCAACAGTGGGCACGAGTCATTATAGTGAGGGGGAGGCCTACATCCAACAGTGGACAGCAGTCATTAAAGCCCTAAATGGCGATACTGGCGATACAGTGTGTTGACATGGTTTTTTACTCTCTGTGAAGTTTAATTTATAAAAATAGAAAAAGTACTAAATATCGTGCTTATTCAACATAATCAGATTAAGTACTTCTTCAAGCAAATAAGGAGTTGAAAGGAACTTATTTCATTTGGAAATATCTGAGTTTGTCATCGGTGATATAAACAGTGAATTTTGAGTGATTTGAGCCAGTGGAGTGCTGTGAAACCTGGACCTTACCTCTTTACCGTCCTCGGACCATCGAGTGTTACGTACAAACATTGGTTTATTACCTGATATAACTTGTGAGACTTTAATTTAGTGATTAGCATATCTTCAATTTTGCTTTGTCATACTACGACAATTTTGCAAACTAACGCCATCTATGAGTAAACGTTAAAACTACTTGGACATCCCATAAGCTTACTTATTAACACCGAAACATTGCTAATCATCCGTGCGCAAGCGACATTATATATTGATTGAGTGGCAGTACTCCACGTTGACCCTCTTTATTGCGACGGAAGGTGGCGCTGCCAGTCGTTTTGTAAACAAGCTCATAACAAATCTCACTCAGCATGAACTGTGCTGGTTGTAACGCACGTTTGCTAGCTGGGGCTGGACTTCTGAAATGTAATGCCTGTGAAGGATGTTATCATTTTGAATGCCTAAACATACAGCCTCGACAGTATGAAGCTCTTACAGAAGAGTTTAAGGCAGCCTGGAAATGCCCGTCGTGCAACAATGTCACCCGTCGTACTCGGTCTAACTTACTAACACCTGTACGGGCCGCGCAAATTCCTACATACGAGGATAGCTTGAATATGTCATGCGATATCATAGAAAATTGTCCCGCTTCAACGGGAAATCCATCAATTGGCAAAGAATCTGTCGCTCAAGACACGACGGATACTTTCCAAGCATTTACAAATGAGTTACACATTACACTGCATGGGTGGAGGAGTGACATGAGCAAAACACTTTCTACTTTCAAGGAGGACATTAAGACTACACTGACCAGCTGGAGAGATGAAATAGATGCGAGTTTAAATAAATTGAATAAGGAATTAAGATGCGCGCTGGACGAAATAAGGGATGAAATGAGCACTATTCGAGCCACACAAAATAATTTGAAAAAAAATGTATCCGATATTTCACAGGACGTAACGGAACTAAAGACCTCACTGGAATTTCAATCAGAGGAACAGGTGGAACTCAAGAAACGTGTGGCTGACATGAGTCGACAGAGTGTTGAGCAATCTAGCCAATCTATTAGTCTCCTCGAGTCCAAACTTGATTATCTCGAACAGCAAGCGAGACAGTGCAATATAGAGATTCTGAATGTACCCGAGACTCGAGGTGAAAACCTGATCTGCGTAATGGAGTCAATCTGTAGTGCTATTAATGTTCCTACCACACAAAGAGATATCATATCTATCCATAGAGTTCCTCACGCTCACCAGACAACAAATAGGCCAAAAAACATAATTGTAAGGCTGTCGTCGCGTATCCTACGGGACAACGTACTTGCTGCTTTCCGTAAAGTCAAAACTTTTAAATCGGATCAGCTGGGGTTTTCGGGTTCACCGTCGACCATTTACCTGAACGAGCATCTGACACTCAGAAAGAAACAATTGTTTCGGAAAGTTAAGGAAGTGGCAACACAGCATCACTTCAAGTACGTTTGGATTCGGAACGCCACTATTCTCGTACGCGAACGGGATGGTGAAATTGCATTTGCAATACACAAAGACGACGATATTCGGAAGATTAAAAACAGTGCGTCGCGTAAAAACGGTGATGGTGGCCCCTCCGGTAACGTACCTTAATTACAGTGTGTTCTTGTTTTTGTACCTGAATCATTTTGTTTCTTTTTTTGATGCTCTTTTTAATGTTTCAGTCCTTTTAATCTATACAGGGTGCTCATGTTTGTCTGGATTGCTCTACTTTTTGGTAATAATAACCTACTTTTTTTCTTTTTGCTTAAGTTCATACGAAATTGATGCTTTTATTAATTATTATTTTATAAACATCTTACGCTTGTTAACGTGTTGCCATATTGATAATTTTAATTTATATTGTGTGCTACAATTACTGATTATTGCTTTTACTTTTAATATTTTAGTCCTTTTAGTCTGCAGAAATTGCTTATGTTTGCCTCAATCGCTGGGTTTTGTTGTGGTAATAACCGGCCTTTTATGCTCAAGTAAATATGAAATTAATGCTTTTATTATTTATTATTTTATAGCCATTTTTCGCTGTTTAACGTATCGCTTTATTGCTCATTTTAATTTATATTGTGTTCGATGTCTGCTACAATTCTTGGGTATTGCTTATACTTTTAATATTTTAGTCTTTTTACTGTATGCAAAGTGCTCATATTTGCCCGTACCGCTCAGTCTTTTTGTAGTAATTACTGGCCTTTTACACTTATATGGATATGAAATAGGCCTTTTATACTTAAATGAATTTAAAATAAATGCATCTATTATTTATTATTTTATATATTTATTTTTAAAGTGCCGCTTTAATGAATATATTAATTCGTTTTATGATAGATTTCAGTTGCAATTTTCGATAACTGTAACTGTACAAAATAATATTGTTGTAAGTAACCATCATAGTGAAATCTATCTAAAAAACATATATTGTTGTGTTGTCAGGATTCAGTGTTTTTGTGTGTTTGACGTCACTTATGTATTTGAGAAATATAATTTTTATTTACTCCTAACTGTTGAACATTGTATTGTGCATTGCGCGGGCGAATGCCTGCTTCCAGTTTTAACTTATATCGCTGGTAATAGTTATTTGGGATCCTTTTTTATCTCGTGTTGAGTGACAAAAATTTATCCATATATTACCAAAACTGCAGAGGTATTCGCACAAAACTGAACACGCTGTACATGAATATCCTGAATAGTAACCACGACATCATCATACTCACAGAGACTTGGTTGATTCCTGAGATTAACAATAACGAGTTTATCGATCAGCGCTATATTGTGTACAGGTGTGATCGCGACCGTATTAGCACTAAAAAAATGGATGGTGGTGGAGTGTTGGTTGCTTTGCTGCGGACACTCAAGTCATCTGATTGTGATATTTCTGTAACTACGGCTAATTCACTATTTCACAACCTTGTCGAACACATACTTATAGAAATTCCCAGTATGCGATCGTCCAAGAGGCATATCATTAGTGCCGCTTACATACCTCCAAAAACAGCCATCCCTGTATATGAACAGCACTTTGACATCTTGCAACAGGTTCTAAGTGACCCTCGCGTTGACTCTTTTTTCATATTAGGCGACTACAATCTTTCTGATATAGCTTGGAATATACCGGATGCAACTGTATCGCTAAACAGCGGTGGGTTAGGCATGGGTTCGTCTACGACTTGTACACAGCTAAATAATTTAATGTCACTGCTTGATGCTATGCAATACAACGTCGTGACAAATACTAATGGTAAAATTCTTGACCTGCTGATATCAAATCAACCATGTAAGGTATCGAGCGCATTGTTGCCTCTACTTCCAATCGACACATATCACCCACCTTTTGTCTGTGATGTTAGTCTAAATGTAGAAATTCTTCCCTTGAAAAAGCGTCCGCTACAAAAATACAACTTCTATAAATCTGACTATGAGCAAATTAACCGAAAAATTCGGTGTACTAACTGGACAGAACTTCTTATGCCTTTAGGGCCCGAAGAGGCACTTAATACATTTTATAACAAGATTGACGATATTATTAAGCAGCATACACCACTATCCGCATCCAGAACGGCTGGATTTCCAGTCTGGTTCTCTAAATCATTAGTCAGTACATTCAGAAAAAAGCAAAAGGCATGGGTCAAATGGAAGAAATACGGCAACATTTCAGACTACGAAATTTTTTCGCAGCATAGAGCCATGTTTAAGGAGAATTGCCATAAATGTTTCTCTAGATATGTTCAGTCGATTGAGGATAGCATTCACAAAAATATTAAAGATTTTTGGGTCTATATTTCCAATCGCAAAGACAGACCTGGTATACCAGCAAAAGTGCAATATAACAATATTGTATCCAGCGATCCTCAATCGATTTGCAATATGTTCTCAGATTTCTTTTCCTCAGTATATGAGCCTGCCTCACCTGCCCTTTCACAATGGGAGCCACCTTCTGAAACAATGTCTAACGACATAGTAATTTCTGACCTAGACTTTAAAGAGGAAACGATAATGGCAGAATTAAAATCACTGGATCCAGCTAAAGGCCCAGGTCCAGATGGTCTGTCTGCGTTTTTTCTCAGAAATACTGCCTCGGTAATATGTAGACCCTTAACCATAATTTATAATAAATGTATTACCGAAGGTGTCATGCCAGCGGTATGGAAGCATGCTAATATTACGCCTGTACACAAGGCCGGATCTAAATGTAGTGTTGAGCAATACCGGCCAATTTCTATTTTGTCTACCTTGTCGAAAGTTTTTGAAAGACTAATACATAACAAAGTGTACCCTATTCTCCATAACGGTCTTATACAGCAACAGCATGGTTTCGTAAAGAAGCGGTCAACCACAACGAATTTGTTAGTATTCGCTAAAGATCTATTTGACAATATGGATGATCGTATACAAGTTGATTCAGTTTACACGGACTTTCAGAAGGCTTTCGACAAGGTGGATCATGAACTACTGTTGAGCCGAATAGCTTTCAATGGTATTCGTGGTAACTTGTTACGATGGTTCACTTCTTACATCACTAATCGCTGTCAAAGGGTTGTAATTAACGGTTACCACTCCGATGCTGTTCGGGTTACCTCTGGCGTCCCTCAAGGTTCTATTCTTGGTCCCCTTTTGTTCATTATCTTTATAAATGACATTGGCAACTGCTTTGTTAACTCAAAATTTTTGTTATACGCAGATGATCTCAAGGTATATAGACCTATTCAAAATATAAGGGACTGCTATCTTCTCCAAGAGGACTTGGACAGACTGACGGATTATTGTTACTCTAGTAAGCTTCTTCTAAGCATTCCCAAGTGCAATTTTATTAATTTCACCAAAAACAAAAACATTATCAGGTTTGCTTACACATTATGTGGTATATCATTGAATAGAATAAACTCGGTACGTGACCTAGGCATAATGCTTGACTCTAAGCTTTGCTTAGACTTACATATCGAGCAAATTATTAATAGAGCATATAAGATGTACGGGTTTATAATGAGATCTACTCATGATTTTAAAAAGTCCTCTTCGTATCTATGCCTATATAAAACGCTAGTCCGCTCTCAACTTGAATATGCCGTACCCATCTGGAACCCATATTATAAGAAATACATTGATATGTTGGAAAATGTACAGCGCAAATTTCTCCGTGCAATGCATTATAGATGTCACAGAACATATTTGCCTTATAACCAGTTGCTCAATAAATATAAACTCTTGACGCTGAGCTCTAGACGCAAACAATTAGAGGCAATGACCTTATATAATATTGTTAATGGCAATTTTGACTGTATCGATCTGAACAATGTACTGTGTTATGCAGTCCCCAGAACTGTTCATAGAAGGCAGGTGCGTGCAGGCTCACTATTTGCAACAGGTACCTGCCGATCTAATGCAGGGCAGCGTGCACCGATTCGGCGAATGGTAACAACATATAACAATGTATTTGAGCATATCGACATATTTACATGTACCTCATCAAAGTTTCGAAGCCTATTGTATAAGACACTTGAGCGCTCTGATTAGTATTATTAGTATTTTTCTCTTAGCCTTATAATTGAGTTCTCTTTTCTTTCCTTTTTTTTTTCTCTTTTTTAATGATTTGTATGACTCGTACTTTTTCTGTTTGTTTTTAATATTATTTATAACTTGGAGATGTCATTGGGATGCATGTAACCTGGCAATTTTAAAATTACTAATTAATGGTAATCTGTGAACAGCGCTGTGGGCTACATTATTATTTAAGTTTTTTCTTGTAATTATGTTTTTTAATATCACATAATGTAGCTGTTTGCTGTTCCTATGAATAAAATAAAATAAAATAAAATAAAATACTTGAGAGAGGCTTGTGTCCAACAGTGGGCACCGATCATTATGGTGACACTTGGGGGAGGCTTGTGGGAGCTCGATTCTGATCAAGCTGACGACAGTGAAATCGAGATTTTGGCTGAGGAAAGCTAGATCATTTGTATAGTGGGTGAAAATGTACCACTCGTGCATTTTCGCCCACTATTAATATATTTCAATTTCAATAAAATTCGTTTTTTTTTTTCATTTTTCATGAAATTAACCGAAATAATGAATAAAACATTCGAAAGATTTCTATTTTGTTCCCAAACGTTTTTTTTTCGCAAAATTTCAATGCAACATGTGAAAAAAACGGAAAAAAACCACAATTTGTTTTTTTCATTGAAAGAAACAATTGTTTCTTTCGGGAATTTTCAACGCTACCTACGATTTATTATACTACCACTTAACGGTTTTGATATTTTGGTGTTTTTTATTTAGGTATGATAAATGTATTTGTATATTTAACATATCTTTATTGACTTCAGGTGTTACCGAAAGTACAGTTCGGCGCATTGTGGACTAAGGCATGAAGAATGGAGGTAAATTTTCAACGCTTGGAAAACAGGAAAGGCCGACCTACGAAACAAACTACGAGTCAGATGTTGGCCGGTTTCATTTTGAAGAAGTTTCAGGCAACATTTCTGGAGTCGAATACCTCGACTCTGATTATTTGGATTCGGATTAATAAAGATTTATTTCATAAACTTTTTATTTTTGCAATGAGCTCATACCTATCGATACTCAGCGCCATGCTGACGGCAGTGCAGAGAGGCAAAACATCGAGATTTGCACTTTGTAGTAAGTACATAAATGCTAGTAGCTGAAAGGACGAAAACAGGGGTTGATCAAACCAGACATTCTTATGAATATAAAACCAGATATTCAGAAGAATGTCTGTTTTGATAAACTCTTGCGTGTAGGTACGTAGGATAAACATATAATTATCCTAATAAGCAAATAGAGAAGTCTGGTTTCGTCGCAATGTTTATAAAACAAAATTCAGAGAATGCCTAAGGCATTAACTCCGCCTTTGTACTTTTGTGTTGGATAAAGTTTTAATAAATAAATGAGAACTACTGTAACTATTATGTATCAGGTAAAATTAAACGTCACTTGAATGAAAATTAGTTCTAATAAAAATGTTGTTCGCCACTACGACAGAGTAAGTACTTTTATTTTTATGGAGCCACTACAAATGAAAGTCAAAACTCGTTTGCAAGCATGTATTAAATAGATAGACGAGTGTCAGATAGATCGGTAAAATAATGTACCTACACGGCAGTAAAGGGACCGTAAATCGGTAATTATTATTTTATAAATAAAAGTATCAATATCTTTTAGTCGAAGTTTATTGGGATACCATGTTAATGATGGTGGCGCCCTCCCTTCTTTTCATGACTTTCTTGACAGACTGTACCTCATTTTACTAACAATAACCTCTAGACTGTTTAGATGCTCTGTGCTCTAGACGATGCGGTCGACGATGTTTTGAGTTTTGACGTCTCGTCGTACCTACTGTCAAATCGAAGAAATTTTGGCAAAATTGAAGAACTTAGAGATGAGTAAAATTGAAGAACTGGATTCTGATTAAACTTTTTTCGTTCACAGTTCATAAATAAATTAAATTTTTCGTAAATTAATTACATAATGTTTAAAATTTTCTTTCCTCGATTTGACAGTAAATCGTGACGTCACAACATGATGTGGAACAGATAAAGTGAATTAAATTTCATTGTTCAATTTAATTTACCAAACAGAGCCAGTGATTTGGGAACCAAGCCACAAGTAGGTATCACAAAGAAAAAAAAAAAAATTGCATGACGCTTGGACCAGATTATCGGAAAAGACGGGATATCCTGTGGACGAGTAATTGAAGAAAGAGAAAGATTCTTTGATGGCAACGTTTAAAGGACACCTACGTAAAATTCAAAGTTCTTTGAGATCTGGTGCAGGGCTTGAGGTTAATTTCCAGTGCGTCCATCTTCTCGGCGGCCATAACCTGGTAACCGCAACTAAACAGACGAGAGTGTAGTACATAGTCACCACGTCTCGGGCGAGGCGCCTCGGGCCTCGGGCGAGACATAGCGAGTGCTCTCGGGCGAGAGTGTGTATGTGTGTAATCTATTTCTCCAGTATTTTCTAGTGGCAAAGACTATTTACCGTTATCTAATTCTACAATCGTCCTAAAAAATCATAAAATATAAGTAGGTAACTAAGTTTACGGATTTTTTTGCTATGGACCTGGTTTTTGCCTGCCGGAACTTCATGCAACATACAACGTAAATGTACAAAGGCGGACTTTATGCCTTAGGCATTCTCTACCCTTCCAACTTTAACTCGATTCATTTAAATTCTGTTCTAAATGACTATTGAGGTTCTGTCTTTAACAAAAAAAAATCTCGCAGTCTATTGGATGGCTATGTTATTAATAAAATGATTTATATCATTTCAGGTTTGACTCCGGAGCCAGCTCTATTTACCAGTCGGCAGCCATTGCGGAGACATCCATGGCGAAAAAAAAGGCCGTGAAGTGCAAAGCCTCCGAGCCAACAACAAAACTAAGGTAATTGTTAACTATCTTATGTCCTATGAAGTCATGATAATATATATTTGAGTGCATTGAAAGAGTAACAAACAAATAAACTCACAGTCGCATCTCCATTGCTAGGAGTTAGGGTTTCTTGCAAATTACATTAAGATATGTTATACAGACATGTTTATAGTTCACGGAGTATTGCTAATAAATAAATTAAATTGTTTCAGTAAAAAACCCAGCTCCAGCTGCTCAGACCTCTTCGGGTTGGAAAGCGAGATTTCTCCGCGGACGATCTCCAGTGCAGACTTCTGTTCGTCGATAGTTAGCCCGGTCGTAAACGGGAAAGTGTGGCGGACTGCGGACGTAACTGGAGACTTTTACATGGAGGTGAAAGTGTACACTAAGGCTGAGGTGGCTAACATCGCTAAAGAGGATCAGTGGAAGAGACCTGAGGTGACCCTTAAAGTTCAATTAGACCGCAATACTCTGCAGTGGGATGGTCTACAGATCTTTATGAGGCAGACTCATGAGTTATTTAATGATTTGGAGCTCGTCTTTTACAGAGATAGCATAAATATAAAGTAGTTAATTAAGTTAGCTATGTTATTACCCAGCTCAAGCGGTCACATAACGGAACAATAAAAACGGAACAAATTGTAAGTATTATCATCTAACTAAAGCTTAACTTTAAAATGTTATTTCTTTGAGTGTTGTAACCGTTATTAATCATAAATTTATTTCTTTCAGATCATCAATAATGTGTGATTCTCCTGACATCATCTTCTTCCAATATGGTCAAGACTTCCTGAATCCAAGTTTAAGCTGGCATATTCCAGAGCAACACAGACCTGTACCAGCCCTTAAAAAGTCTGGAACAAGACGGGTAGGGTTTAAAACGCAAAGCATCCTTTATGTCAATCAAACGTCATAAACAATGAAAAGAAAAAAGGTTTACCACTGATTCAGATACAAGTGTTGGACTTTAGTGAATGACAAGAAAGCGTGGTAAATTCAAATGACATTGAGGTGGTAGTGTTAAGTGCACAATATGTAGTTAGTGAACCGGTGGTCTATGTTATGGAAGAGACACAATCATTAATAAACAAAACGCAGAAACTTTGTGGTGACGATAGTTATTAGTAAGTAGTTTCTAATTTTTGTATACAGGGTGGCCAGAACATTGACGTCCAAAAATAAAATTTAGGTCCCTCGTATCGTGGGGTATCTGAATCACCCCATGTATGTTCCGCGAATTTTCATAGATTTCGAGTTATGAATTTTTTTCTGATTTTTTGAGAATGATCGACCAGACCAATCTAAATTTTTTTTTAAAAAAAAGTACATAATTTTGTCGTGATTTTTTTTTTGCAACTGAATCTTCATGAGTAGTACTTTTATGCATAAAATAATCAGCTTCGTAACTGTGATGGAAGTTATGAAAAAGTTGGTCTAAAGTGAAAAATTTACGTTCGTGAAATTATGACTTAGCTTTTCAACTTTAAATAAAAAATTTAAACAGGAGACTTCATGGTTCCTAAGTAGGTTTCAAGAATGCGCCAGACTCTCAGCTTTCAGAATCATAAAAAAAAAATAGCACTTAATGGGGCTACTTTGGCTTAAATCGGCCTTCAAAAAGCCTCAGCCCATTGTTATTGCAGGTAAAAGAGTAGCGCCTTCGTTTACAACCCATGGTGCACGAGAAAAGATCGCGCGAAGTTTTTGAATCTTAGCTTTCCTTCAAAAACTGCGAGGTAGAAAATTCTTAAAATTAGCCATCTGACGAATACTTTGCATCACAGTTACGAAGCTGATTATTTTATGCATAAAAGTACTACTCATGAAGATTCAGTTGCAAAAAAAAAATCTCGACAAAATTATGTACCTACTTTTTAAAAAAAAAAAATTAGATTGGTCTGGTTGATCATTCTCAAAAAATCAGAAAAAAATTCATAACTCGAAAACTATGAAAATTCACGGAACATACATGGGGGTGATTCGGATACCCCACGATACGAGGGACCTAAATTTTATTTTTGGACGTCAATGTTCTGGCCACCCTGTATAATGTCTACTTTAACTTATTGTATTAAATTGTGAATTGCTCCGTTGATCTAGTGGAAGCAAGATTGCGATCTTTACTGTATTATCATTTTAGTTAATTAATCAATGTATGTGTTTTATAATGTAAGAAATGTTATATATGTATAAACAATTAAAGGAATGGTTATTATAAAATTATTTGCTAATCTGCTAGTGTATTAGGATGTATCTACTTAGGTCATCAAGATTTTGTCACATATATGTATATATAAAATATATTAAATAAGGACTACTTATACTTAAAGTAACTATTTTGTGAATAACGTGAAAACTAAATAAATAATATATTTATAATTTAAATTATGTTTTATTGGCATTACTTGTGTGTGTGTTTCCTGATAGCTACAACCCGGGAATCTTTAAATCGAGAGTGAATAGGTTTCTTCTAGGTAAGCGCGTTCCATCGTCGACCGCATCGTCGCTTTCCATCAGGTGAGATAGCGGTCAAGCGCGAACCTATTTATTTATGTATCCTTTATTGTACACCAAGATAATAAATTACACATTTGAGTCTTATATTTAGAACATACAATTGGCGGCCTTATCGCATTCCGCGATCTCTTCCAGGCAACCTGGTATGGAAAGAGATTGACTGGATATAAAATGGGGTTGTACATGGTGCATTATAAAACAAGTTAAACAATTTATTGGTGAAGAAAAAAAAAACGAAGTACTATACTTAACACTAAAATACGTAGGTACTTAAATACATACATACTATACCTTTTTTTTTTTTTTTTTTTTATGGCAATTGAGCCGTTAGCGACTATTTTGCCAGTGTCACGTTGAGACGGCGCACTATGGGACCAAACAGTATTTTCCATCTCGAAAATGGTTTTGATGAAAGTCCTAAATCTATAGATTTATTTATGGTTTTATACTCTCAAAGGATGGAACTTACAAATGATTTACAAAAACAATTAAATAACTTAGGTTTAAGTTTATAAAATGAACCTCAAACATTGAGCATAAATATTTTCATGCCAATTAAATTACCGTTAAAGAAGTTCAACACAAAATTATTCGGAAGTTTTCCAAGGAAGTATGTTAGTGTTATATATCATTAGATAGCTTAAAGTGTACACTTTGCAACTACGTTCGGTTTTTGTGAAAAAATATTTTTATTTTATTTTTTATTTATTTTTTTAGTAATGTAAAGAAAATTTCGTTTTTATTTATTTCAATTGGAGTTTTCATTGTTGCCGAAAGCTGCCGGTGTCAAGTTATTTACTCTATTAGATACCTTACCTATTCAGTAATATGAGGAATAAAAAAAAACTTGCGCGTTTTTTGCGCCAAAGGTGATTTTATGGCAATATGTCAATCGGGGGAAAATAAAAAAATACCCGAAAATTACCGTTCTTCTTTTTAATTACGTTATATTATATTTAATCATTACATTTTGATGTCTGTATTGTTTTTTTTTTCATTTCTATGATAGAAGCATACTTGACTACTACCTACTGAATTTGAAAGAATCTTCCCATGACACTTTTATTTGCGGTGATCACCTACGGAAGTTCTATTTATCTATTGTGATAATTAATTACAATCAGTTCCTACTGATTACACTATTTCGATGAGAACTGTCATAATCAATTGTCCCATGGTTTTTGCACGAGGCACTAAAATATTGGTCCTTTAAATACCCGTGTTTTCAACATACTATTCATCAAAGTATTCAGATACTTCTTTTCAGTAACAATTACGAGTAATAGACAAAAACATATTTTTACTAAAAATGAGTGAATTCGTTTGTGTTCGACGCGATCTTTGTGATCAAATAATAAGACGGTAAAGTACTTCAGACCTCAAACAATATTTGTTGGATAACTTTCAACTATCGGAAACTGACGTTAATACTGTATTAGACAGTATTAAAAAAAAATCTAACATCAAGTTGCAACCAGAAATGGACCAAAGCTCAAAGAAATCCAGACACGTTTGAGAGCCTATACTCAAATTGGTTAAATGGTGAGTTTAAAGTACCATTGAATTCTTGCAGTACCTCAACATCTGAAAATTCTGGCTTGAATACTTCTGGTGATCGTGGTAGACCAACAAAACCATATGATGAGTGTTCGGAAAACACAAAGAAACGAAAAAATATGGAACTGGTCCAGGAGTACGGAATGGGACATGTTCGTAACGCTTATGTACAAGGTTTACGATCCATGGGTGAAAATGACGAAGCGTCGATTGTGACTATTATCAGAAATAAGGAAAAAGAAGAGAAAAAGCTAATTCTACAAAACATACTCAATCCAGATAGTGCACTTACCTTTACAAAAGAAGAGGCATTGAGTATGTATATTGTAACGGATCTAACCAAAGCCCAATATGCGTACCTAAGAAAAAGGCTCATTGATAAGAATTTAAGTTCTGTATTACCTTCTTATCAAATACTAAGTGAAGCAAAAAAGGCTTGCTATCCGCCTGCATCCAGCATAACGGTGACAAATATAAGCGCAAAAATCAATCTGCTAGATCTCTTAGACCATACAGTTTGCCGTAGGTATTATAAAGATAAAGTCAGGATCGATGAATAACAATCGTCTCAAGCTATTTACTAAATGGGGATGTGCTGGATCTTCCGGGCAGAGTGAGTATAAACAAACTCTACCGGAAGAAAACGAATAAATATCAGATGCTAATTTGTTAATTGTGTCCCTTGTACCACTGCGACTAGTAGACGAAGAAACTTCTGCAGTTATATGGCAGAACCCGACTTGCTCGTCTGTTAGATATTGCAGACCAATTTCATTAGAATTCGCAAACGAAACACCCGAAAAAACTACAGCGGTTGTCAGTGAAATTGAAGCCAAAATTAATCAGTTGATTCCAACTCTTATGTCAATAGAC
The DNA here is from genome assembly GCA_910589285.2 of Mythimna ferrago. NCBI lineage: Eukaryota > Metazoa > Arthropoda > Insecta > Lepidoptera > Noctuidae > Mythimna > Mythimna ferrago. The sequence goes on from OU342692.1 coordinate 26,271,723, forward strand.
GACAAAGTCATCGAAGTTAAACATGAATTTTTTATGACGATGATTGATGGGAGAGTTGCTCAAGTGTTAACGAACACATCATCCAGTGCTACCTGCACTGTTTGTGGAGCAACTCCCAGACAAATGAATGATCTTTTAAAAGTTACAGCGAGAGTTGAAAATGAAAATGCATTTAAATATGGATTGTCGACACTACACGCATGGATAAGATTTATGGAAACGATCCTCCATATTTCTTACAATTTAGGTTTTGAGAAGTGGTCTGCAACAACTTCAGAAAACAAGCAACTTAAAGAAGACAAAAAAATATGTCCAAAAACGTTTCCGAGAAGTGCTTGGTTTGCACATTGATAAACCACGTCAAGGTTCCGGTAATAGTAATGACGGAAATACGGCAAGGAGATTTTTTCAAAATTATCAATGTTCTGCAGAGATTACTGGAATTGATGAAGAATTAATCAAGAGATTACATATAATTCTTCAAAATATGTCATCGGGATTCCCTACAAACGCAGAAAAATTCGGCCAGTATACATTGGTAACCGCGCAATTATATGTAAGCAAATATAACTGGTACTACATGCCATCTTCGGTCCATAAAGTACTTATACATGGTGCTAAAATAATAGAGCATTATGCAGTTTTGCCAATAGGACAATTATCCGAAGATGCCCAGGAAGCCCGAAATAAAGATTACGAGAAATATAGGTTACATCACGCTAGGAAGTGTTCCAGATCAGCAACAAACGAAGACGTTCTGCATATTTTGTTATATATATCTGGTCCTTATATAACTTGCTTAAATAAACCAAGTTTTCTAATATGTAAAGAATTGTTTGACGAAGCTAAAGAATTCTTGGAAATAGAAAGTGATGAATAGGATAAGTGCAATTTTTTTTTATATCGTAAATGTTTGTTTAATAATAATAATTTAGATTTAAACTTATTTTAACTAAAAGTGTGACTTTTATTGCTATTTTAATATAACAATATAATTTTTTGTATGAAATTATATGAAACTTTATCTTTGTCATTTTTTTACGAAAAATGTATAACTATTAAAATTATGATGTTTGATTTCTTTTATTGCCTACGTATTCATAAATACATGAAAAAAAATTCAAGGAGAAAAATCACAAAACAACAGAGTTATCGATTTTTGAGATGGAAAGTACCGGTTGGTCCCATAGTGCGGCGACTCGGTGTGAGGGCCACCGTCGAACTTTTGCCTTCGTGGTAGATGTTAGTATATGCTGGAAAGACAAACACAAGTTGTTAGTAAAAGACACAGACTAATTCACTAACTTATCTACGATATTAATATATACAACACAAACTACTAAATATATAATAATTATAATACATACTACGCACCAACTAGAATTTAAGGTCGTTTTCTTTTAAAAAGGTAGCCAAAAGGTTTATTATTTTAGGAGAGAAGTGAGATAGAAGGGAGTGGAAATTGGATGGAAGAGGATATTTAATTTGGGAATTTTCTGGTAAAGGTCAAAGGATTTATTATTTAGGGAGCAAGAGAAGAAAATATGGTCCAAAGTACCATCCGCAAGACCACACTCGCATAGGGAGCTATCCCGGACATGAATTTTATTCAGAAACACTGGGCTACAACAATGTCCGAGTCTTAGTCTACAGAGCGACGAAACAGTTTTCTTTGACAACTTAGGGCATTTAAAAAACCAAGGCCTTCGTTGGATTTCAGGCTGTATAGCTGCATAGTAGATACCCTTAGTTTTAGAAGTTGTCTTCCATGTTTCAGCCCACGAGTTAAATAACTTGGGTTTGGCACCATTTCGCAAATCGTAGTTGTGGACCACGTAGTGCTTCCGATCAACCGGATTCGATGTGGCATACTTTGCTAACGAATCAGCGCACTCATTACCAACAATACCCGAGTGACCGGGGATCCAGACTATCTCGATGTCCAAGCCGTCTTGGAAACAATCAAATAGCAAGTTCTTAATATCTACTATTATTTGACTATGGATTTTACTGTGAAGTTGATTTTGTTTTAAAGCCTGAATACTACTAAGTGAATCTGAAAAAATGACTGATCTTGCTATTTGATGGGATTTAATGTAATGTATGGCTTCTAGAATACCAATGCACTCTCCTGTAAACACTGATGTTTCTGGTGGGCATTGGAAAAGTAGAGCAATTCTAGAATTTTGGAAGTAAACTGCCACACCAGTACCTCCTGTTTCGGATAATTTTGAAGCGTCAGTGTAAAAGAAATTCCATCCTGCCCAGTACCGCTTGAGAGCTGACTCAAAGTCATCCCTCGCGTTCTGGGCATTCCTTGATATACCTAGTCCCAAGACGGCTTTTGGTTCGAAATGAATCGCTTCATATGCGGAAGAGAAGACGGGGAGAGTTGAATACTGGTAAATTGGCGCAGAGAGTCGTTTAAGTTCTCTGTACCTACTCACCAATAAAGGAACTGATTTATTGTTCCAATAAGAGGAATTACTGTAAGAGAGGTCGATTTGCTCTAAAATTGGGAGTAAGGGATGGGATGAAAGGGAAAAAACTTTAGATAGAAAACGGTCTGCCAAATACTGTCTTCTATGGTGTAGAGGCGGTTCTGCACATTCTACTTGAAGTGCATTTATGGGAGAGGATTTCATGGCTCCAATGACGATTCTCAAGCATTTGGCCTGGATGCTGTTTAATTTTTTAAGCGCTTCTTTGTTGCAGGGCTCAATAAGGAAGCTGCAATAGTCCATTGCGCTTCTTGTCAGTGCATTATAGACAAGCTTAAGGGTATAGGGGTGAGCTCCCCACCATACCCCGGCCAAGGCCTTAAGGACCGACACAGAGCGTTCACACTTTTTGACCACGTTGTTAATGTGGTCGACCCCAGATAATCTCGAGTCCAAAGTCACTCCCAGGAACCTAGCCTTACTCATTACTGGAATGATTCTACCGTCAACACTGATATCTATTGGTGGTACAGAACGCTTGCGGGTAAAAATGACCGCAGTACTCTTCGGCGCACTTAAAGGCAAACCGTGATCAAGAAGCCAATGATTTAGAGAGGACAGTGAGATATTAATAGATCGAGCGGCATCCTGAACAGAACTGCCAGAGACCGTTAATGCAATGTCGTCAGCATACTGGAGGATTTTGCAATCGAAATTGAGGGATGAGGGTATATCAGCTGTATATATATTATATAGTGGGGGACTAAGTACAGATCCCTGAGGTAATCCTCTCCAAACCGTTCTTTGTTCAGAGTCAGCCCCAGGGATTCTTAGTTGGATGATGCGATTGGTAAATATGCTACCAATGATGCGACAAATCCTAGCCGGGATTCTCAGCTCATGCAGCTTTTGCCTGAGATTAGGGAGGAGGACCGAATCATAAGCAGCCGATACGTCCAGAAAAACTCCAACCACAGACTCGTTCCGGCTGAGGGCTAGTCGGACCTCTGACGTGAGTATACTTACACTATCAGCTGTGCCCAGACCTTTCCTAAAGCCGAATTGAGTCGTTGGGAGCAGTTTCCTGTTCTCTACCAACCACTCTAAGCGATTTTTTATTAAATGTTCTAAAAGTTTAATGAGTATTGACGACAAAGCAATTGGTCTATATGAGCAATGGTCGTTAGGATCTTTGCCGGGTTTTAATATTGGGATAACCACTTGAACCTTCCATTCAGTGGGAATGTATCCGGATGTAAAGCAGAAATTAGCCTAGTCCAGATAATACTGGTGAGTTTTTGGGCCAGCTTTGGAAATAAAAGAGTAGGTGAATCCATCCACTCCCGGAGCAGAGTCTCTAACATGGGATAACACAGTTTTTAATTCCTCCAGGCTAAAGAGCCCGTTCATTGGGTCGTCAGTGCTGTCTTCATAATCAATGCCAACACTGCTTTCCTCTACACTTGGAACATAAGCTGGTGCAATTTTTGTGAAAAACTGGTATCCCAGTTCTTCTGTGATGTTGTTAGAGGAGGCAGGTGCTAGACTGCTCCTAAAACGCTTCACGTTTCGCCAGACCGTCGAAACCGGAGTGGACGGACTCAACGAACTGCAATACTTTGACCAGCCTTCACGTTTCTTTTTTTTGAGGAATTTTCTGGACTTAGCCAATATCCGCTTGAAAGCAATGAGGTTGTCCAGGTTCATATCGTGGTTGGCTGTCCTTTCAGCCTCATTTCTGGCCTTAACCATGTCAGTGCATTCCCTATCCCACCATGGAGGGGAAGGCAGTCTACCGGAAGGGGTTTTCTTGGTTGGGAAGCAATCGTCAGCTGTGGAGGATATGATGGAAGAGAAGGATGAGAAACATTCGTGGGCATTATCACTGTCCACTTTTGGAAGGGAAGATATTCTCAAGTCCAGAATTTTGGAATATAAATCCCAATTTGCCGAACTGAGTTGGTATTTTAGAAGAGGGGGAGAAACTTTAGTGGAAATGTTTTTTGGATGGGAATTCAATCATGATGGGGTAGTGGTCACTTCCATAGGTCATATCCAAGCGACGCCAAATGAGAAGACTAGATATATTGGACGAACAGAACGTCAAATCAACGCAGCTATTATGCTGCCCAGGAGCAGACCTGCGTGTTGTGCTGCCATCGTTGATGAGACAAAGATCCAGATCATCCAATATATCCAGCAAGCCTATGCCAAAGTTATCACAAGAATCTGAACCCCAACGATAATGATGGCAATTAAAATCACCCATGACGAGTATTGGACCGCTTACACTGCTTAATATGTTTCTAATAACTGAAAGATATCCGAGTTGTGGGTGCGCAATATAAAAAGAAAAAATATATATATCCTCAGCCTTAACAGCAACAACATTTATGTTGTCGCCAATGGAGGTTAGAGGAATTTGGGAGTATGGTACTTTGCTATTGATGAGCAAAGCACATCCCCCATATCCATCAGTTCTATCATTACGGACACTGCCGAAACATGGCAACCTGAAATTACTGTCAGGCAAGAGCCATGTCTCGGCAATGCCGCAGATTGATGGTTTATATTTGTTAATTAAGAAAGTAAGGTCAGGCTTTCTGGGAGTAATACTCCTCACGTTCCATTGGAGAAATGTCAGGGGATGGAATGTTGTTGATATAATTTAGGATCGAGGTCAATTTTGAGGCAACGTGGTCAGGTATTCTTCGGGTCGGACTAGCCAATACAGACATTAGCATGTTGGTGATAAACTCTAAAATATTTGTGGAGTTATTTTCCTGTCTATTAGTGATGGGCTCTGCAACTTCTGCTGGTAGGGCACAACCATTACCAGATGGGGAAAAGGAGTAATTTTGAGTAAGTTCCCGGTGAGCTTGTCTATCATAGCCAGGCGAGAGAGGGATGTGAGTTCTGGGTTTTAAGAAGACCGTTTTACGGTATGATTTTTGGGTAAGAGGAACAGGACTCGAAGACTGGGATTGAGGTACAACTACCCTAGGCCTATTACCAGGGGAGGACTTGGAGACATCAGCATATGACCGAGAGACAGGTGGGAATACTCGACTTGCCTCCGCATATGAAATCGATTTTTCCGACATCAGAGCTTTGATGCTCTTCTGTCGGCCCAATTCAGGACAAGCACTATCATTCGCGAAATGGTTACCTGTACATGAAACACAAAAGCTCATTTCTTGGGTGACATCACATCCATCACCTGGATGATTTTCACCGCATTTGAAACACCTTGGTTTTGATCTGCATAAGGTGCGGGTATGTCCAAAGCGACAACAATGGTAACACAAGATTGTTGGGTATGTGTATCTTTCTACTGGCAGCGACGAGTAAAAACTAATTACACGTTTAGGTAGGACCTGTCCATCAAATGTCAGTACCACAGTTTGAGTGGGCTTCCACTCAGTAATTCCAGAAGAAGTCACCTTACGGCTCATCCTTCTGGCCTTGATGACAGGGCCACAGCCCTCCGGGACCTGAATATTCTGGATAACCTCATCCTCCGACCACTCCACCGGTATGTCCCTAACAATGCCCATTCGAGTGATATTATACTGTGGAATGGTTGCAACGTAATTGTTTTTTACTAAGAAAGTGTTGTTTAAAAAACTGTTCGCATCCTGATGCGACTTGAACTCAACCGACACACGATTTCTGCCAATACGTTTGATCCCGTCTAGACGTATGTTACTGACGTTATTAGTCGTCAAGAACATACCAAACTTAATTGGTTGTGGCACAGTGCCTGAGGTCTGTTCATTTTTTAGGGAAACGTGTACGATGAATGGAGGGTTATCCCACTTGGTATAAGTCGATCTAAATGTTAAACTTTTAGCCATCTTTGGCGGTACGTCGGAAATCGCAGGGGGCGAACCAGCGACCCTTTTAAGATTTGGCTTATCGATGTCCATGGTTGGATCTTGCGGAGGTGTTTCAGTTTCATGGGGGAGGGTAACCGTAAGTATTGGGGAAGAGATCTCAAAGAGTCCATCAGGGGGGTCAGGAGGCTTTTTCGAACTCATTTTGGAAGATTATTATAAAAAAAAGGACAAACACAAATAAAAACAAACCTTAAACCAAGAACACACACACTACACACTAGGAACAATCTCGATAAAGTTTCACTCAAAAAAAAGTTCACTAACCGCTAGATTGCCCATGTAGACTACTAGTCTACATTTGAAAAAACGCCACATTGCCCATGTAGACTACTAGTCTACATATATGTATGAACAAGTCGACATTGGGGCAAACTAGCTATGAAATTATTCTGTTTTGGTGTTTTCGTCTGTAGTCTATGTGTATAAATTTATTTCGCTTCCCTATAACATTTTCAACCAAAAAAAAATCAAACCGTGTATCCAAACCATAAAAAAAAATTAAAAAAAAAGTTGAAGTTGACAAAAAAAGTTGAATGTTGCGTAATTGTCAGTGTCAGCTTACGCTTGTGTAAACAAAGTGTGTTTAAATAGTTAAAGTGGCTCGATTTGCTTAGTGTTTGTTTTATTTTCAAGGTAAGTTAACAACTAATACGTAGAAGTAAAGTTTTTAGTATGAAACACGAAATTTACTCGTCAAAACCCGAAACTTGGCGATACGGTTTCGCGAAAAATTTGAATTTACTGTTGTCAGTAGGTAATTGTATTTCTCAGCAAAGGTAAACGCTATCGCTATGACTTTTGTTTATTTTGTAAGAATATTAGACTACCTACATTATTGTATTACTTTTATTCTAGGCCTAAATGTGAAGTTTAACTGTAATTCAACACGAAAAATTTAACGGTTTTACGGCGCGCGCCGCCAGATGTTTATGCAAAATAAAAGGGCTCAAAAATAAATTATTTTGTATGGACGGGTGTATGGTATTATTTTTTTTCTTAATCTATATACCCTAAATATCGTAATTAAAAAAAAAAAACACTATGTCATCGCTTTAGATTTCGAGATATGATTTTTTAAAAACAAGTCGTTCTTAAAAAGCGCTTATCTCTGTGTTTACAGTATCATATTTCGACTCCGTACTCGACGAAACATCAACAAAGCACTTCAATAGGTCGACTCATTCATACTATAAACAAAAAACATAACACTTACGAGTTATAATAACATCTTGACGCTCAATGGATTGTTTATTTGAGATTCGAACCCGCGCGGCGGGAGGCCATAAAAAACGTCTCAAGTGGCGGGCAATTTAGATAAGGTTTGCGGCGGAGCGCGGGCAAGCGGTACGTCGGAAATCGCAGGGGGCGAACCAGCGACCCTTTTAAGATTTGGCTTATCGATGTCCATGGTTGGATCTTGCGGAGGTGTTTCAGTTTCATGGGGGAGGGTAACCGTAAGTATTGGGGAAGAGATCTCAAAGAGTCCATCAGGGGGGTCAGGAGGCTTTTTCGAACTCATTTTGGAAGATTATTATAAAAAAAAGGACAAACACAAATAAAAACAAACCTTAAACCAAGAACACACACTAGGAACAATCTCGATAAAGTTTCACTCAAAAAAAAGTTCACTAAAATCGAAAAATTCGTAGCACTGATGAAAAGCACGTGTAAAACCTTCACCACTACCAACGAAAGTCTACTATTATAAATAATAACCTATCAACAATAAAAAATATTACATAAACATACACTTTAAATTAGCTCAAATGAATCTCATTATTTGTTATATGATTATAATATTTGGAAATAATATAAAATTTAAATAAATATAATAAATAATATTAAAATAGTATAATATAATAATATTTAAATATATATTTTTTTTTTTGTATTCAGGCTCTAGGTCCACAAACCAATTAAAGCCGCGTTTTCACTAGGACATATGTCGCGGAGACATATCGCCCAACATTCACGTGGTATGTCTCTGCAACTTTGTGGGACAATGTCGCTCGACATTTCCCTTGTTCACATTGGCCAGTCGTGATCAGTATGTCGCCCGAGGAGGTAGTGTTGTTCAGTGCAGCTTACATAATTATTCGGAAGACAATAGCAAAACGTAAAAAAAAGAGGTGGTGGGCCCGAGAATATTTTCTACAAAGGGAAAGTTCAAGTTTAATAAACGCAAATCGCGCGTGTCGACGCTCGCAGAGCATCGACTAGCGACAAGTTGCGCGACCAGTAAAAATCCCGCGCGACGTCGGGCGACATCGCGCGGGACACGTGAACTTCGTGTCGAGCGACAGAGTCGCGGAACAAATGTCCCCTAGTGAAAATGCGGCTTAAAATCTAAACTCCACAGCAAAATTGTCATGGATATTTTGAACTTACTGTACATTTGCCACAACAATAGTTTAAACATTGAGATAGTGACAAAGGTATTCGGGAGAGAAATGATACCAATCGATGTAATAATAATAATAATAATAATCGGGCATGCCACCGTCCGGGTGAGTCTATCAGACATATTATCTCTGGTTGTTCTCGTTTGGCTAACGGTGAGTATTTGCACAGACATAGCCAAGTAGCCAGGATTATCCACCAGCAACTTGCTTTGAAGTACAACCTAGTGGATTTAGAGGTACCGTTTTACAAGTATGTGCCCGACCCAGTTCTCGAAAATGACCATGTCACTTTGTACTGGGATCGGTCTATCATTACTGACCGGACTATTGTAGCCAATAAGCCGGATATAGTGGTGATAGACCGATTAGCGCGCCGTGCAATGATAGTTGATATCACCATCCCACATGACGAGAATCTCGTGAAAGCTGAGAAAGAGAAACAAATCAAATATCTCGACTTAGCACACGAGATTGTCGACATGTGGAATGTGGACTCGGCTGTCATTGTGCCGATTGTCGTTACCGCCAATGGTCTTATTGCCAAAAGCTTCGACGACCATCTGTCGAAGCTGTCGTTGCGCGGTTGGATCAAGGGCCAGATACAGAAGGCAGTACTCCTCGATACGGCTCGCATTGTGAGGAAGTTCCTGTCTCTGGAGCCCTAACCACCGGTAGCTTGGACCCTGCTCCCGACATCGGTGGACTACTGTTTTTATTTGTTTTTTTTTTATATTTGACTTATTAGCACTCTATCCACTCTAATACCAGTGGTTGTGGCGGCCACAGCAGTTCTCAACTTGGCCATGACCTCCTGGCTGGAGTCCCCCTCGTCGATTGACGATACCACCATGGAGTGCGTGGCTCTGCGTGTGCAGCTGGAGGCAACCTTCGCGTAGGACGGCCTTTCCTCCATGGTCGCCGTCTCCGCATTCGTCCTAACAACCGCTTCCATTCTTTCGAGGTTCATCTTAATTTCCTCCTTCGCTATGGTTGAGTTTTTTACTTCTTCTAGTATTTTAGCTTGTCCCCTCTTCAGTTCTTCTGATCTCTCCCTCTCTTTGTCCGCATTTAGTATCATTGTCTCCTTCAGCGCCTTCATTTCCATTAATATCCGGTTTTTAGTTTCTCCTTCCTCCTCTTGTTTTGATGCCATAGTAATATTTGTGGGGGCTGCTTCCCTATTTGGCGCTCTACACTTTCCCTTTTTAATGTCAGCCTCTGTCGCTCTGTCGAGCTGCGCGACCATGTCGTACAGCCTCTTGAGGACACTTTTCACCTCGGTTTTGATGATTGTTTTAATGTTCCCGGATGCGTCTAATTGGCAAAGGGCCTTCAGGTATAGTTTTTTGGCCTCTTTAGTCATATTTGGATTTGAGTTTGGTGGAGAGGGTGCCAGAGTTTTTGTGAAGGTGGTATTTGGCGATGTCGTTTTCCTACTCTCTATGGCGTCCACACTCCTACGCACCTTCTGATTTTGAGTCCCGGGTGGGGTGACTGTCAGTGGGCTTACCCTTGCCGGCTGTTTTGCTGTGTTTTGCTCTGCTGAGGGTCCTGCCTCTGGCTGACTAGACAAATGCGTGTCGCTGTTCTGGTTAGGTTAGGTTAGGTTAGGTTAGGTTAGGTTAGGTTAGGTTAGGTTAGGTTTTTTTTTTTTTTTTTTTTTTTTTTTTTTTTTTTTTTTTTTTTTTTTTGTGGCAGGAGTGGGAAATCCATCATGGACACCCAGACTGCCTTACAGGAAGGCAGCCTGGGTAGTGCCGGACTCCTACCGGCTAAAAACCACTCCTGCCATGCGAAAGGCCCCTGCCGTACATTGACGCAGAGTTATTGTCGTGACTGTAGGTTTGTAAATTTCATAGATTTCGAATTGTACATAATTAAAATAAAATATATATAAAATAGAATATATGAAATACTGAATGAATGAATTAGAATTGAAATAATAATTGAATTGTAATTCATAATTGCAAATATCTAAAACAAATGTTTAAAATGTATTTTGTATAATAAATAATAAATAAAAAATGATAGAATTTTGTTTAAATAAAATAGTAATATAATTTATAATAGAAGCCAAATTATTTCCTATCTACTTGTTTCGTCTATTTGCAGATTGTACAATTTTAATAATAAATTTTATGAAGTTCGGTCTCATTTTTCGGTCTCGTATAAGCAGACTTAAATTTTCTGTTTTGACTTGCAGGTCGACTCCCATTTCAAAGTCATGCCTGAGTGAGGAATACACAGGGCACTCCGTCAGCAGGTGGAGGACTGTCTCCTGCTTGTCAGGGTCGCAGGCGCACGCTGGGCTCTCCTTGCACTTGAAGCGAGTCAGGTACTCGGAGAACCCACCGTGCCCTGTTAGGGCCTGGGTCAGTTCCTGGGTCATCCCTATCTTCCGCACCGTCCTGTACGCTGCGATCGCACACGGGAAGAACAACTTCGTCGTGGCCGCCGTTTCCCCAGTACAATACCTCCGGTTCCATTCGCCCAGCGTCTCCATTCGGATCATACGCTTGACGAATGAAACCGGGCATTTATCGTAGTGGGGTTGTCGCTTACACCTCAAGGCAGCCTCCTTTGCGAGCGAGTCGGCTCTCTCGTTACCCTCCAGCCCCGCATGAGCTTTAATCCAGAACAAGGAGACGCTCTTGTTCTGGATATTGCTGCGGCGGATGGCGTCCCTCGTTTCCACTGCGAGGGCGTGGAGGGCTTCGGGGTTCACGACTGTTTGGAGAGCTGCCATGGAGTCGCTGTAGATAGCGAACGCCGTCTCGGTCCTTCGGAGGACTTCTTTCGCGGCTTCACAGAGGGCGAGAAGCTCGGCCTGGTAGACGGTACTATAAGACGGCAGCGCAAGTTTGAGGGCCTTGACCTCGGTCTGGTCGGTCCACACCGACAGTGCAGCCCCGACCTTGCCCTCAATCTTGCTGCCGTCTGTGAAGATACGCACCGCATAGTCGCGGTGCTCGTTGTATTGTTCCTCGTCTACCAGGCGTCGCAGTGCAATGGCCCTCTGCTCAGCCGGATGCGGCATCTCTAGTGCCGATGCCACTCGCTCGATCTCCCTGTCCCCTAGCGCTGGATGGGGTAAACCCTTCTTGGCCTCATAGAGTGAGGCCGCCTCTCGAATCCGGAGGTCGAGAGGGAGTATCCCAGCCAGCACCAGTGCTGAGTGTAGGGAGACCGTGCGATAGGCTCGACACAGCTTCTGCGCAAAGCTCCTCTGGACGGCGTTCAGCTTCTTTTGGACTCCAATTTTGGTTGCGGCCGGCGACCACGCGCTCGCCGCGTACAGGACGATGGGTTCGACTGCAGCTGTATATATGCAGCGGATGACCTCAGGATGCAGACCCCAACTGACCCTTGCGGCCCTCGACAGCTGTTTGTAGATACCGATGGCTCGGGAGCAGACGTTTGCGACGTGAGTGTTAAAGGTCAACTTGTGGTCGATGGTGAGACCGAGCAGTTTGATCTCTTCAGACATGCCAATGTCTACCCCACCCATTCTAAGACATGGGGTGTCATGCTTAAGTTTGCGCGTTACCAGCATTGCTTTGGTCTTATGTGGCGCAAACTTAAGCTTGTTCGAGACACCCCATGGCGACATTGGCATCCCTTTGGATCTCAAGTGCCGTCTCCCCATCGAACACAAGGACGACATCGTCCGCAAACGCCTGACAATAGACCCCCATCCTTTCCAATTCCTTAATCAACGGGTCCAGCACCACGTTCCATAATATGGGGCCACTGATTGACCCCTGGACGCATCCCTTCTCGGTCCTGGATTTATGCTCCGCTCCCGCGTACCTGACTTTCACCACTCTCTCGGACAAGTAACTATCGTAGACCCTTCTCAAGTTCTCAGGACACTTTTCCTCAGCCAGACGCACTCGTATAGCCGGCCACCAAGCGCTGTCGAAGGCTCCCTCTATATCCAAGGACACAATCGTGACAAGCCTCTTTGCATTGAGTTTGCCACGAATGCGCCCCATGAGTGTATAGAGGGAGTCCTCGGTGCTCTTTTGGGGCATGAAGCCGTACTGGCGAGTACTCATCCTGGGTAACAAATGAAACTTGAGTCGGGCCACGAGCATCTTCTCGTATATCTTGCCGAGTACAGGCAAAAGACCAATCGGCCTGTATGACTTCGGAGTGGTGTAGTCTTCTTTCGCGGGCTTTCGGAGCACAACGACAGTTGCCTCTTTCCAGGACCGTGGAAAGTATCCATGCGGGTTAGGTTAGGTTAGGTTAGGTTAGGTTAGGTTAGGTTAGGTTAGGTTAGGTTAGGTTAGGTTAGGTTAGGTTTTTTTTTTTTTTTTTTTATATTTTAAGATTACACCGCAGACATGATGGTCCGCGCCTTTGTTTGAAAAGTTTAATTATTTGTTAACAATAATATTTTTCATTACAGTCGTGGTGCTCCCATATCGGATACACATTTTATTATTTATACTTACTTGTTTTTATTTATACTTTTTTTTTTCTTATTTCACTATATTGTACTTGCTTAGTCTACTCCTATAATTATTTCTATATAAAATCTAAAAATATTATAAGTGCAAACTCTTTATTTTTTGCTTTTTCTATAATTTATGAAAAGGAGCGCCTTCACACCAGCGCTCGCCCAACGCAGGCGCCCGACAAACGCACGCGCAGCGTCGCAGGCGTCTAGCCGCTGCAACGCTTCCTCAGGACCGATTGAACGCCACAACAACGCGACGCCAGCGCAGCGCATACGCTCATCGAACGCCCACACCTGACAAACGCTAGCGTGAAGGCGCTCCAATACAAGTAATCTAAATCTTATGCTTAGGTGAGTCCATCTTTTTTTTTTTTTTTTTTTTTTCTTATAAATATATTATTTAGGCATTTTTTTGTTTTTCTTTTTTTTTGTTTTGATATTTTTTTTTTGTTTTGATATATATATATATATTTTTTTTTTTTTTTGTTTTATTATTATTTCACAGGCATTACAATTTTTATCCATTATTTATCATATACTTTATTATACCAAGGCTGTGTATCTCCACCAAACAGCACATATCCATGCACTGCCTAATAGAAACACACAACATTGGTAGCCACTTAAACTATTTAAACTATAAACTAGAAACTTCATGGCAGCGCGAGCCGGCCGGTTTCAATCGCTTCGCTCAACTATATCTTAGAGAGCTCTGTGACCAGACGCGCTATGTTTCCCTCGGCAGAACAGTTTGTCAAACTCGCGCTGCCATGAAGTTTTACATTTCTATTTGTGTTTGCAGGGCTTAAGGCAGGGAATCCGAATAAGAGTTGGATGGGGTCTTGTTAGTGGTTGTTATTGGGGTCTTTTGATCAGGGATTTCGCTAGCCCGAGCAGAGCATCTACAACGGCTGAGTCTCGATGCTGCATGGCCGTCTTTAAGTTATAATCAACGACCGCTTTTGTCGTCGCTTCCATCGCTCTTCTTGCAAGGCGACCCGTGGCGTCATCGGTGTCATCGGAGTAATAGACACAGCTAACAGTATGTCTCGACACCGCCACCACCGCGTGGGAGATACTGTCGTGGATTTGGAGCCTTCTGGATTTTGTATTAATGATGATAACACTGTCGTAGGTCAGCCCCTGAGCTTCGTGTATGGTTAAAATTTGCGACCCTTCACCGGACCCATATCCCTGGCTCATAAGAGAAGTTTTCTCTTCTTGCGTATGAACCAGGAATAGAGTGTTTCGGGTAGTGCCCGAAATTTGCGCTCCTGTATAACCCTTCACTTGCAGGGAGTGGACCCGCGACAGCGACGACTTGGAGGAGTATATACCTGAGTATATCTCACTCAGTGTAAACGCCACATCCATTGGGTTGCGATGTGTGCAAAGTAGCTCCTGGGTGATGCCAGCCACCAGGTTTGGACGGCTATAACTTAGTTCGAATAGGTTTTCTCTGTCCAAAAATGGAAGCTGGTTTATGTCTCCGACGAGGACAAGCTCGCTTGCTCCAGACAACTTTACTGCCATAACTATGGCCCCAAAGTGGTTCATAAGAGCCTCATCTACCGTTAAACGATAGCATTTCTGGTGGCTCCTGAACCCGTTGACTAAGATTGAGGCCATAGTGCGCACCTTTGACTTTACTCGGTCTCCCAAGCGGCGCACAAGCTTTTCTCTTAGATCTCTGGCAGCTTCAGCTGTCGTGGTGGCAACGACGTCCTTCTCCTCGTCGAAGTGCTTTACCACCCAGGTTGTTTTGCCACAACCCGGTACTCCATTTATCCACTTGATAGTGGGTATCGCCCAACATTCCTGCGATGCTAACGTATCCGAAGTTCCTGCGATGGACTGTGCCATTTCAAGAATCTTATCGTCTAGCATGATTTTGGTACATTTGGCGGTAACCACTATCGGGTCATCTTCCGGTGTTTTAAATTTTATTTTGCCTGAGCGCTCCGTTTCCTCCACATCCAAGGCAACAAAACCGCACTTTGCACTGTATGCTGCCATGTACGACCCCATCATTTCCCCTTTGATGACTTGAGAATTGGTGTTGTCGTACACCGCTGCCTCTGCCTCCTCGAGCAGTACCTTCAGTAAGCCCTCTGTTTCTCTTTGGAAGGTCAGATGGATCTTTTTGCATGTCATGAGATTAACTTCTCTGGTCGCTCTCACAATTGCAACGTACTCGAGGAAGGCACTCTTAATGTGATCTGTGGTGCCCGAGTTAACTGCGAGGATCGGTGGGCTGACGTGCCCTTTATCGGCTCTTGTTGGTGAGGGCTTCTGTGGAGTTGGTTCTTTTTCCTTTCTTCTGAAGAACCTCTCCACTGCTGTTTCCTGTTTTTGCGACGGCGATGCGCGGCTTGTGCTTGGGAGCATTGCACTGAGAAAAGCGCTGAAGGCTTTTAGGCGACTCCTCGATTTGGCCCGATCCTCCGGGCTAGTTATTGTGTTCTGCTTCTTTGCGGCTTTTTCAGCGGCCGCCTTCAGCTGAACCCTTTCTGATCCACTTTGGATGGTCGGGCTTGTTACGAGGGTTGTTGCAGTGGCTGCTGGGCATCTTGGAGCTTTAAGGAAACTTAGAGTTTCTCCTCTGTCCTCATAGATGACCAGCTCATGATGTTCTGATGCTTTTAGACATCCATAGCGGTCTGCGACGTTTCCTCTCTCCCCTCCAACCACCATCGCATCAACACTTATGGTACGGGCCGTGATTGTCGCGTATTCTCCTGCCTCCTTGATCTTTTGAAGCAGCGCGCTCGCCTGAGCGAATGGCGTCTCCTCTCGCCACTCTAATAGTGCGATCGTCTTTTTTTTCAATCGCATTAGACGGCATCGGTGCGTGGCCACTTCTATTTCAGGCAGGGCAGCATATTTGCTGCCTTTTAAGGTTGTTTTGGAGATGCTTCCGTTGATCAAGGCGGCAAGACCCGGTGATATGGGAATACGGGCTTTAGGTCGGCTTGAGCCTATGCAGAAACTTATGCCCAACTTTTCCTCTTCCCTGTTCATAAACAGAGCGACGCCTCGCAGTCTGACGCCAGGCAAGCCGTCTCCTCCACATGCCAGAAGCTGTGATATGAGCATGGAAGTAGGAGCTAGTTGCAAGCCGCTGTCTTCTGTTACTGTCGGTACTGGTTGTTGGTTTATGTGTGTGACCTGTGTTGTATGTGTGAGTGCTGTGTGTATTGTGTTTTGAATGTTTGCTGATTGTGTGGTAGTTGCAGTGTTTGTTTGTGTGGTGGTTGCAGTGGTTGTTTGTGTAACTGTTCGAGTAGATGGTGGTCGGTTTTGACTTCGGAAGGTTGCGTCCGTTTTGTTTGCCCCTGCCGCGACGATAGCGACTTTACTCGCGAATGCCAAGAATGGTGTCCTAGTGACCGGTTTCCCCATAATGATGTGGATCGTGGACTGGCTTAGCTGGATTTGGATCTTTACTTCCAGCTCCATTCTGTCATGACTGAACCTCGGGCATTCGAAAAGCAGATGCCACACCGTTTCCTCGCAACTAGGGTCACAGACGCACGAGGGACTTTCTTTGAGATGAAAGCGATGGAGGTACGCTGAGAACCCTCCATGTCCAGTTAGGATTTGTACATGGACCGGTAAGAGAACTACGTCTCTGAGTATCCTTTTTGCCGCAAGGACGTCTGGGAAAAACACTTTTGTGACCGCTCCTGTACTTGAGGATTCATAACGCGCTTGCCACCTCTTTATAGTCCTCTCCCGTATCATTTTTCTCACGAACGATACGGGTACCTTGTTGTAGTCTGGAGATTGTTTGGTTAAAGCTGCTTCCTTGGCCAGCTCGTCCGCTCTTTCATTTCCCACGGTTCCCACGTGGGCCTTAAGCCAAAAGAATCTCACATCTCTGCCCTCCTCTCTGATCTCGCTGATGTATCTTTTAATTTGGAGTGCCAAGTGGTGAGTGACAGACGGGTTTCGCAGCAAATCAAGCGACGATCTTGAGTCACTTAAGATGCTTACAGAGACCGCCGTAGATTCTCTTGCCATCTTGACAGCTCGAAAGAGAGCGTACATTTCTGATTGGAAGACCGTGTTGTGAGACTCAAGGCCAAAAGTTCTAAAATAGGACTCTTTTCCTTTTTCCCACCAAGTTAGGGCAGCTCCAACTTTTCCCTCTATCTTGCTGCCATCGGTGTATATTTGGGGACCAATTATTTGATGAGTTTCTAGAGTTTCAGGAGTCCAATCTTCTAGACGTGCGTACTCTGTTGTTGTGAGTAGCGCTGGGTGGGGGTTTTGGGAGTGATTTATTTTGCACTCTAGGTCACGACCTGGCGGTATGAATTCTTGGGAATATCCCTTTCTGACCTTGAAGAGAGTGGCTGCCTCGACCACCCGCAAATCCAGGGGGAGTTGGCCCGACAGGATAAGTGCCGAAGTCAGAGACACCGTGCGGTATGCTTTGCAGATCTTCTGGGCAAAACCTCTCTGCAGTGAATCAAACTGATTTCTGGTCATCAGTTTTTCAGCTGCGGGAGCCCATGCACTCGCTGCATACATCACGATAGGCTCTATCACCGACACATATATTGTCCTTATGATCTCTCTGTTGAGACCCCAAGTCACCTTTGCCGCGCATGCAAGTTGTTTATAAATGTCTACTGCCTTTTTACAGGTAGCAGACACGTGCGCGTTGAAGGTTAGCTTAGAGTCTATCGTGAGGCCTAGTATCTTGACCTCCTGGACTAGGTTCAGCGGCGTGCCCGACATATGTAGTACTGGATCATCGTATTTAAGCTTTTTCGTTAACACCATTGCATTGGTTTTATGCGCGGCGAAACGTAGCTTATTTTTGACGCCCCATTCCGATACTATACGTAGTGTGTCGTTGGCTGATTGCTGCAGAGGACCGGTTGTGAAGTCTGAGAAAACAAGGACAACATCGTCCGCGAAGGCTTGGCAATATACCCCCATACCAGCCATCTCGTTTAGGAGCGGGTCCAGGACTATGTTCCAAAAGGTCGGTCCGGTAATGGATCCCTGGACGCATCCTTTTGTGGTACCCTTCTCGCTAATTGCTCTAGCATAGTTGACCCTGACATTGCGGTCCTCCAAATATGAGGTGACGAGAGTGTAAAGATTTTTGGGGCATTTCCTATCCACCAACTGTTTTTTGAGTGCTGGCCACCACGCGTTGTCAAAAGCCCCCTCTATGTCCAATGATATCAAAAGCACGATCTTTTTGGCTTTGATTTCAGTTCTTAAGTGTTCCACCAGAGCATAGAGAGCGTCTTCGGTCCCGCGCTGAGGCATGAAACCGTACTGGTTTGTGTTTAGTGTTGGGAGGAGGTGCCACTGGAGTCTCCCTGCAAGGAGTTTCTCGACGATTTTCCCCAGGACCGAGAGTAAGCCTATTGGCCTGTATGACTTTGGGTTGGTATAGTCATCTTTTCCAGGCTTGCGGAGGATGCACACGTGAGCGACCTTCCACTGTTTTGGAAAGTGTGACAGCGACAGACATCGGTTGGCTATCGCTAAAAACACTTCCCTGTCACAGTTTATTGCCGCTGTGCAGATGTCCGCTGTTAGTCCATCGGGACCGGGTGCTTTTTTCGGATTCTGATTTTGGAGAACCAATTCCAGCTCTGCGATCGTGAAAAGAGGATCGTCAGCGGACAGTCCTTGAGGGTTTCTTTCTTCCGCTAGCCTCCTCCAACTTGTGTGATAAGGTTGTTCAGCTTCTGTTGAGTCATCTGGGTAGAAAGTTTTTGCCAGAAGATCCGCGGATTGCTCCGGGCTGAGTGTTTCACCCGCAGTATTTCTCAAAAGCGCATCATCCTGTCTTCTAGCGGTCTTCCTTAGTACCCTATAGATACCGTCCCACATACTCTCTCGGTCTTGTTTCGAGCAGAACTCCTTCCAATTGGCTGTAGCTGCTTCCGACGCTGCTGTAGTGTACGTATTTTTAGCCAACACATACTCTTGGATGACAAAGTGCCTCCGGCTTGGAGCTGCATTTCGAATCCTTCTTTTCTTTGTCATTGCCTCTTTTTTAAGCTTGTCCAAAGAAGGAGTCCACCATGGGGGCTTGCCATTGTGTTTTGGCAACCCGAGTTTCGGGATCGCTTTCTCGCACGCGTGGTGAATGTGGTTCACGTATTCTGTAATAAGCGCCTCCAGATCCTCCATGGTCAAAACATTCGAGACTCTGACCGGTGTGATGTCGCCGTTTGCTAAGCTGGTCTTGAAGTGCGCTATGAAGTCGGACCACCTAGCCTTCCTTGTATTGTAGATGCGCGTCGAGATTGGCTTTAACTGTTCTAAGGTCTTTTCTAAGCGTATCGAGAAGGTAATTGCGTTGTGGTCAGAAGTTGTGAGATTCCTTTCTACCCGCCACTCCTCGACCATACCCAGCAGCGACGAGCTACATACTGTCACATCGACCATACTTGTATACCACCGGTCTCCTCTATACGTCTCAAACGTCGGCGTTTGGCCCGTGTTAAGGATGTGGAGATCCCGCTCGTTGAGGAATGAATTATATGTTGCCCCACGATGGTTTTCAGAGACACTTCCCCACCATTGGCTCCAGGCGTTTATGTCTCCTCCCACTATGATGTTGTTAGTGTGTAGTTTGTGTATTATGTTGTGTGTATCGGAAAGATAGGGTTCAATTTCTTGGTCACCCTCAAAATAGACCGACAACACCCCAAAACTGAGTTGGCCAACCTTTAGTAAGACGGCGGCGACGTTTTCGGTTACAAGTTGGGGATCGTGGATGACTTCCAGATTGTTCCCGAAAACAACGATCGCCGCTTTTACTGGTTTTTGGCGATTGAGAGTGCACTGGATGACTTGCGTGCCAGGGTTTTGTTTCATCACTCCTGTTCCTCCCACGTATGGCTCTTGAACAAGTGCTACTGAAACTCCCTTTGCCCGAGCTACCATAAGAAGTTCCTCCGTAGCCAGTTTGGAGCGCTGAAGATTTGCCTGGATAAACTGCAATTTTGCTGTCGGTCTTGTTGTGTTTTGGGGAATGACCTGTTGGTTAACTTGATCTTGGTCACCCTTAGCAGTAGGCAACGCGCGACCTTGCTATACCGTCCCATTTTTGGCGTTCCTGGCAGTCTTCGCTGAACGCTGTGTGTGCCAGGTCGGTGCCAGTCCTAAGTGCTGTCTTGCAGTTTATGCAAGTGGGCTGTTTACCATCGGCTCGAGTCGAGCAGTCTCTTATGTTGTGTGCTCCACTGCAGAAACCGCAAACTGCTTTTGCAGCCTTGCATATGGACTTATTGTGTCCATACCCAAAGCAATTTGTGCACTGGACTAGTGGGGACTGATCTTCAATTAAGCATCGCTTGATGCCCACATGGACCTTTTGTGCCGCCGTGTAGCATTTCCAGAGTGTTGGGGATAGCTCCAGAACAGGATGGCATTCATGAGGGTTCCTTGCGCGTTTTCTGTAGCGCACCCTTATTGTCTGTCCATCTACAGCAACATTTTGCAAAAGATGTTTATTCTGCGCTTTTAGGAGATCGACAATCTCCTCGTCGCTGTAGCTGGACAACACTCCCCTAATGCAGACGAGCGGGTTCTGAGGTTTCGGCTCCTGGACTTTGAGGCCTTGCTTTGACTGGACTTGGTCCTTTATTATTTTCAAGTCCGACTTACTTGTGCACCTGAGAACCACTTTTTGGTTACGTGCTTTACGAACCGCGTCGATTCGGGCTCCGCTGGTTTTAAGGTCCAGGGCGGTCCTGATTCTCTCAATGACGTTATCCCCAGTGTGCTTCGGGTCCGTCGATGAGACAATCAGGGTATGGTTGGTTTGTGTGGGTGGTTTGGGGGGCTTGGGCGTACTGGCGACCTGGGCAAAGGTTTTGGGGCCTTGCTGTTGTTGTAGTGGTTTATCTGCTTTGGCCAAGTCTGCCACCCCTTTCTCTATATTCTGGAGCCTTTTTTTCATCTCCCCGACTGCCAGTTCCGCTTCTAGATTTAGCGCAGGAGGCGCCTGGATCTGCGGTTCTTTGTCGCGCAAGACGCGAAGATCCGCTGAAACGATCTCAAGCTTTTCCGATATAGGTTTGAGTTGGTGAGTGATGTTAATTGGTGGGTGTGGTGGTGGTGGTGGTTGTGGTACGATGGGAGAAGCAAGCCTGTTGGCAACGGCCTGCAAAACGTTCTGCAGTTTCTCCATTTCCTCCTCGAATCTACCGGTCGTGAGCAGGTCTGTCTCTCGGCTACTCGGATCCGCTTCGGTGTTTAATGGTCGGTTGAGATCCTCCTTGAGTCTCTCTAGGGCCTTTCGGAGCACGTCCAGCTGGTTAGAAATGCTGGTGACATTGTTGTTTAGGTGAGAAAAGCTGGCCCCCATTGTATCCCACTTTGGATCACCTGGAGCTCTTACGCTTTCCTGTCTGGTTTTCTCGTGCTCTTTGAGGTTCCTGCAGCTTGCCGTTTTGACCTCATCTTTTAACTCTTTGATTCCGTTGAAGGCCTCAAGAGTTTCATGGCCGAGCCATTCGCGGATCCCTTTCGCCTCTTTTTTTGTCTCTGAGACATCAGAGCGCATGAGAGAGAGTTCTACCTTGAACGCCATCAGTTCTCGAGTGTGAGCTCTTTCGACCCGCACTAGCTCTTGCGCATGTCGAGAGCGCTCCTTCTCGAGGTTGTATTTATGACGTGCTCGCGAGTCTGCTAATGACAGGGCCGTCTCGTACAGACCCTGTAAGCACTCATGGGCCGTGACCTTGCACTCTTTCTTCATGTTTCCGGCAGACTCGAGGGCGTCCTTGCCCTTCTGGAGAAGTTCGTTAGCCTCTCTAGTAGCCAGGTCCATTTCTACCCCCGTGCCCCTTCTTGGTGTTCTGTATAGAAGGCTCACTCGCCCACTCTCGGGACGGTCGGCCTGGCTTACTGTGGAGCCCACCGAGCTTTCATCGTCCGAGATGATCTGGCGTGGGGGGGAGACGCCACATTGTTCCCAGTTGATCACAGTTTCGGATATTCTCCGGCGATCTTCTGAGGTTTGTGACTCAGGCGCTGATGGTGGTGGTGGTGATGGCCGCCTGCTCGCTACATCCGACTCCGACGCCGCTCTTGACACATGTGGTGTCTGCGATGGACGCGCCGACTTTTCCGAGACTATCGACTTCGCTGTGTTGTTTTTCAGAATTTTTTCTCTGAGAGATTTAGGGGCTTTTGCGGCTTCCGTGATCATTTTGCGGGAGGTGGTGGAAGTCTTGGAAGACATGACTATCTAATTTTTTTTTTTTTGGTAAACTTATTAATACAACTTATTTATACTACACTACTAGCACTATTGCTTACAACGATAATACTTATAAATTACTATTTTCTTCTTTTTTTTTTTTTGTTATATGATTTTGCCTGTGTGAATATATATATATATATATATATTTTTTTTTTTTAGTATAATTTAAGATGGACTCACGGATGCTCAGCTGGTGGTCTGCGCTTGCTGTCCGATGAGGAGCCCGACGACTGCTAGAGCTCGATGTTCTGAGCTCTGAGTGCGCACTGGTGGTTATCTCCAATGAAATCCTGAAGTGTGCTGAATCACTGCGTATATGGGTCACGAGTTTTGGGATTCTGTTGGGGCCAAATTGAAGAGCTTTTTGAGCTCTTTCAAATGAGCCCAAACTCGGCTATCCTAGCTCCAACGGGAACGAAGTTAGATCGCGGGGGTGTGAGGTCGCCCTGAGGGGGGTTGGGGGGGGGAGTCTCGCGGGGAGTTTATTGAGGGGATATAGTTGAGGGGGAGGGGGAGGTTTGCGAGGTGGGGTGGGGGATGAGAAACAGATCCCTGTGGAAAAGTCCTGGAGTTCCAAGTCAGACAAGTCCAAACTCGGGGAGGATAGGACCAGTCGTTTAGGAGTTCCCTCGGGCTGACCTTATGATGAGCCGCGGAGTCGCCACACTGATGACTGGTCGGCAGGCAGATTCCTCGTCCGGCAACGGAGTCTGTCAGTCATCAGTGAGGGCTTGTTGGCTGTTTCGACGTCACGCCTCGTGTCGCGAACAACACGTGGGCCAAAGTGAGGTTAATTTGGCAAAAAATCCACGTGTTTTGACGATTTTTATGTGCCAATAGCTCCCAAGCCCGTGCTCCGATTTTGCTGTTCTTGATGTCTCCAGATAGGTCTCTGCCGCGTCTCTCAGGAATGATGTTTACACAATAATGGCACTGACCTTAGCCGAGATATTCCCCACAGAAGTTCCAGGCGTACCGCTCCGCAACCAGAAGAGCCAGACACTTGCCCACACGAATCCTGGTAATTCAACACTCCACAATTCCACTGTAAACTTTTTAGCGCACGTAACTCAACGCGTTAAATTGAAATGAATTTTTAACGCGGAGGCGATGGTACTGTTGCGACGTGTTATCGGTTACTGGGTTAGGTTAGGTTAGGTTAGGTTAGGTTTTTTTTTTTTTTTTTTTTTTTTTTTTTTTTTTTTTTTTTTTTTTTTTTTTTTTTATACTCTCTACCTCTTACGTTAGAAGAGTCTATGTCTACGCTAATACACTTTCAATCCAGTTCTCGCTATCTTTCCTCTCGCACTTTTATTCCGCATACTTTGTCTTTCTTTCATCCATCGTCTTTCAGTCTCTTATGGGTGGGGCTCCCATTTGCTTTCTAGTTTTATCTATCTATCCATATATTGTAGTTATTCTTATATTGTTATTATTCTTTATTTCTCCTAATTTCTTAGGGGGAAATGATACACTAGGTCTTTATTTATTTAAACCAACAATCTTTCTTACTGACTAATCTTATTTCTACATCTTATTTGTCTAATATTTACGCATCAGTTTCTTTATTTATACTATACATTTCTGTTTCTAATACTAACTTAAAATTAACTCACAAGGTAAATTAATACAATTTCTACTTGTTAACATTAACACGACTACTTGCTATTTTACATAGGTATCTCTGTTTTTTATTGTTCCAGTTTTATATGCACGACTCATATATCATCAAATATATAGCAGTGACATATTTTATTGATCGCTTTTATTTCTTTTTATTACTTTTTTCGCTAGTTTTACGCAGTAATCTAAGAATTTTGTCCTACCTTTTCCCAACATTATTTCACCCACACTTTGTTCAGTCAGTTCTGTTTCTAGTTCAGCCTGTATATCACTTCTCTCTCGCGTGTATACAGGGCAGCAAAGTAATACATGTGGAACCGACTCCTCCATGTTTGGGTCACAGATGCACGACGGACTCTCCTTGCACTTGAACCGGTTCAAGTATTCGGAGAATCCCCCGTGCCCCGTCATGACCTGGGTCAGAATCCCATTAATATTCAGCTTTCTGACAATCTTGTACGCCGCTATCGCATCCGGGAAAAACATTTTCGTTACAGATGCAGTGGTTCCAGATTTGTATCTCCCGTTCCATTCCTCAAGCGTCAACATACGAATTTGACGCTTGACAAACGAAACAGGACATAGATCATAATCTGGCTTCCTTTTGCTCCTCATAGCAGCCTCCTTTGCAAGCTGATCCACTCTTTCGTTACCTTCAAACCCTGCGTGAGCCTTGATCCAGAACAAGTTCACTGTCTTGTTCTGGAGAGAAACAGCTGTCAGATTTTCTCGTGCTTCTACTGCCAGGGGATGAAGGCAACTGTGGTTTATCACCGTCAAGAGAGCTGCCATAGAGTCACTGTAGATTCCAAAGGTAGATGCCGTGCTTTCCCGAATTACCCCAGTTGCCCTAGATATCGCCAAAAGTTCCGCCTGGTACACCGTGCTGTAGCTTGGTAACGCCAGCTTGAGGGCGCGTGTTTCGGCCTCGCTGTTCCACACGGACAGCGCAGCACCGACACGACCCCCAATCTTGCTCCCATCGGTGAAAATCCTCACCTCTGGGTTGGCGCTGGCGTCAACTTGCTCCCGGTCCACCAGACTTCTGAACTTCAGGTCGATACGCGTGGCGGGGTGCGGGCACTTAAGTGCAGATACTGCTCGCTCCATCTCCCTGCCCCCCAATGTTGGCAGCGATACCCCCCTCTTGGCCTCATACAATGTGGCTACCTCACGTATCCGAAGGTCCAATGGGAGCATCCCCGCCAACAGGAGCACAGAGTTGAGGGAGACTGTCCTGTATGCTTTGCACATCTTTTGAGCAATACCGCGTTGCACGACACCTAACTGCTTGATGACTCCCGTTTTGTTTGCCGCAGGGGCCCATGCGCTAGCGGCGTACAAGATAATTGGCTCTATAGTTGCTGTGTATATTATTCTGACCACTTCGGGGTTAAGGCCCCAACTAATCTTCGCAGCCCTGCACAACTGTTTGTAAATGCCTATTGCTTTCTT
Organism: Mythimna ferrago; assembly: GCA_910589285.2. Taxonomy (NCBI): domain Eukaryota; kingdom Metazoa; phylum Arthropoda; class Insecta; order Lepidoptera; family Noctuidae; genus Mythimna; species Mythimna ferrago. Next base: position 26,297,258 of record OU342692.1, read on the forward strand.
ACAGACATTTTTGACGTGGGCATTGAAGGTTAACTTGTCGTCGATGGTGACACCCAGGATCTTTACTTCCTTTGTCATGGCCACACTGACCCCGCCCATGCTTAGCCGAGGGGTGTCGTATTTTAATTTTCGGGTTATGGTCATCGCGTTAGTTTTTTGGGGCGCGAATTTCAATTTGTTGTCGACACCCCACGCCCGAACATGCTCGAGGGCAGCGTTTGCCACCTGCTCTATTTCCATTGCTGTGTCACCATCGAAGACAAGCACCACGTCGTCCGCGAAAGCCTGCACGTAGACATTTTTAAGCACCAGAGATTTAAGGAGGGGATCCAAGAGCAAGTTCCACAGGTTGGGGCCCCCGATAGAGCCTTGTACGCAGCCTTTGCTAGTGCCTTTGGTGTATTCCTCACCCGCGTACCTCACCCTGACCCTTCTATCCCTCAGATAACTGTCGATGACCCTCCTCAAGTTGAGCGGACATCTTTCTTCTGCCAGTCGGGTTCTTATGGCTGGCCACCAAGCGCTGTCGAAGGCTCCCTCTATGTCCAGAGATATCAAAACAACAATTTTCTTTAAACTGAGCTTATCTCTTATGTGTTGCATAAGGTCATAGAGGGAGTCCTCGGTGCTTCTTTGGGGCATGAACCCGTACTGGCGAGTACTGATCTTTGGCATAATATGGAACTTGAGGCGGGCCACCACCATCTTTTCATAAATTTTTCCCAGTACCGGTAAAAGGCCTATTGGCCTATATGCCTTTGGGGTGGTGTAGTCAGTTTTACCGGGTTTTCTTAGTGCCACCACTACAGCCTCCTTCCAGGAACTTGGAAAGTAGTTTAATTTCAGGCATTGGTTCAGAAGGGCCAGGAAGACATCGGGTGCACATCCAATGGCTTGACTGCATACATCGGCTGTAAGGCCGTCCAACCCCGGCGCCTTTTTTGGGTTGAAGGACTCGCATGCAGATTTAAGCTCTGCCAAGGTGAAAGGTGGATCCTGCAGGTCTTCCTCATCTTTTTCATTTACCATTTCAGCTTTGGCTCTGACTAGACCATGATATGTGGTATCGGTGCTGTGCAGGTCCTCTGGATAAAAAGTTTCCGCAATTAATTTAACTGACCCTTTTGCATCAAGCACTTCTCCGTCTTTGATCATTTGCAGATCCGCCTCTCTCTGCGTAGTTCTCCCAATGACTCTATAAATCCCCTCCCATACCCCCTCCCTATCCTGTTTACAACAAAATTCTTTCCAACTCTCGGTCTGGGCTCGGGCCGCCTCAATCTCATACTCTTCTTTCTGTTTCAGGTACTCTTCGACGACTTTCGATCTTCGGACTGGAGCAGCACATCGTATCCTCCTCTTTTTAGTGGCTACACTCTTTTTTAACTCATCGAGTTTATCCGACCACCATGGCAATTTGAGTTTTTCTTGTGCTTTTTTGATTGGCATTGCTGAACTGCATGCTTCATTTATAACTTTTGTATACTTATTTACTATTTCATCTAAATTTTTTGTGTCACAAATTTTTTCTATTTCTGTTTTGTTTATTTTATGCTCTATCATTAATTGGTTAAGTTTTTCATTAAACTTGGGCCAATTAGCTTTTTTGGTGTTATAAATTCTTGTGGTTCTATCTACTTGAATTCCTTTAGATCTTATCATCCTAATGTCAAAAGTTATGCCATTGTGGTCGGAGCTCGAGAGACCCTCGTCTACCTTCCAATTTTCTACTAGGCCTACGATGCTGTCGGAGCAGGCCGTAATGTCAACGTAGCTGCTATAGCGCTGTCCTCCTCTAATTGTGTCGAAAGTCGGAATTTCCCCTGTGTTGAGAATGCTCAACCCGAGCTCGCCGAGAGTTCCGCACATATCTTCGCCTCTTCGGTCAACCACTAGGCTTCCCCACCAGGTGCTCTTCGCATTGGCGTCCCCTCCAACGATAATCGGTTTTGAGCCGTTTTCGGCTCCTATTTCCTGCAACTTCTTTAAATAATGCTCCATAGGTTTGTCCGGCTCAAAGTAAAATGAGACGAGTGTGATCTCCCAAGCGCTGGTCTGGATTCCCACCACAGCGATATTTTCTGTGGTGAGTTCCGGGTACTGTATTACCTTCAAGTTCTTGTCAAGGACAGCTATTGCTGCTTTTACAGTACCATCCCCAGTTCCAGCGTCTTGGAAGACCCGCACTCCACTTTGACTCCTCATTGTCCTTGAGCCACCGACATAGGGCTCCTGCAGGAGCACCACGCTGATTCCTCGATTTGCGGCCTCTAACAGCAACTCGTTAGTCGCTAGCTTTTTACGTTGGAGGTTGGCCTGTGCGAATTTGTAAGCGATTATTTCACCTGGTGCGCCCTTAGCAATACGCTGTGGTTGACCGTGCTATCGCATCCCATTTGCGGCGAACAGGGCATTCGAGACTGAAAGCATTATGCTCCATGTTCGGCATATTTGCTCTCTTGCAATTTTTGCAGGTAGCTGTTCCTCCCGCGATCCAGTCTGAGCACTCTGTTTTCAAATGCGGGCCACCGCAGTGACTGCACACGTCTACCGCTTCCGTGCAGTATTTGCGTCCATGTCCGTAGCCAAGGCAGCGAGTGCACTGTATCAGTGGGGTTTGGTCTTCAGCCCTCACTCGCTGCAGGTCTATATGGACATGTCCTCTTGTTGTTATCCTCTGCCAGATAACGGGGGATGCACTCACCACAACGTGCCCAGAGTGGGGATTTCTGGTCTTCCTCCTGTATTTTATTTCGAGCCTGTCTTCCCCATCGCAGAGGCCGCGAAAAACGTCCCTATTCTGATTTCTGAGGGCTTTTAGTACGTCTTCATCGGTATTCACTATAAGGACGTCCCTAAGAATGAACATCGGGTCTCTATTTTTCACGGCCTCTACTGTGAGGTCAATACCTTCTTTTTCTAACCTATCCTTCACCTTATCCCTTTCCTCCTCTGTCGCGAAACTCATTACTACCTTCCTATTCTTTGCCTTTCTGACTCTTTCTACTTTGACCCAACCTTCCTTCGCATCAACCGCCTTCCTCACTTTGTCAAGTACCACCTCTCCAGTTTCTGTTTCATCCCCCGAAGTGACCACGACCGTGTGCAGTGTGTTGCGTTTTTCCAACACACCACCATTGCCTCGGACCCGGGCCACTTCTGCGTATGAGGGTACTTCCTTGGTTGCATTTCCTCTCTGCTCATTTAAAGCAGATTTGAGCTCTTCCATGTGCCTGTTGCTTTCCTGCAGCAGTTTGGAGTGCTCTTCTAGAGTTTCTACGAGACGGTTTGCGTCTGCTCCTAAACTTTTCTCCTTTTCCCTATCTTGTTCTCCCTTCTCATTTCCCTGTTCTCCTACACCTACAGAGCACGTATTTCGATCCTTGATCGAGTTTGCAGCCTCTGAGGCAGCGTCCTTAATCAATCGGTACATGGCCTCTACCGCCTGAGTAATGCCCGCCTTTAAGTCTGACCTCAAATTTCGCGACTCATTTAGATGGGCCTTCACCCTTAAGAGCCAGACCCGGCCCTCATGTACTCGGTCGACGGTGGCCACCGGCCCCGGCGAAACCCCCGCAGCCTCCACAGAGCCTCGCCGTTTCGTGTCTCTTCCAGCGTTGGACAGCGTGGCCTTCTGTGTGGGCCCCGGGGGAGCCGCCGAAGTCCGCGCCTGTTTTTTGGGCGACACTACGTATGTAACCGAAGCAACTGTTTTAGGGTCATTTCTCTTGCTACCTTCCCACTCGCCAATGCTCTTGCGGACATTGGGAGCGGTCGTTGGTTTTTGTGGAGAAGGTCCTGCCTTTTCCTTGTCGATCGGGGAGTTAGCCTCTGGGGCAGCAGTCGTTTTGCGGGGTGTATGTGCGAGAAACATTATGGGAGTTATTTTAGTCGGTAGATCGTCTATAAGATAAAATTTGCCCTGATTACGCTTAAATATACTAGCCCTGTAAAGGGGGGTTAGTGCGATGGTCAATAAAATAATCCACCAAAGTATGGATTAAACAATTTACTATTCCTGTAAAAGGGGATAATAGATAGTCCTAGTAATTAAATAGTTGGTTAGTTGTCCCTAAATTAGGGATGCTGTCTAACAACAAGAAATAAAAACGATCAATAAAACATATATACTTTCTTTAAAGTCTATACAAGGGGTTACAATTCGTCAATTTTGGCTAAAAACACAAGTGAGAGCCGGATGTCACGAACCCAATGTGTCCAAAAGTGATCCTTATCAATTTGTCAAAAAAGAAATTTTTTGAAATTTTTTGAAAATTATTGAAAAATTTTTGAAAGAATTTTTAAGATCTAATAATTTAAACCGATAGTTCTCCCCGAGCCCTCTCAAATAAGCCCAAACACGATGGCTCTACTCCAAGGGATTACTGAGATAAAATGGTTCAAAATTCTGGTTGCTGGTTCAAGATTGCAACCAGAAATGGTTAATAACGGTTTTCTCCGGGATCCACGGCCCGAATACCACCGTGCTTGGGCTCTCTCGAACCGGCTCGAAAAGATCCACCCCGCGGAGCAGGTTTCAGGCCTGAAAAAACTTGGGTCCTGAAAGCCACCGAAACAAGTCCTATCAGATAGGGAAGAGCCAGCCAATGCCCCCAAAGAAAACCCGAGCCCTCTACGACCCCCGACTTGGGAGTTATCCGTGTCCGAAAATTGGTTTGACAGTCCTAGAACTGTCAAAGTCAATCTTCCACCCGGTACAACTTCCCTCCCAGTGATCGCAGAGTACCCGAGCTTGGGCTTGTTCTGCTTGGCTCGTCCCGCTCCAACGCGTAATTTGGTTTTCAGGCTCCTGAAAACTCTCAGCTCCAAAACGCCTGAAACCCAGTGGATCAGACAGAGGTTGTCTCCCCAGACACCACTGTGAAAACGGCAAGTCTCTGCGACCTCCGGATCCGGAGCTATGCCAGGCCAAAGTTTCCCAAAGGGTGGGGATAAATGTCAAAACCCGACTTTGGGTGGCTATAACTCCGCAACCATTTGCCACAGAGAAACGCGGTTTGGAATGCAGTGCCTGGCTCGACCTCCTCTATTCGCCAAAAATGGTTTCAGGGCTGAAAATTTTCAGGTCCTGAAAACACCTGAAAATACACAGAAAATATCCGCACTCGTATACCGCTGACAACTGTGAAAATCCGCGGTTTCTGCGTCCAGTAGCTTCGAAGATATTTAAACTTATGTCTGACAACCAACTAAAACCAAAATGGCTGAAAAGTCTATTTCCGCCAATCCTGAAGCTATTGGGCGCTTCTTTGGACTTAAACTAAACCAAATATATGCTTTGGATACAATTCTATAAGTAAAATTAATTTATTTCTATTTACTATTGAATTATTTACAAAAAAGGTTAAAAATTTAATATCTTTGTAACGGGGATATATAAAAATTTGGAAAAAACTGCTAAATTAATACAAAATACTAAACTACAAGATGTGATATTACAATTTTTAAAATGTTAAGATTTTAAAAGAAAATTTTTGAAAAATAAGAAAATCTACAAAATTGAAGTTTTTTCCAATATATAGAGGCGTAAAAAATCTTAACTTGATTCCAGTGTCTTCGTCTAGTGAGCGCGCAGCAAGATCCGTTGGAAAAAAGTGGGGTCCTGCCTGAAGAATTTTCAGTGCGAAGACTCAAAGTTTTGAACTTTGAAACTGTATATCTTCAACTCCAACAGAGGTAAAAATCTGCTTTGAGTTCCGTCAGGCTCTTCTCTAAGGTCTTCTGCAACAGCCAGAAAACCAGCGTTCTCCAACGTCAGAATCGATAACCTCGTGGTGAAAATTTGAGGTTATATTTTCACTCTTTTGTCGCCTCCTCAGCAATGCATGGGTAGATAGCCACCCAAGTGGTGTCAAAAGACGCGTCTCAGCGTCCTCCAGGATCTGACGTCTTAAAACCAGTAGCTCGCCGATATAACTTTCGAGCTATAGGGCTCTGAAGTTTCTCAAAACCACTATTTTTGTAGTTTTCATGAAATTATTTTCCACACCGAGTTTTCCGAAACAAAACTTTAACACTCACGTATGCACTGCACAGAAACACAAATTTTGATGTATCGCACGATGTTGTAGCGCGACAAAATCTCAATAAAATGATTTTTTAACGGAAGAGCTCTGCAAAAACGTGGCGTTCTCGAGCGCGGTTGGACTCAGACTGGGTTAGGTTAGGTTAGGTTAGGTTAGGTTAGGTTAGGTTAGGTTAGGTTAGGTTAGGTTAGGTTAGGTTTTTTTTTTTTTTTTTTTTTTTTTTTTTTTTTTTTTTTTTTTTTTTTTTTTGCGTTCTCTACCCCGGACAAAATCAGGGTCTATGTCTAATCTAATTCTCTTTCATACCAGTTCTCGCTTGCTTTCCTCTCGCACTTTTATTCCGCATACTGTTTCTTTCTATCATCCATCCTCTTGCAGTCTTTCCATGGGTGGGGCTCCCATATTTTTACTATCTTTACCTAGCTCTTTTCTGCTATGTCTAGCACTTTTCTGCTATGCCCATACATTTCATGTTCCTTTTTGGACGTGGGTAAATGACACTCAACTGGGGTTTTTATTTCCAATATAAATAATTTACAAATCGAGTACTTATGCTACTTTACATTTTATCCTTATATATATACATTTTTCAAATTTGACAATTTTTTACTACTCTTATTTACTACACTATTACTATTATTCTTACAAGTTCCGGTTTCTTACGTGCTAATTGTATTATTACTACTTATTCTACTTTTAATATATTTTCCAAATGACATAACTGTTTGGTCTACTGCCCATATACATTTTTATTTACTTATCTATCTAAATATATGCATTACTAATATATTGTACAATATAGTGTTTGCATACTTACTGCTCGGTCTTGTTTCGTTTTATAACCTTTTTTACAATTTGTACACAGTAGCTCAAAAATTTTCTTCTACTTTTGCTTGCCATTATTACTCCTATGTTCCCTTCGTTGATTTCTATATCTAACTCTTGTTCTATCTGGTTTCTTTCGTATGCATACACAGGACAGCGAATCAGTAGATGCGGTACCGACTCTGCAGTATTTGGGTCACAGATGCACGATGGACTCTCCTTACACTTGAAACGATGCAGGTATTCAGAGAATCCACCGTGCCCCGTCATGACCTGAGTCAGGTTTCCATCGATCTGTAGCTTCCTGATGATCCTGTACGCCACCACCGCATCTGGGAAAAACATTTTGGTAACAGAAGCCGTAGTTCCGGTTCTGTATCTACTGTTCCACTCGTCAAGCGCTGCCGAACGAATGCAGCGCTTCACGAATGAGACAGGACAGAGATCGTACTCCGGCTTCTTCTTGTTCAAGATGGCAGCCTCTTTAGCCAGCTGATCCACTCTTTCGTTGCCCTCAATCCCTGCGTGGGCCTTTATCCAGAACAAGTTGACAATCTTGTTCTGGAGAGAAAGGGCTGTCAAGTTTTCTCTAGTTTCCACTGCCAGGGGATGAAGGCAACTGTGGTTTTTCACTGTCATGAGGGCTGCCATCGAGTCGCTGTAGATACCAAAACTGGATGCCGCACTCTTCCGGACTTCATCAGTTGCCCTGCATATCGCCAGGAGCTCCGCCTGGTAGACCGTGCAATAGTCTGGTAACGCCAGCTTGAGGGTACGTATTTCGGCCTCGCTGTTCCACAAGGACAACGCAGCACCGACACGTCCCCCAATCTTGCTTCCGTCGGTGAAAATTCTCACCTCCGGTTTGGCGCTGGCGTCAACCTGCTCCTGGTCTACCAGACTTTTGAACTCTAGGTCGATACGCCTGGCGGGGTGCGGGGACTTCAGCGCGGACACTGGCCTCTCCATCTCCCTATCCCTCAATATTGGCAAGGACACTCCCCTTCTGGCCTCATAAAGTGAGGCCATCTCACGAGCTCGGAGATCCAGGGGGAGTATCCCCGCCAACAAGAGTACTGAGTTGAGGGAGACGGTACGGTAAGCCTTGCACATTTTTTGTGCTATCCCGCGTTGCACGACACCCAGCTGTTTTTTGATTCCCAGTTTTCCTGCCGCTGAGGCCCATACGCTGGCAGCGTACAGGATAATCGGCTCTATTGTGGCTACATATAGAGTTTTAATTACTTCGGGGTTTAGTCCCCAGCTGATCCTCGCTGCTCTGCATAGCTGTTTGTAAACCCCAATTGCTTTTGTGCAGACGTTTCTGACATGCGTGTTAAACGTCAACTTGTCGTCGACGGTGACACCCAGGATCTTGACCTCTTTGGACATAGCTATTTCAACTCCGCCCATGCTCAGTCGTGGGGTGTCGTACTTCAGTTTTCTCGTAACAGTCATCGCATTTGTTTTTTGCGGCGCAAACTTTAACTTGTTATCGACACCCCACGCCTGAACATGTTCAAGTGCAGCGTTTGCCTTAAGTTCTATATCTAGTGCTGTGTCACCGTCGAAGACAAGGACAACGTCGTCCGCGAAAGCCTGCACATATACGCCTTGTTCCGTCAGACTTTTTAGGAGGGGATCCAATAGAAGGTTCCAGAAGTCCGGGCCTCCGATGGAACCCTGTACGCAGCCTTTGTTCGTGCCTTTGGAGAATTCTTCGCCCGCATACCTAACCCTGACCCTTCTGTCCGTCAAGTAGCTGTCGATGACCCTCCTCAGGTTGAGTGGACACTTTTCCTCAGCCAGCCGGACCCTTATTGCTGGCCACCAGGCGCTATCGAAAGCTCCCTCTATGTCCAAAGATATTAGTACCACTATTTTCTTGAGGTCAAGTTTGGCCTTTATGTACTTAATTAGGTCATAGAGGGAGTCTTCGGTGCTCTTCTGGGGCATGAATCCGTACTGACGAGTACTCATCCTAGGTAAGATATAAAACCTGAGGCGAGCCATCAACATCTTCTCGAATATTTTGCCCAAGACCGGAAGGAGGCCTATGGGCCTATATGATTTTGGTGTGGTGTAGTCTCTTTTCCCAGGTTTATGTAGCACCACCACTGTTGCCTCCTTCCAAGACTTCGGAAAATACCCGAGTTTTAGACACTGGTTCAGAAGCGCCAGGAAGGCATCGGGCTCCCTTCCAATGGCATGACTGCATACATCGGCTGTGAGACCATCTATTCCCGGAGCCTTCTTGGGATTGAAGGATTCGCAGGCAATACGCAATTCAGTCGGCGTGAAGGGTGGATCTTGCGGTTCGTCCTCCTCGTCCTTATTCACCGCTTCGGCTTTTGCCCTAATGTTCGTGTGGTGGTTGGTGTCGGTGCATTCGAGGTCTTGTGGGTAAAAGATCTCCGCGATCAATTTCACGGAGCCTTTCGCATCAAGAACCTTACCGTCTTCCACCATAGGCACATCCACCCTTCTTTGCGTCGTCCTTCCAATGACCCTGTAGATTCCCTCCCATACCCCTTCCCTGTCCTGCTTGGTGCAGAACTCTTTCCAACTCTCGGTCTGAGCTCGAGCTACCTCTGCCTCATATTCCCTCTTTCGTTTGAGGTACTCTTCGACAACCATCGGTCTTCGGATTGGGGCAGCGCATCGCACTCTTCTTTTGTGGGTAGCGACGCTCCTCTTCATCTCAGCGAGTTTCTCCGACCACCACGGCATAGTAAGCTTATCCTTGACTTTTTTAATAGGCATTGCTCCGCGACATGCTTCCTGCGTGATTTTTGTAAAATTGTCAGTAGTATTGTCCAATAGTTGTATGTTATTAATTTTTTCTATTGTAGTTTTGTTAAATTTTGAGTCTGTTTTCAATTGGTCGAATTTCTCATAAAATTTTTGCCAATTTGCTTTTTTGGTATTGAAGATGCGCGTGGTTCTTTCAATTTGAACACCTTTCGCTCTCTCCAGCCTAAAGTCAAAGAGTATGCCATTGTGGTCAGAGCTCGTGAGGCCCTCGTCTACTCTCCAGTGTTCCGCCAGTCCCAGAATGTTATCGGAGCATGCGGTCAAGTCGACGTGACTACTGATACGCTGACCTCCCCTGATGGTGTCGAAGGTTGGAATATCCCCTACATTGAGGATATTCAGCCCGAGCCCGCCGAGAGTTCCACACACGTCCTCTCCCCTGCGGTCAACCACCGCGCTGCCCCACCAGGTGTTTTTCGCGTTGGCGTCCCCTCCAGCTAGAAACGGTTTTGAGCCATTAACTGTGACTATTCGCCTCAATTGGTTAAGATAGGGCTCCACTGGCTTGTCTGGCTCGAAATAAAAGGAGGCGAGTGTGATCTCCCAAGCACTGGTTTGGATCCCCACCACGGCTATATTTTCCGTGGTGAGCTCCGGGTATTGAATGACCTTTATGTCTTTGTCAAAGACTGCAATTGCCGCTTTGACGACCCCATCTCCAGTACCAGTGTCTTGGAAGACCCGCACTCCCCTCTGGGTTTTCATATTTCTAGCGTTGCCGATATATGGTTCCTGTAGGAGCGCCACAGAAATCTTCCGTCTCTCTGCCTCCAACAACAGCTCGTTGGTCGCCAGTTTTTTCCGCTGGAGGTTCGCCTGTGCGAATTGGAGGGCGATTTTTTCCCCTGGTGCGCCCTTAGCAATATGCGGTGGTTGACCGCGCTATTGCGTCCCACTTACGGCGGACAGGGCAGTCGGAACTAAAAGCGTTATGCTCTTTGTTCAGCAGGTTTGCTCTTTCGCAGTTCCTGCAGACTGCCGTGCCCCCCGCCATCCAATCTGGGCATTCTGTTTTATGGTGAGGACCACCGCAGTGGCTGCACAAGTCCGCTTTCTCCGTACAGTGCTTTCGCCCGTGCCCGTAGGCCAGGCAGCGAGTGCACTGCATGAGTGGGGTCTGGTCTTCGACCCTAATTCTCTGTAAGTCCACATGGACGTATCCCCTCTCAGTCACTCGCCGCCATAACCCCGGGGACGTGCTCAGCACTATGTGTACAGAGTGCGGGTTTCTTGTTTTCCTTCTATACCTCACTTCCATTCTGTCTTCCCCATCGCGGAGGCCGCGAAACACGTCCCGATTCTGATTTCTCAGGGCCTTTAGTACTTCTTCGTCTGTATTTATTGACAAGACATCCCTGAGTATCAGCATCGGGTAATAATTATGGTAAAAAGGTCTAAAATAATGTACTGATCCCTGTAAAGAGGGGATCAGTGGGTCAATAAAATGTCAATATTTTTCCTCAAAAGAGGTGTCAATTTAAAAGTAAAATGAGATGATTATGATGTCCTCAAAAAGAAGTCGCGAGTTAAAAATTTTTGGAGCCTCAATAAAGGCTCCTGTTCGGGACACACGAATATATATAAGATGGCCTTGCTTTTCCCCGTCAAATAAAAATATAAAAATAAATTGCCAAACCTACTATTAAAAATAAAGGGTGGGTGGGCGGGCCTGAAAATTTGAAGTTTTTGCGGTTTTTTACTGTCGGGTGTAAAATTTTCCTATGGGACGCAAATTTTTTAGGGTCGGGGCGCACAGGCGACGCGCTGGCCCGTGTTTTGAGACTACTTTGGTCACGATCGGACCACAAAAACGGGAGTTATTATCAGATAAGTGTCAATTTTTTAATAAAAAAGTCAATATTTTGCGAAAATAGAAAAATTTTCTTCTAGGAAATGTCTAATCTGATTTGTTTTTTGCAGGAATCCTGTAGGGCGAGCAGAGGCGCGTACGACGGCACCCTCAGAACCGACCTACGTCAACCAGGGATCGAGATATAAAATTTTGAAGAAGTGAAAATTTGGAAAAATGGTTTTTCTTGAATAAAAAGTTTCCCTGTGAAAATCTTTGAATTATTTTACCAGGATCGTATAGGTCTCGCAGAGACGCGTCCAAAAACGTATAATAGTACCCTGTAGCTAGTATATATAGGTTACGAATCAGATGGGTTAGGTTAGGTTAGGTTAGGTTAGGTTAGGTTAGGTTTTTTTTTTTTTTTTTTTTTTTTAATTTGTGGCAGGAGTGGGAAATCCATCATGGACACCCAGACTTCCTTGTAAGAAGACAGTCTGGGTAGTGCCGGACTCCTACCGGCTAAAAACCACTCCTGCCATGCGAAAGGCCCCTGCCGCCAAGTTGCGCAGAGATATTTATGGGCTGTAGTTGAAATTTTTGTTGAGCTGTATTTTAAAAAGATAATTGTAATAAATAGTTCATAATAAAAGATCATGATAAATAATTCTACCAAATAACTAAATAAATACATTTAAAAATATCACTTTATATTGTATTTAAACAAAAGAAAACAAATCTGACTATGATTGTCAGGTTTGGTTTCTTTTGTTTACTGTTCGGACTATCATAGTAATATATACAATAAAATCATGTCTGTATTTTTTGTTGCTTATTATTATAGGAAGTCTTTCTTGGGTAATACTTTCCCCTATCCTTTCCTCTAGTTTGTATCTGGAGAAGGCATATACCGGGCAGTCCGTCAGGAGGTGGAGGACTGTCTCCTGCTTGTCGGGGTCACAGGCGCACGCCGGGTTCTCCTTGCACTTGAAGCGAGTCAGGTACTCGGAGAACCCGCCGTGGCCTGTTAGGGCTTGGGTCAGCTCCTTGGTCATCTCCATCCTTCTTATCGTCCTGTACGCGGCGATCGCACAGGGAAAGAACATCTTCGTCGTGGCCGCCGTTTCTCCTGCGCAATATCTCCGGTTCCATTCGCCCAGCGTCTCCATTCGGATCATACGCTTGACGAATGAAACCGGGCATTTGTCATAGTCGGGTTGCCGCTTCGACTTCAGGGCAGCCTCCTTCGCGAGCAAGTCGGCTCTCTCGTTGCCCTCCAGCCCCGCATGAGCTTTCACCCAGAACAGGGAGACGCTCTTGTTCTGGGCGTTAATGCTGCGGATGGCGTCTCTGGTTTCTACTGCGAGGGCATGGAGGGCTTCGGGGTTCACGACTGTCTGGAGGGCTGCCATGGAGTCGCTGTAAATAGCGAACGCCGTCTCGGTCCTTCGGAGGACTTCCTTCACTGCTTTGCAGAGGGCGAGAAGCTCGGCCTGGTAGACGGTAGAGTAAGACGGCAAAGCAAGCTTGAGGGCCTTGACCTCCGCCTGGTCGGTCCATACCGACACTGCGGCTCCGACCTTGCCCTCAATCTTGCTGCCGTCTGTGAAAATACGCACCGCATAATCGCGGTGCTCATTGTATTGTTCCTCGTCTACCAGGCGTCGCAGTGCAATGGCCCTCTGCTCAGCCGGATGCGGCATCTCTAGTGCCGATACCACCCGCTCGATCTCCCGGTCCCCCAGCGCAGGGTGAGGTACCCCTCTCTTGGCCTCGTACAGCGAGGCTGCCTCCTTAATCCGAAGGTCAAGAGGGAGTATCCCAGCCAGCACCAGTGCTGAGTGTAGGGAGACCGTGCGGTAGGCTCGGCACAGCTTTTGCGCGAAGCTCCTCTGGACGGCGTTCAGCTTCTTCTGCAACCCGACTTTGTTGGCGGCCGGCGACCACGCGCTCGCCGCGTACAGGATGATAGGCTCCACTGCAGCCGTATAGATGCAGCGGATTACCTCTGGATGGAGACCCCAGCTGACCCTAGCTGCCCGCGACAGCTGTTTATATATGCCGACGGCTCGGGAACAGACGTTTGCGACGTGAGTGTTAAAAGTCAACTTGTGGTCGATGGTGAGACCTAGCAGTTTGATTTCCTCAGACATGCCAATGTCTACCCCACCCATCCGGAGACATGGGGTGTCATGCTTCAGTTTGCGCGTGACCAGCATTGCTTTGGTCTTATGCGGCGCAAACCGAAGCTTGTTCGAAACACCCCATGCTCGCACGTACTCGAGGGCGACATTGGCATCCCTCTGGATTTCAAGAGCCGTCTCACCATCGAACACAAGGACAATGTCGTCAGCAAACGCCTGGCAATAGACCCCCATTTCCTCCAGAGCCTTTAAAAGAGGATCCAGCACAAGGCTCCAAAATATGGGACCACCGATTGACCCCTGGACGCATCCCTTCTCGGTCCTGGATTCGTACTCCGCTCCCGCATATCTGACCTTCACCACCCTCTCGGACAAGTAGCTGTCTATGACCCGCCTCAAGTTTACAGGACACTTTTCCTCAGCCAGTCGGACTCGTATGGCTGGCCACCATGCGCTATCGAAGGCCCCCTCAATATCCAGGGACACAATCGTGACAAGCCTCTTTGCGTTGAGTCTGTCACGAATGTGCCCCATCAGCGTATAGAGGGAGTCTTCGGTGCTTCGCTGGGGCATGAATCCGTACTGGCGAGTACTCATCCTGGGTAGCAGATAAAACTTGAGTCGGGCCACGAGCAGCTTCTCGAAGACCTTGCCGAGAACAGGCAAAAGCCCAATTGGCCTGTATGATTTTGGGGTGGTGTAGTCGTCTTTAGCGGGTTTACGGAGCACGACGACAGTTGCCTCTTTCCAGGACCGCGGAAAGTATCCATGCGCCAGGCACTTGTTTACCAAGCGCAGAACTAAGTCTGGGTCTTGACGGATCGTGTGGCCCCATATGTCCGCCGTCAGACCGTCGGAACCGGGGGCTTTTTTGGGGTTGAACGAGGAGACAGCTCGCTCCAGCTCGTCGAGTGTGAAGGGAGGGTCCGAAGGTTCAGCTTCGTACCCCCCGTTCACCTCTTCAGCTCGTTGCCGCACACGTTTGTGCTCCTCGTTATCCCCCTCCGAACGGTCCTCTGGGTAGAACACCTGTGCCAGATACCTCGCCGAGGCCTCTGGGTCTAGAGTCCGGCCGTCCCTTACCATCGGCAAATCCTCCTCTCTCTTCTCCGTCCTACGGATCACCCGGTATATACCTTCCCACAAGCCTTCCCTGTCTTGCTTCTCGCAGAACCCCTTCCAGCTCTCGATTTTAGCTTGGACTACTGCACGCTCGTACTCTTCCTTCTGTTTCAGGTACTCCTCAACAACCTTTGGTCTACGAACTGGCGCTGCACAGCGGATCCTCCGCTTTTTAGTGACCACTAGCCTCTTCAGACTGGCGAGTTCATCAGACCACCACGGCACGGTTATCCTCTCTTTGGTCTTCTTTTTGGGTATCACGGATGTACAGGCGTCTTGCACTGCCGTTGTAAGTTCCTCGACTACCAGGTCTATTTTGTCCCTGCTGTCGATTTGATCGAACAGACTTACGGTCAAATTGTTGTTTTGCATAATTTGGCGCAGTTTCTTACGAAACTGCGTCCAATTTGCTTTCTTGGTGTTGTAGATCCTGGTAGTCCGGTTAACCGTGATATCCAAAGACTTCTCGAGGTGTATACTAAACTCAATGCCGTTGTGGTCCGACCCTGTCAAGTCGTCAACGACTCGCCAGCCGTCGGTCACCGTCAGCATATCCGCCGTGCAGGCTGTGACATCGACGCAGCTCTTGTAACGTCTGTCACCACGAACCACGTCGAAGGTTGGAGTTTCCCCTATGTTGAGTACCTGTAGTCCAAGCTGGTCGAGAGCTCCCAGCATCTCGTCGCCTCTGCTGTTGGTCTCACTGCTGCCCCACCAGATACTCCAGGCGTTGGCGTCTCCTCCCATGATGAGCCTATGCGGGCCGGTCTCGCTTTCCACCTTTTTGAGGCTGTCCAGGTATGGCCCTAGGGGCTGGTCCGGTTCGAAGTAGAACGAGACCAGAGTTAGTCTCCAGGCACCAGTTTGGATCCCCACCACGACGATGTTGTCCGTGGTGAGTTCTGGGTACTGTCGTACGGTCAGTTTGGGGTCAAAGACGGCTATGGCCGCTTTGACAGTCCCTTCTCCTTGCCTGGTGCTCTGGAAGATTCGGACACCTCTGGTCCCGCTCATCCTCTTCACACTGCCCACGTAGGGTTCCTGGATCAGCGCTGCGGTGGCTTTGCGCTTCTCGGCCTCAAGCATAAGCTCTTGGGTCGCCAACTTCTTCCTTTGGAGATTTGCCTGGAGCATCTTGTACGGCATCGTGTTTGCTGGGACCACCTTAGCAATAGGCGACGGACGCTCGTGCCAGCCTGTCCCACCTGACCCGAACAGGACACTCAGGGTTAAAGGCGTTGTGATCGGTTCTCTCCATCTTCGCCTTGACGCAGTTGGGGCACTTAGGTGTTTCCGCCTTTAGCCACTGGGCACATTCTGCTCGTAGGTGCTGGCCTCCACAGTGGCTGCATGAGTCGGCCGGTTCTTTACAGAGCCGCCGACTATGTCCATAGCCCAAGCACCTAGTGCACTGCACCAGTGGCGACTGGTCATCGACGAAGACGGTCTGGAGATCGATGCGCGCTCTTCCCTTCTCGAGCATCCTGTTCCAGACAGCCGGAGACGTGCTGACAACGACGTTGCTGGTTTGGGGGTTCCGCGAGTTCCTCTTGAATTTAACCGTCATTCGATCCTCCCCATTGTCGAGACCGCGAAAGACGTCCCGGTTTTGGTTCCGTAGCGCCTCCAGCAGTTCCTCGTCGGAGTGTATGCGGAGGACGCCACGGAACACTAGTAGCGGGTCCTTGTTCTTCACGTCCTCGACAACGAGGTGGTCTCCTGACTTCTCTATCCTTTCCCTAACTCTCTTCCTATCTTCCGCCGACCTACAGCCCATAATAATTTTTCGGTCTTTGGCCTTTCTTACGCTCTCTATTTCGATTCCTCCCTCTTTGGCTTTAACCGCCTCTCTTATTTTCTTTATGACGTCCTCCCCCGAATCCCCCTCGTCTTTTGACGTCACCACTATCGAGTGCAGCGCGGTCCTGCCTGGGGTCTGCCTTTTCGGTGGACCCGCCGCCACACTCGCGTAGGTAGCCGTCTTCTCCAATAGTTCCCCCTGCCTCTCCATCGCCCGCTGCAGCTTTTCCATCTTCTCGCTGCTCTCCTTCACCAGCGCGCTATGCTCCGCTAGTGAAGCGAGCAGCGAGTTAACTTCTGGAAGGCTCTTGGGTGCTTCTGGTGGAAGTGTGGCCTTAGTGGCCTCCTCCCTTGTCAGTTCAGCCCCCATCACTTGTACAGCAGCCGCCGCCCCCTCCTTCACGAGCTGGTACAGCCGTTCCACCGATTGCGTGATACCGGCTTTCAAGTCTGCCCTCAAATTGCGCGAATCGCCAAGGTGCGACTTCGCGCGCAGAAGGCAGTTGCGAGCCTCGGTCACCCGATCGGTGGGTTTGCTCGGTTGCAGCTGGCTGGTCCCCGGTGACGCTCCCTGTGTCTCGGTAGAAGTGCGGCGCGCCACCGCCTTGCCGTCCGGCTGGGAAGTGGCGCGCTTTGAGGCCTTCTGGGAAGCCGTCACGGTCGGGGCAGCTTTCTTTAGTGGGTTCGCGGCGGCTGACGGGAGAGGCTGAGATTCAGCAATTTTCCCGTTTTCCCACTCGCCAATGCTTCGCCTCACACTAGAGGCCTGAGTTGAAGCACTGGGAGGGGAAACCTCCCCCTCGAAGGTGATAGAGAGCGCCGCGTTCGATGGAGAGACTTGGGGACCCTTGGAACCCTTCTTGGCTGGGGTCCGAGAGAGGAACATGGTAAGGGAGTAAAAAATTTAATAGTAACAAATTAAATCCTAAATTTGAAATAAATAAATAATATATACTAATAATTATGGTAAAAGTCTAAAATAATGTACTGATCCCTGTAAAGAGGGGATCAGTAAGTCAATAAAATAAGTCGATATGTATCCTCAATAGAGGTGTCAATAAAACAAATAAAATACAATAAAACAATAATAATTAAAACTTATGTGCTGATCCCTGTAAAGAGGGGATCAGTATGTCTATAAAATGTCAAAATTATCCTCTAAAGAGGTGTCAAATTTAAATAAAATTGGAGTCCTCAATCGAGGCGTCAGAAGCAACTAATAAAATAAAAAGAGCTTCAATAAAGGCCGCCGTCAAGCACACAAATGTCTGTTTCTGCTCCACTTGCCACCCCCTACAATTTAGAGCAATAAAAATATTTTGCTAAATCCACTATATTACTACTATATAAATAAAGGGTGGGTGGGCGGGCCTGAAAATTTGCACTTTTTGCAGTTCTTTGCTGTCGGGTGTAAAATTTTCCTATGGGACGCAAATTTTTTAGGGTCGGGGCGCACAGGCGACGCGCTGGCCCGTGTTTTGAGACTACTTTGGTCACGATCGAACCACAAAAACGGGAGTTATTATCAGATAAGTGTCAATTTTTTAATAAAAAAGTCAATATTTTGCGAAAATCGAAAAATTTTCTTCTAGGAAATGTCTAATCTGATTTGTTTTTTGCAGGAATCCTGTAGGGCGAGCAGAGGCGCGTACGACGGCACCCTCAGAACCGACCTACGTCAACCAGGGATCGAGATATAAAATTTTGAAGAAATGAAAATTTGGAAAAATGGTTTTTCTTGAATAAAAAGTTTCCCTGTGAAAATCTTTGAATTATTTTACCAGGATCGTATAGGTCTCGCAGAGACGCGTCCGAAAACGTATAATAGTACCCTGTAGCTAGTATATATAGGTTACGAATCAGATCGGGTTAGGTTAGGTTAGGTTAGGTTAGGTTAGGTTAGGTTAGGTTAGGTTAGGTTAGGTTAGGTTTTTTTTTTTTTTTTTTTTTTTTTTTTTTTTTTTTTTTTTTTTTTTTTTTTTTTTTTTAATCCTACCTCCAACGTTATCGGAGTCTATGTCTTAGCCTAATTCTCTTTATCATACCAGTTCTCGCTGTTGTTCCTCTCGCACGTTCATGCCGCATACTTTATCTTTCTTCATACATCGTCTTTCATTCTTTTACTGGGTGGGATTCCCATTTCTGACCTATTCTATCTGTCTATTTTGCTTATCTTTGTTTCTTTTCATTTCAGTGGGGGGAATAATGGTCTATTTTCATCTTTTATTTGTTTTACAATTTTTCCTTAATCTAATTCAATTTCTTTAGATTTCCATTTTTATCTTTGCAATATTTTCCTAATTCTATTTTTCTTATACTACTGTCTATTCCAATTACATTTTATACTTATTTTTATGCTTAATATATATATTACTAAATATACTACCAGCATACTTGCTTAAGCTGTCTTATTTCTATCTATTGCTTTCTGTGCAATCTTTGTGCAGTAGTCTAAAAATTTTTCCTTATCTTTACCTCGCATTACTTCCTCCACAATCTGCTTATTTAATTTTATTTGCAGTGTCTGTTCCAGCTCATACCTGTCCACTGCATGTACAGGGCATTCCAGAAGGAGGTGTGGCACGGTCTCGTCCTTGTTTGGGTCGCAGATGCACGATGAACTCTCCTTGCAACCGAAGCGATTCAGGTACTCAGAGAATCCACCGTGCCCCGTCATTATTTGTACCCTGATACTGGTGAGTTCCATCTTTTTTATTGTCCTATACGCTGCCACCGCATCTGGGAAAAAGATCTTGGTTATGCTGGCGGTTTGGCCGGACTGGTATCTCCGATTCCATTCGTCAAGCGTTGCCATACGTATGTGGCGCTTGACGTACGAAATCGGACACAGGTCATAGTCCGGTTTTTTCTTCAGGTTCATGGCGGCCTCTTTTGCCAGCTGATCCGCTCTTTCGTTGCCCTCTAACCCTGCGTGGGCCTTTATCCAGAACAAGGATACCACCTTGTTCTGGAGAGATGCAGCTGTTATATTCTCTCTGGCTTCCACTGCCAGGGGATGAAGGCAACTAGGGTTTTTCACCGTCAAAAGAGCCGCCATGGAGTCGCTGAAGACCCCGAAAGTAGACGCCGCGCTGTTTCTAATTTCCCGCGTTGCCCGCGATATCGCGAGTAGCTCAGCCTGGTAAACCGTACAGTATCCTGGTAACGCCAACTTGAGGGCGCGCGTCTCGGCTTCTCCGTTCCATATGGACAGCGCTGCACCGACACGCCCCCCAATCTTACTACCATCAGTAAAAATTTTTACTTGTTGGTCAGAATTGGCGTCAACTTCCTCCCGGTTTACCAGGCCGACAATTTTCAGGTCGCTTCGCTTTGCGGGATGTGGGGATTTCAGTGCAGAGGACATCCGTTCCACCTCCCTATCCCCCAATATAGCTTGTGGTACCCCTTTCTTGGCTTCGTACAGTGATGCCGCCTCATGGATTCTAAGATCCAAGGGGAGTATCCCAGCAAGTAGGAGCACTGAGTTCAGAGAGACAGTTCGGTATGCCCTGCACATTTTCTGCGCTATTCCCCGTTGCACGACGCCTAGCTGTTTGATCATCCCCAGTTTATTAGCGGCACCCGCCCATGCGCTGGCAGCGTACAGGATTATCGGTTCCACCGCAGCCACATATATAGTTTTAACTACCTCCGGATTTAGTCCCCAGTTCACTTTTGCAGCTCTGCTTAACTGTTTGTGAACTGCAATGGCTTTGCGGCAGACCTCCGAAACGTGATCATTGAATGTAAGCTTGTCATCGATGGTGACACCCAGTATTTTAATTTTCCTGGACATAGCGATGTCGACCCCGCCCATGTTCAGGCGTGGGGTGTCATATTTTAACTTTTTTGTGATGACCATCGCATTGGTCTTGTGTGGTGCAAAGTTCAGCTTGTTTTCCACGCCCCACGCCCGAACACGTTCGAGGGCGGCATTCGCTTGTCTCTCTATTTCCAATGCCGTGTCACCATCGAAGAGAAGGATCACATCGTCAGCGAAAGCTTGCGCGTATACTCCTATTCTTTCAAGGTCTTTGAGGAGGGGATCCAGTATAAGGTTCCAGAAAATGGGGCCTCCAATTGAGCCTTGCACACAACCCTTCTCTGTGCTTCTCCGATGCTCAGCTCCGGCGTACCTTACTCGTACCTTTCTGTCGCGCAGGTAGCTGTCAATGACCCTTCTCAGATTAACCGGACACCTTTCCTCAGCCAGTCGGACCCTTATGATTGGCCACCAGGCATTGTCGAAGGCTCCCTCTATATCTAGCGATATTAATGTTATTATTTTCTTTTGTACCAGCTTGCTACGTATTATTTGCATGAGGGTATAGAGGGAGTCTTCGGTGCTCCTTTGTGGCATGAATCCGTACTGGCGAGTACTCATCCTCGGCGCTATGTAGAATCTGAGTCGGGCCACCAACATCTTCTCATAGATTTTACCGAGTACCGGCAACAGACCGATAGGGCGGTACGCCTTTGGTGTTGTGTAGTCCGTTTTCCCTGGCTTCCGTAGTATAACCACTGTTGCCTCTTTCCATATTTTGGGGAAGTGGTTATAAGCAAGGCATCTGTTGAGGATTGCCAGGAAAATTTCGGGATCTTTGCTGATGGCACGGTTGCAAATGTCGGCTGTGAGTCCATCCATTCCCGGAGCCTTTTTTGGATTGAAGGACTCGCTCGCCACACTCAGCTCTGACATAGTGAATGGGGGGTCGCATGGTTCACCATTTCCGACTTCATTCACTTTTTCTGCCTCTAATCTGACGCGGCTGTGGTGAGGGTCATCTGCAGTTGCGCGGTCCTCTGGATACAGGGTTTCCGCTATGTATCGGGCGGACCCTTCTGCGTCCAGCACTTCCCCATCCTTTACCAGCGGCGGGTCCTCCATCCTGCTTGTTGTCCTTCCTATAACCCTGTAAATCCCCTCCCACACCCCTTCCCTATCCTGCTTACAGCAGAACTCCTTCCAACTCTCGGTTTGAGCTCTGGCTGCCTCTGACTCGTACTCTTTTTTCCGTTGCAGGTACCTTTCGACAACTATGGATCTACGGACTGGAGCAGCGCACCTGATCCTCCTCTTGTGGGTAGCTACCGCTTTTTTAAGTTCTTCGAGTCTCTCCGACCACCACGGCAAGGTAAGTTTTTCTACTTGTTTTTTAATTGGCATGGATGCTTTACATGCTTTTGTAACAATATCTGTGTAATTATTAACTATTTTATCTAATTGCTCTATTGTGTTTGTTTTTTCTATTTCTTCTTTTGTAATATTATGTTCTTGGCGCATCTGGGTGAGTTTCGCATGAAACTCAGGCCAGTTGGCCTTTTTTGTGTTAAATACTCTTGTCGTTCTCTCTACCTTTAGTCCTTTTGATTTGGTCTGTATAATTTTGAAAACGATGCCGTTGTGGTCGGAGCTACTCAAGTCCTCGACGACTTTCCAGTCTGCTACCTTGTCAAGGATATTTGCCGAACAAGCTGTTATGTCGACATAGCTGCTGTAGCGTTGTCCTCCCCTGACTGTGTCGAAGGTCGGAGTATCTCCTTCGTTCAGTATGTGCAGCCCGAGCTCCCCGAGAGTCCCGCATAATTCCTCTCCCCTGCGATCAACCGTCGGGCTGCCCCACCAGGTACTTTTTGCGTTTGCGTCGCCTCCAACGATTATAGGCTTAGAACCATTTTTGGCCACTATTTCTTTGAGGTGGTCTAAATAGGGCTCAACTGGTTTATCCGGCTCGAGGTATATGGAAACCAGAGTGATCTCCCAGGCACTGGTCTGGATACCCACCACAACGATGTTATTTGTGGTGAGTTTTGGGTACTGCTTTACATTTAGGCTGCTATCAAAGACAGCGATTGCAGCCTTAACGATCCCTTCTCCATTTTCAGTGCTCTGGAAGATCCTTACTCCCCTGTGGCTTTTCATGGTCTTACTCCCTCCTACATATGGCTCTTGCAATAAGGCTACGGCTACTCCCTGTTTCTGTGCCTCGAGCAGCAGCTCCATTGTCGCAAGCCTTTTTCGCTGGAGGTTCGCTTGCGGTTAGGTTAGGTTAGGTTAGGTTAGGTTAGGTTAGGTTAGGTTAGGTTAGGTTAGGTTAGGTTAGGTTAGGTTAGGTTAGGTTAGGTTAGGTTAGGTTAGGTTAGGTTAGGTTAGGTTAGGTTAGGTTAGGTTAGGTTAGGTTAGGTTAGGTTAGGTTAGGTTAGGTTAGGTTAGGTTAGGTTAGGTTTTTTTTTTTTTTTTTTTTTTTTTTTTATTAATACTTCTACCTCCTTTTTTATCGGAGTCTATGCTAGCTATGTCAGTTCTCAATCATTCCAGTTCTCGCTTGTATGCCTCTCGTACTTTTATTCATCATACTGGATCTTTCTTTCATTCATAATCTATTATGCCTTGTATGGGTGGGATGCCCAACTGCTACTAGTCATTCTATTCTGTCTAACTACTTTCTTTTGTTTCCTTTATTTACACAATTGGGTTTACGGGTTCTCAATAATTGGGAAGACATTTGTTTTATTTCTACATATTTTGATTACATTTGATACTGTTCCACAGTATCCTTTTACAATTTTACCTTTATTTTGCAGTGGCTGTATTATTACTATTTTATTTACTATTACTATTTCTATGTTACATCCAATTGTTCTTACATGTATTTATTTGTTCTTATATTTTAGGAAGAAATGGGGAAGACAGTTTTCTCTTATTACTAATCACTTATCTTAGCTTAATTCTAACAATATTTTATAACCATAACAATTTTTTGGAGACGGAAGTCTTACATATATTCACATTTATTTCTAGCTTAGTCTAATTTACATACTAATTATTTATTCCTATTTTTATCTCTTATTTCTATGCTAGTCCTTAATATAATATACTATATTATGTTAGCATATTTGCTTATGCGGTTTTATTACGATCTATAACTTTTTGCGCTATATGTTTACAAAACTCTAGGAATACTTTGTTCTTTTTGCTTGTCATTATATCTGTCATGTTATCGCGTGTTATTTTAATATCTATTTCATGTTCGGTATTGAAACGGTGCCTGTAGAATTGAGGGCAGTCGAAAAGTATGTGCGGGACCGTTTCGTCTACACTTGGGTCACAGATGCATGATGGACTCCCCTTGAGCTTGAAACGGTTCAAGTACTCGGAGAATCCACCGTGCCCCGTCATTATCTGCGTCATAAGGCTATTTGTTCCCATCTTCCGGATTATTCCGTAAGCTGTTCGGACATCCGGGAAAAACAGTTTAGTAACAGCGGCCGTATCTCCAGATCGGTATCTCTGGTTCCATTCGTCAAGCGACGCCATACGTATGCTTCGCTTGACGAATGAGACCGGACACCGATCGTAATCGGGCTTTCTTTTGGAGTTTTCAGCGGCCTCCTTTGCTAACTGGTCGGCTCTTTCATTCCCCTGTAGCCCCACATGAGCTTTGACCCAGAACAAGGATACCACCTTGTTC
This sequence comes from Mythimna ferrago, assembly GCA_910589285.2. NCBI lineage: Eukaryota > Metazoa > Arthropoda > Insecta > Lepidoptera > Noctuidae > Mythimna > Mythimna ferrago. Next base: position 26,321,274 of record OU342692.1, read on the forward strand.
TGGCGGGATGCAGATCGTATGTTATCCCTAGCTTCTACAGCAAGAGGATGGCGTGATCCGGGATTTACTAGTGTTTGTAGAGCCGACATGGAGTCGCTGAAAACACCAAAAGAGGACGCCTTGAGCCTGATTATCTCCCTGGTTGCCCTTGCAATTGCCAGAAGTTCAGCCTGGTAAACCGTGCAGTGTTTTGATAGGGCAAGTTTGAGGGCTCTGGTCTCGGCCTCACTCCTCCATATGGACACAGAAGCGCCGACCCCTCCTCCAATCTTGCTCCCGTCGGTAAAAATGCGGACGTCAAAAGTGCACCTGTCCAGCTGCTCTTGGTTTACCAGGCTGTCAAACTTCAAGATGTCGCGTGCCGCAGGATGGGGATCCTCTATTGCCGCGGTCATTCGCTCTATCTCCTTGTCTCCCAATGACGTCTGGGGCACTCCCCTCTTGGCTTCATACAACGATGCCGCCTCGCGAACTCTAATGTCGAGGGGGAGTAACCCAGACAGCACCAGTGCTGAGTTCAGGGAGACCGTCCGATATGACTTACACATCTTTTGGGCAATTCCACGCTGAACTGACCCGAGTTGCTTTTTAATACTTAACTTTCCAGCTGCCGGCGCCCAGACGCTTGCAGAGTAAAGCATGATGGGCTCTATCACCGCCACATACATTGTCCGTATCACTTCTGGGTGTAACCCCCAACTAACCTTAGCAGCTCTACACAGTTGCTTGTAGATCGCAATTGCCTTCCTACATGCGAGAGAGATGTGTTTATTGAAGGTTAATTTTTCATCGATTGTTACACCCAGAAGCTTTACTTCATTCGACATTCCAATCCGCGTTCCCCCCATGCTCAGGCGTGGTGTGTCGTACTTCAACTTCCTGGTTATTACCATGGCAACTGTCTTATGTGGTGCAAATTTTAGTTTATTTTCGACACCCCACGCCAGAACCTGATTGAGGGCAGCATTTGCATGTCCCTCTATGTCTCGTGCCGTCTCCCCGTCAAAGACCAGAACGACATCGTCCGCAAAAGCCTGGATGTACGTCCCTCCAGCCTCCACAGCTTTTATAAGGGGGTCTAGGACCAAGTTCCAAAAAATTGGGCCTCCGATCGATCCCTGGACACAGCCTTTATTTGTTGCCTTCTCATATACTTCCCCACCGTACCGGATTGCGACCTTGCGGTCTTTAAGATAACTGTCTATGACCCGCCTAAGATCGATAGGACACTTTTCTTCCGCCAGACGGATCCTTATTGCAGGCCACCATGCACTATCAAATGCCCCCTCTATGTCCAAAGATACTAACGTCACTATTCGTTTTTGGTCAAGTTTCTTGTGGACATGCTGCATGAGGTCGTAGAGGGCATCTTCCGTGCTTTTCTGTGGCATGAATCCGTACTGACGGGTACTCATGTTCGGCAAAAGGTGAAACTTTAGGCGGGCCACTAGCATCTTTTCGAAGATCTTCCCCAATATAGGCAGTAGCCCAATCGGCCTATATGATTTGGGGCTGGAATAGTTCTCTTTTCCAGGCTTTTTGAGTATCACTACTGTGGCCTCCTTCCAGGCAGTGGGGAAGCAGTGACATTCTAGGCACTTGTTAAGGAACCTTAGAAACAATTCCGGATCGTTACCCACAGCGTGACGACAAATGTCTGAGGTAAAGCCGTCCGATCCTGGAGCCTTCCTCGGATTGAAAGAATCCATTGCACTTTTCAACTCGGCCATCGTAAATGGTGGGTCGCAAGAGTCATTTTGCTCGCCAGAGTTTACGGTTTCGGCCTTGACTCGAATGGATCGGTGGTGTGCGTTGTCGGATTCTGTTTGGTCCTCTGGGTAAAAAGTCTCCGCTAACAGCTTTACTGAACCTTTTGCATCCAGCACATCACCGTTCCTCTCCAAAGGTAGGTCCTCCTCTCTACGCTGTGTCCTGCCTATTATCCTGTATATCCCCTCCCAGATCCCCTCCCTATCCTGTCTCCCACAGAATTCCTTCCAACTCTCGGTTTGAGCTTTGGCCGCTTCTGACTCATACTCCTCTTTCTTTTTCAGGTACTCTTCTATGACCTTCGACTTCCGGATTGGGGCTGCACAGCGGATCCTACGCTTCATGGTGACGACGGTCTTCTTCATCTCGACGAGTCTCTCGGACCACCACGGCAAGGTAAGTTCCTCCTTTACTTTTTTAGTTGGAATAGTTTGTTTGCATGCTTCATTAATTGCTCTGGTTAGGTTTTCTGTTGCTGTGTCTATTTGCTCTAGGTTGTTAATTTTTTCTATTTCAGCTGTTGTGAACTTTAAATCTATTTTCAACTGGCTGAGTTTCACATGAAAGTCAGGCCAGTTTGCCTTTCTAGTATTATACTTACGGGTGGTTCTTTCAACTTTGACACCCTTTGATTTCTCTAATAAGATTTTGAACGTGATGCCGTTGTGATCCGAGCTCGTGAGTCCCTCGTCAACCTTCCAGTCGTCTATCACGTCCAAGATATCGTTGGAGCAAGCAGTGATATCTACGTGACTACTGTACCGCTTTCCTCCCCGGATAGTGTCGAAGGTCGGAATTTCCCCTCTGTTCAGTATGTTCAGGTTTAGCTCACCGAGAGTTCCTGCCACCTCTTCCCCCCTAAGGTCAGTGGTTGGACTGCCCCACCACATGCTCTTGGCGTTGGCGTCACCTCCAACGATCAGTTTTTTAGAACCGACCGTGCACTCTATTTGTTTAAGGTGTTCCAAATAGTGCTCAATTGGCTGGTCTGGCTCAAAGTAAAAGGAGACAAGCGTGATCTCCCAAGCACAAGTCTGGATTCCCACCACAACGATATTGTTTGTGGTGAGTTTTGGGTACTGCTTGACTATGAGGTCACCGTTAAAGACGGCTATTGCCGCCTTTACAGTCCCGTCTCCTGTTCCAGTGCTTTGGAAGACCCTAACGCCCTTGTGACTCCTCATTACTTTGGCCCCACCCACATACGGTTCCTGCAGAAGCGCTAGTGATATCCCACGTTCCGTGGCTTCTGTGAGAAGCTCATTAGTTGCTAACTTCTTGCGTTGGAGGTTTGCCTGTATTACTCCATAAGGAGTATTTGCCTTTGGGGTGCCCTTAGCAGTACGCAACGGTCGATCTAGCTATGTCATCCCATTTTTTACGGAGTGGACAGTCATGACTAAACGCATTGTGTTGAATACCGTGTTCGACTTTTGCCTTTGTGCAATTTCGGCAGACGGGTGGTAAGCCTGAAAGCCAGTCCGGGCACTCTGATCTCATGTGGGGACCGCCACAGTGACCACACAGGTCTGCAGGCTCTTTGCAGAACCGCTTGCCGTGTCCGAAGCCTAAGCAGCGGGTGCATTGGACCAACGGGGTCTGATCCTCGACCCTAATACGCTGGAGATCAATGTGAACGGTCCCTATATCCACCGCTCGTCGCCAGACGGTAGGCGAGACACTGATTATAACGTGACCAACATGAGGGTTCCTTGTTCGTCTTCGGTATCTCACCTCCACTCTGTTTTCCTCAGTGTCGAGGCCATCAAAAACACCATGGTTCTGATTTCGTAACGCCTTAAGGATGTCCTCATCAGTGTTAACTGACAAGACGTTCCTTAAGATCAGAAGCGGATCCTTGTTTTTGACTTCCTCGACAGTGAGGTCCACACCTTCTTTTTGGAGTCGGTCCTTGATCTTGCCCCTTTCTTCTTCGGTTTGTAAACCTATTATTACTTTCCTATCCTTGGCTTTCCTCACCCTTTCCACTTTTATCCACCCATCCTTTGCATTCACTACTTTCCTGACTTTGTTTAGCACTTCGTCACCCGTTTCCGTTTCATCCTTGGATGTAACCACAACCGAGTGCAGAGTGCTACGTTTTGGCACCGTTCTTGCCTCCTGATTTGAAGCCACCGACGCGTAGGTGATTCCCTGCTCAAAAAACTTTCTTTGATTGTCCATTGCGCCCTTAAGTTCTTCTATCTTCTTATGGTTTTCCACTAACAGGTTTGTTTGGAATTCCATTTTTTGTAGTATTTTTGCAGTGTCAAGGTTTTCGGGTGGGGTTTTAGCAACTGATTGAGGCTCCGAGAGTACTGGGTTTTCCCTAGTCATGTTTTTATTGGCTTCTTTTAGCTCCGATTCAACTTCCTTTACCAATTGGTAAAGTCGTTCTGCGGCTTCAGAGATAGCGTTCTTAATCTCTGTCTTCGTGTTTCTGGAGCTGTTTAGATGCAGTTTTGCTTTGACGAGGCAGGCCTTTGCTTCCGCCGTTCGGTCCGAGTATTTGACATTAATTGGCGGTGAGAGTGTGTCGACAGATTTTCTTGCCTGTGTCACGGGCCCACTCTCTTGCGTAAAAGTAAGCTTCGTTTTAATTTTTGCAGGGCCGGCCTGCGACGTCTTGTCGGTTGTAGAGAGATCGGGGCTGCTACTTGGAGCTTCCCAGTTCTCTATACTGCGCCTAACATTAGAGGAAACCGCTGCTCCAGGTTTAGACGGTGACTTTTTGCCACCAGCCGCTTTTAATGGTGTTCTATGACCGAACATATTGGAGAGTATGCGTCAATAGTGATAAAATAAAATAAAATAGAACTGTCAATAGGGACAGTCGAATAAAATAAAATTTTGTGTAAAATAAAAAGAGGACGCACAAAAGTACGAGATAAAACCGCACAAGCACTTATAACTAAGATAATTTTTGCAAATAAATTTTGCAAAATGTGTCCCTGATGAGCTCTATCCTAGGCGTGTTGGTTGTGGATAGCTGTCAAGGCTCTGGGCTGGCCTGAGAGTCAATTTTTGCTGTCAGAACGGTTTTTTGTTATTTTCTGATTAACGACTCTATGTAGAGTCAATATCGTGCCTTCACTGGGTAGAACCCGTCGAGCCCGTTTCAACAAACCCAAACACGAAGCAAATAGCCTCAACGGTTCCGGAGCTATCGAAGTTTAAAAATTTGGGTTTTTTCCAATATGGCGGCCAAACCAAATTCCAAACTAGTTTTCTCCGCAACCAATAGGCCGAAATTCCTCGTGCTTGGGCTCGTCTTGCTGCGCTCGACGAGATCTGTACAGTGGTATGCTTATCAGCCTGAAAAATTTTTTACACCTGAAAACGCCTGAAAGCTAGTCCACTCGCAAGGCAAGTATATGTTGACCTTAGCAAAGAAAACCCCGCCGTTCTACGACCCTCCGTTGGGGAGATATGAGAGTTTGAAATATAGCAAAATGGCGTGACAGCTGTCAAAGTCAAACTTTGGCAGGTATTATCTCCATTCCAGACGATCGCAAAACTACCGAGTTTGGGCTCTCCTGAACCGGCTTGAGCTCACCTATCTGCTGAAACAGTTTTCAGGACCCTGAAATATTTCTGCTCCAAACCGCCTGAAAGCACAGGGTAAGAAAGGCAAGAAGCCCCTGAGTCTAAAATTGAAGTCCACAATCTCCTACGACTTTTGGTTCAGGAGTTATTGCGGTTCAAAGTCAAACAAAATGGCCGTCGAACTGTCAAAAATCGAGTTTAAAGGCCCGTAACTTCGGAACCCTTTGTCGGAGAAGGTTCGGGTTTTCGATATGCTGCTTGGCGTCACTTCAGGTATATCCTGAAAACCGTTTCAGCGACGAAAATTTTTTCAAGTCAAAAGCTCCTGAAAGCTTACTATTATACAATTTCTCAAAGTACCCCAACTTATAGTGAAAACTTGAGCGTCATCGGCCCAGTAGTTTCTGAGATATATCTGTTTAAAACTTTGAACCCAAAAAACCGAAATGATGAAATTTTACAAAACTTTCAATTTAAAAGATAAACTATCAGTGTTTGGGCTTAAATGGGTCGCAATAGACGTAATGGACCCAGTCCCGATGCCAAAGATTGATTTTTCCTATTTAATTTAGAATAAATGCCTAAAACTAGAAACAATTTGATATCTCAGGATCCACTGAACATAAAATTTTGAAAAAAATTGTATAAAATAGGTAAAATTATGCACTATAAAGTTAACAAATAAAATTTAAAAAAATCATTAAATAACATAAAATTTTTTGAAAAAGAATGAATTTTTTGTAAAATTGGCTATATTTTAAAAACTATTAAATAAAAAAATTCTGGAATTAAAAGGATGTGTTCTTCTGATGAGCGCGCCAAAAGCTGCAGTTGAAAATTTTCGAAAAAGTTGTTGTATCCGAAGATATAAGAGTCAGATTTTATGTATTTCAAAGTCGTCTCAAAAATCGAGTATAAAAAGTATGGAAAAATTACTTGCGCCACCAGTCTTGACAATTAAAGGAGATGACAGCTACAAAGTTTCAGGTGCCTGGCTTTCCGTTTTCAGCGTTTTCAGCTCCACGTGGTTTTTGTTTTTCCTGAATAACTCCGAGTGGCTTGGGTTTTTCAGGCTTCTAGGACGTCCGGATGGTGTGCGGCGGCTGCCCCCACCCCTTTTTACAATAAAAAGGGTAGGTCGTCGATCTTGATTAGGCAGCGTTCACGATTGAAGTTTTAGCTTCCTAACTTAACCTCAATATTTGAGGTTTCTTCAGGATTTCACACTGAAGCACTGCAATCCAAGTATACTCAATCACAGGGGCGTATTGGATTCACTTTGCCCAGCACAAAGACATAAGATTCGTCAAAATCGGACAACTTAAAACCACTTTTTAGATTTTTTAAGCACGGAGCGACTCAAAAAACGATCCGACCGCCACGAGAGTCAGGGGGGTACTGGGTTAGGTTAGGTTAGGTTAGGTTAGGTTAGGTTAGGTTAGGTTAGGTTAGGTTAGGTTAGGTTAGGTTAGGTTAGGTTAGGTTAGGTTAGGTTAGGTTAGGTTAGGTTAGGTTAGGTTAGGTTAGGTTAGGTTAGGTTAGGTTAGGTTAGGTTAGGTTAGGTTAGGTTAGGTTAGGTTAGGTTAGGTTAGGTTAGGTTAGGTTAGGTTAGGTTAGGTTAGGTTTTTTTTTTTTTTTTTCCCTACCTCCAACATTATCGGAGTTCATACATAGCTAATTTAACTAATTTAGCCTAATTCTCTTTGTCATTCCAGTTCTCGCTTCTTTTCTTCTCGTACTTTCATGCCGCATACTTTGTCTTTCTGCATTCATCATCTCTCATTCCTTATTCTGGGTGGGATTCCCATTCGAAACCTATTCTGTCTATCTATTTTTGTTCCTTTTATTTTCCTTCACTATTGTAGTGTAGGAGGAAATAACTCTCAGTTTGTTCTATTATTTCTTCTAAAGTGGTTTCTTACTCTAGTTTTATTCTGTCTATCTACTATGTTTTCCTTTTTATTCATTCCTTATTGCAGTGTAGGGGGGAAATAATTTTCCAGTTTGTTCTTTTATTTCTTTACATTTTTCTTACTCTAGTATTATTTCTATACATTTTTCTTATCTTAATATCTTATTCTCTATTGTTACTCATACTAGTATATTCTCTAATTACATTGTATTCTTATTTCTATGCTTTATATATATATTTCTAAATATACTATAAGCATATTTGCTTAGGCTAATTTGTTCCTATTTATTACCTTCTGTGCAATCTTTGTGCAGTAGTCTAAAAATTCTTCTCTGTATTTCCCTCGCATCACTTCCCCCACAGTTTCCTGGTCCAATTTTATTTGTAGCGCCTGTTCTATGTCATGCCTGTCCACAGCGTGTACAGGGCATTCCAGAAGCAAATGTGGCACGGTTTCTTCCTTGTGTGGGTCGCAGATGCACGATGGACTCTCCTTGCACTTGAAGCGACTCAGGTACTCGGAGAATCCACCGTGCCCTGTCATTACCTGTGTCCTAATGTTTGTAATTTTTATCTTTTTTATTGTTCTGTACGCTGCCACCGCATCTGGGAAAAAGATCTTGGTGATCTTTGCGGTTTGGCCAGTCCTGTATCTTCGATCCCACTCGTCAAGCGTTGCCATACGTATATGGCGCTTGACGAATGAGATCGGGCACAGGTCATAATCCGGCTTTTTCTTTAGGTTCATGGCGGCCTCTTTTGCCAGCTGATCCGCTCTTTCGTTGCCCTCCAACCCCACGTGGGCCTTTATCCAGAACAAGGATATTACCTTGTTCTGGAGAGTTGAAGCTGTAATGTTCTCTCTGGCCTCCACCGCCAGGGGATGAAGGCAACTAGGGTTTTTCACTGTCAATAGAGCCGCCATGGAGTCGCTAAAGATCCCGAAAGTAGGCGCTGTGCTGTTCCTAATTTCCCGCGTTGCCCGGCATATCGCGAGTAGCTCAGCCTGGTAAACCGTACAATACCCCGGTAACGCCAACTTGAGGGCGCGCGTCTCGGCCTCTCTGTTCCAGATGGACAGTGCCGCTCCAACACGCCCCCCAATCTTGCTACCATCGGTATAAATTTTAACCTGTTGGTCTGAATTGGCGTCAACGTCCTCCCGGTTTACCAGGCCGACGATTTTCAAGTCGCTTCGCTCCGCGGGATGCGGGGATTCCAGTGCTGAAGTCATGCGTTCCACCTCCCTGTCTCCCAATATAGCCTGCGGTTCTCCTTTCTTAGCTTTATACAATGATGCCGCCTCCTGAATTCTAAGATCCAGGGGGAGTATCCCTGCTAGTAGGAGAACCGAATTTAGTGAGACAGTTCGGTACGCCTTGCACATCTTCTGTGCTATTCCCCGCTGCACAACGCCTAGTTGTTTAATAATCCCCAGTTTGTTTGCGGCTTCCGCCCATGCACTGGCAGCGTACAGAACTATTGGTTCCACCGCAGCCACATATATGGTTTTTATTACCTCTGGATTTAAGCCCCAGTTAACTTTTGCAGCCCTGCACAGCTGTTTATGGACTGCAATGGCCCTGCGGCATACGTCGGAAACGTGCTCGTTGAACGTGAGCCCGTCGTCGATGGTGACACCCAGTACTTTAATTTTCCTGGACATAGCGATGTCGACCCCGCCCATGCTCAGGCGTGGGGCGTCGTACTTTAACTTTTTTGTTATGACCATCGCACTGGTCTTGTGTGGCGCAAAGTTTAACTTGTTTTCCACGCCCCATGCCCGAACATGCTCGAGGGCGGCATTCGCCTGCCTCTCTATTTCCAAAGCAGTATCACCATCGAAGACCAGGATCACATCATCGGCGAAAGCCTGGGCGTATATACCTCTACTCTCGAGGTCTTTGAGGAGGGGATCCAGTATAAGGTTCCAGAGAATGGGGCCTCCAATGGAGCCCTGCACGCAACCCTTCTCCGTGTTTCTCTGATGCTCAGCACCGGCGTACCTTACTCGTACTTTCCTGTCACGTAGATAGCTGTCGATGACCCTTCTCAGGTTAACCGGACACTTTTCCTCTGCCAGTCGGACTCTTATTGCTGGCCACCAGGCATTGTCGAAGGCTCCCTCTATATCCAGCGATATTAGTGTTATTATTTTCTTTTGTTTCAGCTTAACGCGTATTTTTTGCATAAGGGTATAGAGGGAGTCTTCGGTACTCCTTTGTGGCATGAACCCGTACTGGCGAGTACTCATCCTCGGTGCTATGTAGAACCTGAGTCGGGCCACCAACATCTTCTCGTAGATTTTTCCGAGTACCGGCAATAAGCCGATTGGACGGTACGCCTTTGGTGTTGAGTAATCCGCTTTTCCTGGCTTCCGTAGTACGACCACGGTTGCCTCTTTCCACACTTTGGGGAAATGGTTTAGTGCGAGGCATCTGTTTAGGATAGCCAGGAAAATTTCGGGGTCTTTGCTAATAGCACGGTTGCAGATATCGGCTGTGAGGCCATCCATTCCCGGAGCCTTCTTTGGGTTAAAGGACTCACTAGACGCCATCAGTTCGGCCATGGTGAATGGAGGATCGCATGGCTCTCCATTTTCACCTTCATTCACCCTTTCCGCCTCCAACCTGACAAGGCTGTGGTGAGGGTCATCTGCAGCTGGGTGGTCCTCTGGATACAGTGTCTCCGCTATGTATCGGGCGGACCCTTCTGCGTCCAGCACATCCCCATTTCTCACCAGTGGCGGGTCCTCCACCCTACTCGTTGTCCTTCCTATAATCCTGTAAATCCCCTCCCACCACGCCCTCCCTATCCTAGTTTGCGGCAGAATTCCTTCCAGCTCTCGGTTTGAGCTCTGGCTGCCTCTGACTCATACTCTTTTTTCTGTTGCAGGTACGCTTCGACAACCATGGATCTTCGGACTGGGAGCAGCACATCTGATCCTCCTTTTATGGGTAGCTACCGCTTTTTTTCAGTTTTTCAAGCTTCTCCGACCACCACGGCAAGGTAAGTTTTTCCTTTTGTTTTTTAACTGGCATGGATGCTTTGCATGATTTAGCTATTATTTCTGTGTACTTATCTACTATTTTATCTAATTGCTCTGTCTGATTTATTTTATCTATTTCTTCTTTTGTAATTTTATGCTCTTGGCTCAACTGGGTGAGTTTCGCATGAAACTCAGGCCAGTTTGCTTTTTTTAGTATTAAACTTTCTAGTTGTTCTTTCTACTTTTAATCCTTTTGAACAGGTTTGTGAAATTTTGAAGACGATGCCGTTGTGATCGGAGCTGCTGAGTCCCTCGACGACTTTCCAGTCTGCTACCTTGTCGAGGATATTTGCCGAGCAAGCTGTAACATCGACATAGCTGCTGTAACGTTGTCCTCCCCTAATGGTGTCGAAGGTAGGAGTATCTCCTGCATTTAGTATGTGCAGCCCGAGCTCCCCGAGAGTACCGCAAACCTCTTCTCCCCTACGGTCGACCGTCGGGCTGCCCCACCAAGTGCTTTTTGCGTTTGCGTCGCCTCCAACGATTATGGGCTTTGAGCCGTTTTTGGCCACTATGTCCCTGAGTTGGTCTAAGTAGGGCTCCACGGGTTTATCCGGCTCAAAGTATATGGAGACCAAAGTGATCTCCCAGGCACTGGTCTGGATACCCACCACAACTATATTGTTTGTGGTGAGTTTTGGGTACTGTATTATGTTAAGGTTGCTATCAAAAACAGCGATTGCAGCCTTAACGTTCCCCTCCCCATTTTCAGTGCTCTGGAAGATCCTCGCTCCCTTGTGGCCCTTCATTGTCCTGCTCCCCCCCTATATATGGCTCTTGCAGCAAGGCCGCGGCTACCCCCTGTTTTTGCGCCTCGAGCAGCAGCTCGATTGTTGCAAGCCTTTTTCGTTGGAGGTTCGCTTGCATATAGCTATATGTGGTGGTGGCAACGTTGGCGTTAACAGTATGCGACGGTCGACCGGGCCAATTCTTCCCACCGGCGGCGCACAGGGCACCCAGAGCTGAAGGCATTGTGCTCTAACTGCGTCAGTTTCGCCTTTCCGCAGTTTCTGCAGGCAGGTGGCTCCCCAGCTAGCCAGTCCGCGCACTCCGTTCTCAGGTGTGGGCCACCACAGTGGCTGCAAGCATCTGTAGTCTCTTGGCAGTATTTTCTGCCGTGGCCGTACCCCAGGCAGCGCGTGCACTGAACTAGTGGAGTCTGGTCTTCTGCTCTGACCCGTTGGAGATCTATGTAAACATAGCCTCTCTCAGTCACCCGCCTCCAGATACTGGGCGATACGCTTATGATTACGTGGTTGGTGTGAGGGTTTCTAGCTCTTCTTCTATATTTCACTGCTATCCTATCTTCCCCTTCACCGAGACCGTGGAAAACAGCCCCGTTCTGATTCCGGAGAGCCTTGAGGATGTCTTCATCAGTATTTACTGACAGAACATCCCCAAGCCTGACCAGCGGGTCCTTGTTTTCCACGTCCTCGATGGTGAGGCTACCCCCTTCTTTCCCTATTCTTTCCTTTACCTTGTCCCTTTCCTCCTTGGACCCAAAGCCCATTATTATTTTCCTATTTTTGGCTTTCCTTACCCTCTCCACCTTTACCCATCCCTCTTTGGCGTCTATGGCCTTCCTAACTCTTTCGAGCACCTCCTCTCCTGTTTCCGTCTCCACGGTCGAAGCAACCGCAACCGAGTGCAGCGTACGCTTTTGCAGCGCCCCGTCACTCTGTGCTGTGGTCACCCCGGCGTAGGTTGGTGCTTCTGCCTTTTCTATTTTCTCGGCATGCCTTTCAATCGTGGCCTTCAGCTCCTCCATTTTTCTGCCACTTTCCCTTATCAAGTTAGTGTGTTCCACTAAACGTTCCATGAGTAGGCTTTCTCTGGAGGTAGGGGAAGGAGAGTGAGCGGGGTCAGGAAGTGGAGCAACACGTGCTCCCATTCTCCCCCCCACCCGATCTCCCTCCATTATGATTCCCTTCGTTTTGAGCTCCGCCTCGGATTCCTTGACTAGTTCAAGGAGCCGTGCAAGTGCTTTCTCGACCCCCTCTTTAATTTCTGTCTTAAGGTTCCTTGAGTTCCTTAGGTGGGCCTTTGCCTTATTCAGGCAGGCTGCCGCTTCTGCCGCTCTACTGGCATAGCGCTTTGTGGGAGACTCCTCGTCTCCCGCTGACACCCTGCGCGCGACAGCAGCGTTTCCCTGTGTGGGAACAGTAACCATTGCAGATGGCACAGGTTTTGTAGCAACCTTTGTTGCTACTGCTGCAGGGTCTGCCTGCGTTGTCGTGCTAGTCCTTATAGCCCGGCCATCTGCTTTGGCAGCGAGCTCCTCATTTGGCATGGCGGCTTCCCACTTGTCTATGCTTTTGCGAACGGCCTCTTTTGGGGGCGACCTATTGCTTTCTGGCTTTTTAACAGGCGTGCGGTGCCCAAACATTTTTGGGAATGTGATGCGGAGGGACGTAATTTTGTATAAGTTGTAAAAGTTGCCCCTTTGTTATACCGCAAAAGATTACACAGTAAAAAGGATTTTTAAAATATAAATTTAAAAAATTATAAAATAAAATTGTAAATGATGAGTCTCTGACTCTGGTCAATACACAAACACACAAGGAAAAACAATATTAAGATTAATTAAAACAAAATTAAAAATTTTCTCTATGTAGAGTCGCTTAGCAACTCCAGTTTATATCCTATAGCTAGTAAAGTGCTTAAGTTTGTAAAGAAAGCAAAACTTCACTTTGTCGGTTTTGGGTAGAGTCAACTCTACTATGGTCACTATGTGCCGTGTAATGTATTTAGTCTGCCCCTGACGGGCTCACAATTATGAAACAAAAGTCTGAATCTGAATAGTGGTAAAGTAGGGTCTATGTAGAGTCGGTTTGCTACTCCAAGTTACAACTATGGGTAGTAAAATTTAGTGTGTATAAACGAAGGCAGGCCTCTACTTGACTGTCGTGGATAGAGTCAACTCTATTTTGGTCACTATATGTCGTGTAGTATATTCAGTATGCCCTCGATGAAACACAACCAACAAAATAACAAAAATTTAAAAGAACAACATTAAATGAAATTTATCTCTATGTAGAGTCGCCAAAAACACTCCAATTTGGATCCTAAAATAAATAAATTAATAAAACTTGAGTGAATATCAGAAGCACACCAACACTTTGTCAGTCGTAGGTAGAGTCAACTCTCCTGTGTGACGTGTAGTGTTTTTTATTTTACTTAAAACTATTTACACTTGGAATAAAAATTTATATAAAGAACATTTTTTAGCTCTATGTAGAGTCTTTTGACTCTATCCAAAAAATTCTTTAGGCTATTCTCTATCATATAGAGAAAACCCCGTAGCTCTAGCTCTCTCCGTTCGCAAGATACAATGCAAGTAAGTTTAGGGGTTGCAACCCTCAGACGTCCTCGATAATACCGCTATCATATATAAAATTTTATACAATTTAAAACAAGCCAATATAGTCCGATAGTTAATAGTGCAAAATT
>OU342693.1:0-20000 GCA_910589285.2 Mythimna ferrago
CTAACCTAACCTAACCTCACCTACCTAACCTAACCTAACCTACCTAACTTAACCTAACCTACCTAACCTAACCTAACCTAACCTAACCTAACCTAACCATTAAACCTAACCTCACCTAACCTACTAACCTAACCTAACCAACCAACCAACCTAACCTAACCTACCGAACCTAACCTAACCTAACCTAACCTAACCTAACCTAACCTAACCTAACCTAACCTAACCTAACCTAACCTAACCTAACCTAACCTAACCTAACCTAACCTAACCCTAACCAACCTAACCTAACCTAACCTAACCTAACCTAACCTAACCTAACCTAACCTAACCTAACCTAACCTAACCTAACCTAACCTAACCTAACCTAACCTAACCTAACTAACCTAACCTAACCTAACCTAACCTAACCTAACCTACCTAACCTAACCTAACCTAACCTAACCTAACCTAACCTAACCTAACCTAACCTAACCTAACCTAACCTAACCTAACCTAACCTAACCTAACCTAACCTAACCTAACCTAACCTACCTAACCTAACCTAACCTAACCTAACCTAACCTAACCTAACCTAACCTAACCTAACCTAACCTAACCTAACCTAACCTAACCTAACCTAACTAACCTAACCTAACCTAACCTAACCTAACCTAACCTAACCTAACCTAACCTAACCTAACCTAACCTAACCTAACCTAACCTAACCTAACCTAACCTAACCTAACCTAACCTAACCTAACCTAACCTAACCTAACCTAACCTAACCTAACCTAACCTAACCTAACCTAACCTAACCTAACCTAACCTAACCTAACCTAACCTAACCTAACCTAACCTAACCTAACCTAACCTAACCTAACCTAACCTAACCTAACCTAACCTAACCTAACCTAACCTAACCTAACCTAACCTAACCTAACCTAACCTAACCTAACCTAACCTAACCTAACCTAACCTAACCTAACCTAACCTAACCTAACCTAACCTAACCTAACCTAACCTAACCTAACCTAACCTAACCTAACCTAACCTAACCTAACCTAACCTAACCTAACCTAACCTAACCTAACCTAACCTAACCTAACCTAACCTAACCTAACCTAACCTAACCTAACCTAACCTAACCTAACCTAACCTAACCTAACCTAACCTAACCTAACCTAACCTAACCTAACCTAACCTAACCTAACCTAAACCTAACCTAACCTAACCTAACCTAACCTAACCTAACCTAACCTAACCTAACCTAACCTAACCTAACCTAACCTAACCTAACCTAACCTAACCTAACCTAACCTAACCTAACCTAACCTAACCTAACCTAACTCTAACCTAACCTAACCTAACCTAACCTAACCTAACCTAACCTAACCTAACCTAACCTAACCTAACCTAACCTAACCTAACCTAACCTAACCTAACCTAACCTAACCTAACCTAACCTAACCTAACCTAACCTAACCTAACCTAACCTAACCTAACTAACCTAACCTAACCTAACCTAACCTAACCTAACCTAACCTAACCTAACCTAACCTAACCTAACCTAACCTAACCTAACCTAACCTAACCTAACCTAACCTAACCTAACCTAACCTAACCTAACCTAACCTAACCTAACCTAACCTAACCTAACCTAACCTAACCTAACCTAACCTAACCTAACCTAACCTAACCTAACCTAACCTAACCTAACCTAACCTAACCTAACCTAACCTAACCTAACCTAACCTAACCTAACTAACCTAACCTAACCTAACCTAACCTAACCTAACCTAACCTAACCTAACCTAACCTAACCTAACCTAACCTAACCTAACCTAACCTAACCTAACCTAACCTAACCCATCTGATTCGTAACCTATATATACTAGCTACAGGGTACTATTATACGTTTTTGGACGCGTCTCTGCGAGACCTATACAATCCTGGTAAAATAATTCAAAGATTTTCACAGGGAAACTTTTTATTCAAGAAAAACCTTTTTTCCAAATTTTCATTTCTTCAAAATTTTATATCTCGATCCCTGGTTGACGTAGGTCGGTTCTGAGGGTGCCGTCGTACGCGCCTCTGCTCGCCCTACAGGATTCCTGCAAAAAACAAATCAGATTAGACATTTCCTAAAAGAAAATTTTTCAATTTTCGCAAAATATTGACTTTTTTATTCAAAAAATTGACACTTATCTGATAATAACTCCCGTTTTTGTGGTCCGATCGTGACCAAAGTAGTCTCAAAACACGGGCCAGCGCGTCGCCTGTGCGCCCCGACCCTAAAAAATTTGCGTCCCATAGGAAAATTTTACACCCGACAGTAAAAAACCGCAAAAACTTCAAATTTTCATACATTTTTTATAGATTATTCCCGTTATTCCAGAGTATTCCTTGATATTCCCGGACAATATTAACACCCCATGCGCCGAGAGTATATGAGAATCGAATAGAGAAAAAACCAGCCGCGAGTCTAGCAGGAGTCAGCGGAAATTCCAAAATCAGTAAAATTTATAGTACTATAGCTATATAGATATTCGCTCAAAAGTTTACTAGCCAGAGCGTTGATTTCGAAGGTGTCATCTGATTCGTAACCTATATATACTAGCTACAGGGTACTATTATACGTTTTTGGACGCGTCTCTGCGAGACCTATACAATCCTGGTAAAATAATTCAAAGATTTTCACAGGGAAACTTTTTATTCAAGAAAAACCTTTTTTCCAAATTTTCATTTCTTCAAAATTTTATATCTCGATCCCTGGTTGACGTAGGTCGGTTCTGAGGGTGCCGTCGTACGCGCCTCTGCTCGCCCTACAGGATTCCTGCAAAAAACAAATCAGATTAGACATTTCCTAAAAGAAAATTTTTCAATTTTCGCAAAATATTGACTTTTTTATTCAAAAAATTGACACTTATCTGATAATAACTCCCGTTTTTTGTGGTCCGATCGTGACCAAAGTAGTCTCAAAACACGGGCCAGCGCGTCGTCTGTGCGCCCCGACCCTAAAAAATTTGCGTCCCATAGGAAAATTTTACACCCGACAGTAAAAAACCGCAAAAACTTCAAATTTTCATACATTTTTTATAGATTATTCCCGTTATTCCAGAGTATTCCTTGATATTCCCGGACAATATTAACACCCCATGCGCCGAGAGTATATGAGAATCGAATAGAGAAAAAACCAGCCGCGAGTCTAGCAGGAGTCAGCGGAAATTCCAAAATCAGTAAAATTTATAGTACTATAGCTATATAGATATTCGCTCAAAAGTTTACTAGCCAGAGCGTTGATTTCGAAGGTGTCATCTGATTCGTAACCTATATATACTAGCTACAGGGTACTATTATACGTTTTTGGACGCGTCTCTGCGAGACCTATACAATCCTGGTAAAATAATTCAAAGATTTTCACAGGGGAAACTTTTTATTCAAGAAAAACCTTTTTTCCAAATTTTCATTTCTTCAAAATTTTATATCTCGATCCCTGGTTGACGTAGGTCGGTTCTGAGGGTGCCGTCGTACGCGCCTCTGCTCGCCCTACAGGATTCCTGCAAAAAACAAATCAGATTAGACATTTCCTAAAAGAAAATTTTTCAATTTTCGCAAAATATTGACTTTTTTATTCAAAAAATTGACACTTATCTGATAATAACTCCCGTTTTTGTGGTCCGATCGTGACCAAAGTAGTCTCAAAACACGGGCCAGCGCGTCGTCTGTGCGCCCCGACCCTAAAAAATTTGCGTCCCATAGGAAAATTTTACACCCGACAGTAAAAAACCGCAAAAACTTCAAATTTTCATACATTTTTTATAGATTATTCCCGTTATTCCAGAGTATTCCTTGATATTCCCGGACAATATTAACACCCCATGCGCCGAGAGTATATGAGAATCGAATAGAGAAAAAACCAGCCGCGAGTCTAGCAGGAGTCAGCGGAAATTCCAAAATCAGTAAAATTTATAGTACTATAGCTATATAGATATTCGCTCAAAAGTTTACTAGCCAGAGCGTTGATTTCGAAGGTGTCATCTGATTCGTAACCTATATATACTAGCTACAGGGTACTATTATACGTTTTTGGACGCGTCTCTGCGAGACCTATACAATCCTGGTAAAATAATTCAAAGATTTTCACAGGGAAACTTTTTATTCAAGAAAAACCTTTTTTCCAAATTTTCATTTCTTCAAAATTTTATATCTCGATCCCTGGTTGACGTAGGTCGGTTCTGAGGGTGCCGTCGTACGCGCCTCTGCTCGCCCTACAGGATTCCTGCAAAAAACAAATCAGATTAGACATTTCCTAAAAGAAAATTTTTCAATTTTCGCAAAATATTGACTTTTTTATTCAAAAAATTGACACTTATCTGATAATAACTCCCGTTTTTGTGGTCCGATCGTGACCAAAGTAGTCTCAAAACACGGGCCAGCGCGTCGTCTGTGCGCCCCGACCCTAAAAAATTTGCGTCCCATAGGAAAATTTTACACCCGACAGTAAAAAACCGCAAAAACTTCAAATTTTCATACATTTTTTATAGATTATTCCCGTTATTCCAGAGTATTCCTTGATATTCCCGGACAATATTAACACCCCATGCGCCGAGAGTATATGAGAATCGAATAGAGAAAAAACCAGCCGCGAGTCTAGCAGGAGTCAGCGGAAATTCCAAAATCAGTAAAATTTATAGTACTATAGCTATATAGATATTCGCTCAAAAGTTTACTAGCCAGAGCGTTGATTTCGAAGGTGTCATCTGATTCGTAACCTATATATACTAGCTACAGGGTACTATTATACGTTTTTGGACGCGTCTCTGCGAGACCTATACAATCCTGGTAAAATAATTCAAAGATTTTCACAGGGAAACTTTTTATTCAAGAAAAACCTTTTTTCCAAATTTTCATTTCTTCAAAATTTTATATCTCGATCCCTGGTTGACGTAGGTCGGTTCTGAGGGTGCCGTCGTACGCGCCTCTGCTCGCCCTACAGGATTCCTGCAAAAAACAAATCAGATTAGACATTTCCTAAAAGAAAATTTTTCAATTTTCGCAAAATATTGACTTTTTTATTCAAAAAATTGACACTTATCTGATAATAACTCCCGTTTTTGTGGTCCGATCGTGACCAAAGTAGTCTCAAAACACGGGCCAGCGCGTCGTCTGTGCGCCCCGACCCTAAAAAATTTGCGTCCCATAGGAAAATTTTACACCCGACAGTAAAAAACCGCAAAAACTTCAAATTTTCATACATTTTTTATAGATTATTCCCGTTATTCCAGAGTATTCCTTGATATTCCCGGACAATATTAACACCCCATGCGCCGAGAGTATATGAGAATCGAATAGAGAAAAAACCAGCCGCGAGTCTAGCAGGAGTCAGCGGAAATTCCAAAATCAGTAAAATTTATAGTACTATAGCTATATAGATATTCGCTCAAAAGTTTACTAGCCAGAGCGTTGATTTCGAAGGTGTCATCTGATTCGTAACCTATATATACTAGCTACAGGGTACTATTATACGTTTTTGGACGCGTCTCTGCGAGACCTATACAATCCTGGTAAAATAATTCAAAGATTTTCACAGGGAAACTTTTTATTCAAGAAAAACCTTTTTTCCAAATTTTCATTTCTTCAAAATTTTATATCTCGATCCCTGGTTGACGTAGGTCGGTTCTGAGGGTGCCGTCGTACGCGCCTCTGCTCGCCCTACAGGATTCCTGCAAAAAACAAATCAGATTAGACATTTCCTAAAAGAAAATTTTTCAATTTTCGCAAAATATTGACTTTTTTATTCAAAAAATTGACACTTATCTGATAATAACTCCCGTTTTTGTGGTCCGATCGTGACCAAAGTAGTCTCAAAACACGGGCCAGCGCGTCGTCTGTGCGCCCCGACCCTAAAAAATTTGCGTCCCATAGGAAAATTTTACACCCGACAGTAAAAAACCGCAAAAACTTCAAATTTTCCGCCCGCCCACCCACCCTTTATTTGCAATTGTAGGAAATCCAAAATATTTTTATTGCTTTTAATAATAGGGGGTGGCGAGACGAGCAGGAATATACATTTGTGTGCATACGTATAAGGCAGTTTGAAGCTTTTATTGACACTAGCCTGTATAGGAAAAATTTCTTTTACTTTTAAGGATTAATGACCCCCCTTTACAGGGTACAGTATATTAGTTTTAACGGATAATTGTGGTTTTCATACGTATTTATTTTTATAATATTAGCTTTAAGTATCTGACTGCTGATCCCCTCTTTACAGGGATCAGTAAATTAGTTTTAAATTTATTGTATTATAATTGTTTTATTTTAATTATTTATTGACGCCTCTTTTGAGGAAATATCTAAACGAATCTTTTAATTGACAAACTGATCCCCCCTTTACAGGGATCAGAACAACATTTGATTTTAATTTCACTTCCACCATCATGTTCCTCTCCAGAACTCCAGCCAAAAAAGCCTCCACAGGCTCCCGTGTCTCTCCATCGAATGCGGCACTTTCCATCACCTTCGAGGGGGAAGTCTCCCCTCCCAGTGCTTCAACTCAGGCCTCCAGTGTGAGGCGAAGCATTGGCGAGTGGGAGGATGGGAAAATGTCAAAGTCTCAGCCTCTTCCGATGGCCGCCGAGAACCCATCCAAAAAAGCTGTCCCGACCATGACAGCATTCCAGACGTCTACTAAGCGCGCTACATCCCAGCCAGACAACAAGGTCGTGGCGCGCCGAACCTCTACTGAGACTCTGGGAGGGTCACCCGGGGCAAGCCAGCCGCAGCCGAAAAAACCCACCGATCGGGTGACCGAGGCTCGAAACTGCCTTCTGCGTGCGAAGTCGCATCTTGGCGATTCGCGCAATTTGAGGGCAGACTTAAAAGTCGGGATCACCCAATCGGTGGAACGGCTGTACCAGCTCGTAAAGGAGGAGGCGGCGGCTGCTGCATTGGTAAGAGGGGCTGAGCTGGCAAGGGAGGAGGTGATTAAGGCCACACTTCCGCCGGAGACACCCAAAATCCTCCCGGAGATAAACTCGCTGCTCGCTTCACTAGTGGAGCATAGCGCGCTGGTGAAGGAGAGCAGTGAGAAGATGGAGAGTCTGCGGCAGGTGATGGAGAGGCAGGGTGAACTGCTGGAAAAGACGGCCACATACGCGAGTGTAGCGGCGGGTCTACCGAAAAGGCAGACCCCAGGAAGGACCGCGCTGCACTCCGTAGTGGTGACGTCTAAGAATGAA
Source organism: Mythimna ferrago (assembly GCA_910589285.2). NCBI lineage: Eukaryota > Metazoa > Arthropoda > Insecta > Lepidoptera > Noctuidae > Mythimna > Mythimna ferrago. Next base: position 7,218 of record OU342693.1, read on the forward strand.
GACGACACGGGAGAGGACGTATTGAGGAAAATAAGGGAGGCTGTAAAAGCTAAGGATGGGGGAGTGGAAATTGAAAGTGTGCGAAGGGCCAAAGATAGGAAGATAGTTATGGGCTGTAGGTCGAAAGACGAAAGGAACCGGGTGCGTGAGAGACTTGAAAAGGCTGGAGACCACCTCGTTGTCGAGGATGTGAGGAACAAGGATCCGTTGCTGATCTTCCGGGGCGTTCTCCGCATTCACTCTGACGAGGAGATGCTGGGAGCGCTACGGAGTCAGAACCGTGATGTTTTCCGCGGCCTCGACAACGAGGAAGACCGACTCACCATTAAATATAAGAAAAACTCCAGAAACCCTCAAACCCAAAACGTGATAGTCAGCACGTCCCCGACTGTCTACAACAGGATGCTCGATAAGGGAAGAGCGCGTATCGATCTTCAGACCGTCTTCGTTGACGACCAGTCGCCACTGGTGCAATGCACGAGGTGCCTGGGTTACGGGCATAGTCGGCGACTCTGTAAAGAGTCCGCCGACTTATGCAGTCATTGCGGGGGCCCTCACCTGCGTGCAGAGTGTGCCCAGTGGCTAAAGGCGGATATTCCTAAATGCCATAACTGCGTCAAGGCGAAGATGGAGAAGACGGATCACAACGCGTTCAACCCTGAGTGTCCTGTTCGAGTCAGATGGGACAGGCTGGCACGTGCGTCCGTCGCCTACTGCTAAGGTGGTCCCAGTGGACACACTGCCGCACAAAATACTCCAGGTGAATCTTCAAAGGAAGAGACTGGCGACCCATGAGCTTATGATCGAGGCCGAGCAGCGCAAAGCCACCGTTGCGCTGATCCAGGAGCCCTACGTGGGCAACGCTAAAAGGATGAGCGGGACCAGAGGCGTCCGAATCTTCCAGAGTACCAGGCAAGGAGAAGGGACTGTCAAAGCGGCCATAGCCGTCTTTGACCCTAAGTTGGCCGTTAGACAGTACCCAGAACTCACCACGGAAAACATCGTCGTGGTGGGAATCCAAACTGGTGCCTGGAGGGTAACTCTGGTCTCGTTCTACTTTGAGCCAGATCAGCCCCTGGGGCCATACCTGGACAGCCTTAGGAAGGTGGAAAGCGAGACCGGCCCGCATAAGCTCATAATGGGAGGAGACACCAATGCCTGGAGTGTTTGGTGGGGCAGCAGTGAGACCAATAGCAGAGGCGACGAGATGCTGGGAGCTCTCGACCAGCTTGGACTGCAAATACTCAACCGAGGGGAAACTCCAACCTTCGACGTAGTTCGCGGTAACAGGCGTTACACGAGCTGCGTCGACGTCACAGCCTGCACAGCGGATATGCTGACGGTGACCGACGGCTGGCGAGTCGTCGATGACCTGACGGGGTCGGACCACAACGGCATAGAGTTCTTCATAAACCTCGAGAAGTCTGTGGGCATCACAGTACACCGGACTACCAGGATCTATAATACAAAGAAAGCAAATTGGGGCCAATTTCGTAAGAAACTGGCCCAAATTATGCAAAACAGCAACACGACTGTAAGCCTGCTCGATAGTATCGACAGCGTGCACCAATTAGACCTGGTAGTCGAGGAACTGACGACGGCGGTACAAAGCGCCTGTACCAAAGCGATGCCCAAAAAGAAGACAATCGAGAAGTTAACCGTGCCGTGGTGGTCTGACGAACTTGCCAGTCTGAAGAGGCAGATGGTCACCAAGAAGCGGAGGATCCGATGTGCAGCGCCGGTTCGTAGGCCAAAGGTTGTTGAGGAGTACCTGAAACAGAAAGAGGAGTATGAAAAAGCAGTGGTCAAAGCGCAGGTCGAGAGCTGGAAGGGTTTCTGTGAGAAACAAGACAAAGAAGGCCTGTGGGAAGGAATATACAGGGTAATCCGAAGAACAGAAAAAAGAGAGGAGGACGTACCGATGGTGAGGGATGACAAGACATTAGACCCCGTAGAGTCAGCGCGGTTCCTAGCCGAAACGTTTTACCCGAAAGACCGTCCGGAGGGGGACAACGAGGAGCACAAAGAGGTGCGGAGGCGAGCGGAAGGGGTGAACGGGGGAAACCAAGTTGAGTCTTGGGACCCTCCTTTCACTCCCGACGAATTAAGCCGAGCTGCTTCCTCGTTCAATCCCAAAAAAGCCCCCGGGTCCGACGGTCTGACGGCGGACATATGGGGCCACGTGATCCATCAAGACCCAGAATTAGTTCTGCGCTTGATGAACAAGTGCCTGGCGCATGGATACTTTCCACGGTCCTGGAAAGAGGCAACTGTCGTTGTGCTCCGCAAGCCCGCAAAAGAAGACTACACCACTCCGAAGTCATACAGGCCGATTGGTCTTTTGCCTGTACTCGGCAAGATATACGAGAAGATGCTCGTGACCCGACTCAAGTTTCATTTGCTACCCAGGATGAGTACTCGCCAGTACGGCTTCATGCCCCAAAAGAGCACCGAGGACTCCCTCTATACACTCATGGGGCGCATTCGTGGCAAACTCAATGCAAAGAGGCTTGTCACGATTGTGTCCCTGGATATAGAGGGAGCCTTCGACAGCGCTTGGTGGCCGGCTATACGAGTGCGTCTGGCTGAGGAAAAGTGTCCTGAGAACTTGAGAAGGGTCTACGACAGTTACTTGTCCGAGAGAGTGGTGAAAGTCAGGTACGCTGGAGCGGAGCACAAATCCAGGACCGAGAAGGGATGCGTCCAGGGGTCAATCAGTGGCCCCATATTATGGAACGTGGTGTTGGACCCGCTGATCAAGGAATTGGAAAGGATGGGGGTCTATTGTCAGGCGTTTGCGGACGATGTCGTCCTTGTGTTCGATGGGGAGACGGCACTTGAGGTCCAAAGGGATGCCAATGTCGCCCTTGAGTACGTGCGCACATGGGGTGTCTCGAACAAGCTTAAGTTTGCGCCACATAAGACCAAAGCAATGCTGGTAACGCGCAAACTTAAGTACGACACCCCATGTCTCAGAATGGGCGGGGTGGACATTGGCATGTCTGAGGAAATCAAACTGCTAGGTCTCACCATCGACCACAAGTTGACATTTAATACACACGTTGCAAGCGTCTGCTCCCGAGCCATCGGTATCTATAAGCAACTGTCGAGGGCCGCAAGGGCCAGTTGGGGTCTGCATCCTGAGGTCATCCGCTGCATATATACAGCTGCAGTCGAACCCATCGTCCTGTATGCGGCGAGCGCGTGGTCGCCGGCCGCAACCAAAATTGGAGTCCAAAAGAAGCTGAACGCCGTCCAGAGGAGCTTCGCGCAGAAGCTGTGCCGAGCCTATCGCACGGTCTCTCTACACTCAGCACTGGTGCTGGCTGGGATACTCCCTCTCGACCTCCGAATTCGAGAGGCGGCCTCACTTTATGAGGCCAAGAAGGGTTTACCCCATCCAGCGCTAGGAGACCGGGAGATCGAGCGAGTGGCATCGGCACTAGAGATGCCACATCCGGCTGAACAGAGGGCCATTGCACTGCAACGCCTGGTAGACGAGGAACAATACAACGAGCACCGCCATTACGCGGTGCGTATTTTCACAGACGGCAGCAAGATTGAGGGCAAAGTCGGTGCCGCACTGTCGGTGTGGACCGATGATGGGGAGGTGAAGGCCCTCAAGCTTGCTTTGCCGTCTTATAGTACCGTCTACCAGGCGGAGCTCCTCGCCCTCTGCGAAGCCACTAAGGAAGTCCTCAGAAGGACCGAGACGGCGTTCGCTATCTACAGCGACTCCATGGCAGCTCTCCAAACAGTCGTGAACCCCGAAGCCCTCCACGCCCTCGCAGTGGAAACAAGGGACGCCATCCGCCACAGTAATATCCAGAACAAGAGCGTCTCCTTGTTCTGGATCAAAGCTCATGCGGGGCTGGAGGGTAACGAGAGAGCCGACTCGCTTGCAAAGGAGGCTGCCCTGAGGTGTAAGCGGCAACCCCATTACGATAAATGCCCGGTTTCATTCGTCAAGCGTATGATCCGAATGGAAACGCTGGACGAATGGAACCGGAGGTATTGTACTGGGGAAACGGCGGCCACGACGAAGTTGTTCTTCCCGTGCGCGATCGCGGCGTACAGGACGGTGCGGAAGATAGGGATGACCCAGGAACTGACCCAGGCCCTAACAGGGCACGGTGGGTTCTCCGAGTACCTGACTCGCTTCAAGTGCAAGGAGAACCCAGCGTGCGCCTGCGACCCTGACAAGCAGGAGACAGTCCTCCACCTGCTGACGGAGTGCCCTGTATATTCCTCCCACAGGCATGATCTTGAAATGAGAGTCGACCAGCCATTGAACAAACAGAATCTCAGTCTCTTAATAAGCAACCGGAAGACAAGAAAAGATTTGATTGCGTATGTAGTAAAAATTGTTCAGTGTGTCAACAGACGGAATAAATGATTATTACCTAATCAGTTATTCCGTCTGTTGGTTGGTTGTAATTTTAAAAATTTTATCTTTATTTATTATTCACGATTTGGTAATTCAAAATGAACAATTGATCAATAATTTATTATTTTAATCACAATTAATTTATTACTTATTTTATTCTTATATTTATTATTATTACTATGCAAATACTACTAAAATGGCAATCTAAAACCCTACAGTCCAAAAACGACCCTGCGTCAATGTACGGCAGGGGCCTTTCGCATGGTAGGAGTGGTTTTTAGCCGGTAGGAGTCCGGCACTACCCAGGCTGTCTTCCTGCGAGGCAGTCTGGGTGTCCATGATGGATTTCCCACTCCTGCCACTATATAAAAAAAAAAAAAAAAAAAAAAAAACCTAACCTAACCTAACCTAACCTAACCTAACCTAACCTAACCTAACCTAACCTAACCTAACCTAACCTAACCTAACCTAACCTAACCTAACCTAACCTAACCTAACCTAACCTAACCTAACCTAACCTAACCTAACCTAACCTAACCTAACCTAACCTAACCTAACCTAACCTAACCTAACCTAACCCAGTATCCCCCCAACCCTCGTGGCGGTCGGATCGTTTTCCAAGTCACTCTGCACTAAAAAAATCCAAAAAAGTGGTAAAAAGTTATCCGATCTCAGTGAAACTTGTGTCGATCGATGCAGAAAGAGCCGGGCCACGCGATAAATTGTGAGTGAAATACCTGGATTGCAGTGAAAAAGCAAGGAAAAGGAAAAACCACTTTAAGGTTATGTTTTCCATAGTGGAATTTTATTAAACTGCTTACGCTGCGAAAACGAAAGCGGTGACCCCCCAATTTTAATTTACCATCACGTGCGGATTAAGAAGATCTACAAGCTGAGTCTACTTCCGAAATTTTTCTCTGGAAAATTTCTGAGAAAACAACGGAAAACCTCAAAGCACATGTGCACGTGGTAGTGGAAGGAGCCGTCGCAGGGACTTCGTTTCTGCGCAGCCGCCTGCTCTACAAGCAGAGAAGACCTCCGGTACCTTCAAAATAATTTTAAGACCAATATTTATTTAGTAATAATAGTTAGAATATCCCAACTTTGACACGGTATACCTCAGAACCACAGTGAGTACACATACTTTTTAAATTGGAATTTGCTGCGCGCTAAAATTCTTAGTTAGCATCATTTTGAATTTTAATTTTTGCACATCAGGTTCCTGAGATATTCGAAATTAATTTAAAAAACCAGTTTTTATTTAATATACCCCCCAAATATTATTATTTTTTAGTTTTTAATTATATATTCTTAAAGGGACTGAATTTACCTATTTTTAAGATATTTTAGCCAAATTTTATGTTTAATGGTTCCGGAGCTATGGAATTTTAAAGATTTTTTGCCAAATAATAGGTAAATAACATAAATTTCATGTTTTTTCCACCATAGACGTTCTCAACTAGCTATACACACCTCGTTTGACCGAAATCTCGCGCTCCTAGGTCGACCAGGGCCGAAGTTGCGCGAAAAAAGACGAATTTCGGCCATCTTGGTTTTTTGGTTGAGGACTTTGGAGTTCCATAGCTCCTAAACTAGACGTCCTAGAAGGACCGGATTTTCACAGCTGATACGGGGGTGCTTTGGGAGACACGGTTCTTAGGTTTTCAGGCGATTTGGAGGCCTGAAATTTTTCTGGCCTGAAACTATACTGGGCGGATAGAGGAAGTCGAGCCAAGCATTGTATTGGAAACCGCAGCTCTGTGAGACAAACGGTTGTGGAGTTATAGTCAATTAAAGTAGCCATTTGACAGCTGGGCGGCCATCTTGAAAAAGTTTGGCCCACTATAGCTCCGGATCTGGGGGTCGCAGAGAGTTGCCGACTTCAGAGTGGTGTTTGGGGAGACAAACTCTACCCGATCCATCCGGTTACAGGCGCTTTAGAGCTAAAAATTTTCAGGCACCTGAAAACCGCTTTGCGCGTTGGAGCGGGACGAGCCAAGTCAAACGAGCCCAAACTCGACCATTCTACGACTGGCAGAGGGTAAGCTGCACTGGTTTGGAGACTGACTTTGACAGTTCTTGAACTGTCAGACCAGTTTTCGAACTCGGTTAGCTCCCGGACCAAGGGTCGTGGAGAACTCGGGTTTTCTTCTGGGGCATTGACTGGTCCCTCCCTACCCGACAAGCAACCTTTCAGGAGCTTTCAGGACTTAGGTTTTTTCAGGCCTGAAAATAACACCACTCGATAGATCTTGACAGGCCCATCTTTGGAAGCCCAAGCACGGTGGTATTCGGACATACGGTTCCGGAGAAAACCACCGACAACCGAATACTGGGCGCCATCTTGCTCTGGCAACCAGATATTTGGACTGGGTTTTCTCGGGAACCCTTTGAGCTAGGGTGGCCGTGTTTGGGTTCATTGGGAGGGGCTTGGTGAGCTCTGTCTAGCTGGAGGTAGAGCGTGACTCTACATAGAGTTTAAAAATTTCGCACTTAAAAAATTTTTCTAATTTGACTAGCCTGGTTCGTGGAAGCCTTCTGACGCCAGATTAGGATCTGGAATCTAAATTAAAACTTAGGTTAAGGACGAGAAACCAGCTCTACATAGAGTTTTGCAAATTTTCCCGTTAAAGCGGCAGTTTTAGACACCTAGAAGCAAGACTTCTTGTATACGTTTAGTGCTTGACCGGTTCTATTGAACCTTAAGACTGACCGTGTAAACTTGTACCGTGGTCTGTTCCACAAAATATTTACGGGAGATCTTAACGATCTTATGCGCACTTTTGTTTCTCTCTTATACACATTTACCTTTTTACACTCTTTTATTTGTTTTACAAATTTTGTTTTGTTTTAATTATTGACGCATATCTCCAACATGCTCGGAATACGGACCCCATTAAAGAAGGTGGACAGTGAAAAATCACCACCAAAACCCCGAACATCACCTCCGACGAGCGTTCGACGCAGTATCGGAGAATGGGAGGCAACTAAGCCTACTAGCACATATCCAGCTCCCCCTCCACCCACCAAGACAATACAGGCTGGCCCTTCAAAAGTAACCCGGAAATCCCTAGAGTCTCAGGAGAGTAAAACTCTCCCAACACACTCGAAAAGGATAGAGGACCATACGCCACCAAAGGTACAGTACGCGGATAGGTCGACAGAAGCTAGGGCCTGCTTGAATAAAGCTAAACTCCATCTTAGTAGTTCAAGGAACACTAAGACAGAAATAAAAAATGGCATCACTGAAGCTCTAGACCGGCTCTATCAACTCGTAAAAGAAGCGGAAAAGGAGGCCAAAGCAAAAAGCGCAGGTGAGGAAAAGGAAAAGACTCTTACCCTTCCCGAGACTGCCAACACTGTCGACGCTACTTTCTCGATTAATGCCGAACAAAGTTTGCTGGTAGCAAAAATCGAGGAACACTCGAAGCTGTTACAGGAAAGCAACAAAAAGATCGAGGAACTAAAAGTTGCAATGGAACAGAAAATGACAACAACGTATGCGAGTGTAACTGCGAATCACAGCGGAAAGGCGAATCCAATGCGAAGTACACTGCACTCTATCGTAGTTACCTCAAAGGACGATACGGAATCAGGGGACGATGTGTTGGACAAAATACGGAAGGCGGTGGATGCAAAGGAGGGCTGGATTAAAGTCGAAAAAATTAGGAAGGCAAAAGATAGAAAAATTATAATGGGTTTTCAGAATAGGGAAGAAAGGAGCAAAATTATACGTAAATTGGAAGAAGAAAGACAGGACCTCAATGTCGAGGAAATGAGAAACAAGGACCCGCTACTGATTCTCAAGAGCGTTCTCTCTGTTAATTCAGATGAGGACGTTCTCAAAGCTGTGAGAAATCAGAACAGGGATGTTTTTCACAACCTCGACAAAGAGGAGGACAGGTTGGAAGTAAAATTCAGGAGAAGAAACAGGAACCCGCATACCAATCACATTGTGATCAGCGCCTCACCAACTATCTGGAGAAAGGCTACAGCAATCGGATTCCTGCACGTGGACCTTCAGCGCGTTAGGGTAGAAGACCAAACCCCATTGGTTCAGTGTACGCGCTGCTTGGGCTATGGGCACGGTAGACGGTACTGTAAAGAGCCAGCCGACTTGTGTAGTCATTGTGGTGGCCCACACTTGAAGTCGGAGTGTGCCGACTGGCTTGCGGGTGTTTCACCCAGATGCCAAAACTGCACAAGGGCCAAGATTGAGATCGCTGACCACAATGCATTTAGTACTGACTGTCCAACACGCCGTAAGTGGGATGAAATCGCCAGATCGACAGTAGCATATTGCTAAGGGCACCCAGCGCAACCCAAACTTCTACAAGATGATACAAGTCAACCTCCAGCGGAAAAGACTCGCCACAGACGAGCTTCTTTTGGAAGCCGTTAAGCGCGGAGTTGCCGTCGCTCTCCTTCAGGAACCATATGTGGGGGGGGCAAGGGCTATGAGGAACCACAGGGGAGTTCGGATCTTCCAGAGCACTGGCACTGGAAATGGGACTGTTAAGGCCGCGATAGCGGTCTTTGACCCAGACCTTACTGTTATACAGTACCCGAACCTTACCACGAATAACATCACCGTGGTGGGAGTCCAGACCAGTGCCTGGAGGATCACGCTGGTGTCCTTTTATTTCGAGCCTGACCAGCCAGTAGGGCCATATCTCGAGCACCTCAAACGAGTCGAAGAAGAAGTCGGGTCCAGAATGTGGGTTGCTGGAGGAGATGCGAACGCAAAAAGTACCTGGTGGGGAAGCTTATCAATCGATAGCAGGGGCGAAGAAGTTTCTGGAGTTCTCGATGAGTTGAGTCTCAACATACTCAACAGAGGGGAAATTCCGACTTTCGATACGATCAGAGGGGGTAAACGCTATTGCAGCCACATTGATATAACAGCATGCTCGACGGATATCCTTGACCTGGTGGATGACTGGAAGGTAGACGAAGGCCTCACGAGCTCGGATCACAACGGCATCAGTTTCAATGTCAAATTAAGAAGGTCGAAAGGCATTAAAATCGTCAGAACAACAAGAATGTTTAATACCAAAAAAGCAAATTGGTCAGAGTTTCGTGAGAAACTTAAACAATTAATGCAACAGAAAAACATCAGTAAATCTGAAATAGAAAAATTAAATAAAGCCGACCAACTTAATATGACAGTAAACCAATACACACAAGCAATAAGAGACGCATGCACATCATCAATGCCTATGAAAAAGAGTAAAGAAGTACTCACATTGCCGTGGTGGTCCGAGAAACTCGAAAGAATGAAGCGGGAAGTCGCCACCAGGAAAAACAGGATCAGATGTGCTGGACCAACCCGAAGATCGAAAGTCGTCGAAGATTACCTGAAAAAGAAAATTGAGTATGAAACAGAGGCAAACAAGGACATAGTCGAGAGCTGGAAGAACTTCTGTGCCAAACAGGACAGAGAAGGGGTTTGGGAAGGGATTTATCGGGTGATAGGAAGGACTAAGGGCAGGACAGAGGACCAACCACTGGTAAAGGACGACAAGGTACTAGACGCGAAAGGCTCAGTTGAACTACTGGCCAAAACTTTTTACCCAGAAGACAGTAGGGACAGTGACAGCGCATATCACCGCCTTATCAGAGAAAAGGCCAATGTTGTGAATGCTGGAGAGCACAATGATTCGTGCGATCCACCTTTCACAATGACCGAACTGATGGCGGCATGCAGGTCCTTCAACGTCAAAAAGGCTCCGGGAGCGGATGGGTTTACCGCTGACATTTGCTGCCATGCCATCGGTAGCGCCCCCGACGTAGCTCTTGCTCTCCTGAACAGATGTCTAAAATGTCATCACTTTCCTGAGGCCTGGAAGGAGGCGATCGTAATCGTACTAAGGAAGCCAGGAAAAGAAGATTACGGTAACCCAAAGGCATACAGACCAATTGGCCTTTTGCCAATATTAGGAAAAATTTTCGAGAAGATGTTGGTGACCCGCCTCAAGTTTCACTTGATCCCAAGGATGAGTACTCGCCAGTACGGATTCATGCCCCAGAAAAGCACGGAAGACTCCCTCTATGCACTGATGCAGCATATACGCAGCAAATTGGAGCTGAAGAAAATAGTAGTGTTAATATCGTTGGACATAGAGGGAGCCTTTGATAGCGCTTGGTGGCCAGTCATTAGAGTCCGGCTGGCTGAGGAAAAGTGTCCAGTTGGCTTGAGGAGGGTCATCGATAGCTACCTCGAGAATAGAATGGTCAGGGTCAGGTACGCGGGTGAGGAGTTTAGCAGGGCTACAAATATGGGATGCGTTCAGGGTTCCATAGGGGGACCAATATTCTGGAACCTCATAGTGGATCCGCTCCTAAAGAGCTTGGAGGCTAGGGATGACTACTGCCAGGCTTTTGCAGACGACGTTGTGCTTGTCTTCGATGGTGACACTGCACGGGAGGTCGAGGGACGAGCGAACGCCGCTCTTGAACACGTTCGGGCGTGGGGCGTACAAAATAAGCTTAAGTTTGCCCCGCAAAAAACAAACGCAATGGTTATCACCCGCAAACTAAAATATGACACCCCACGCCTGAGCATGGGCGGGGTCGGCGTTGCCATGTCCAAAGAAATCAAAATCCTGGGTGTCACTATCGATGACAAGCTAACATTTAATTCACATGTCGCAAACATATGCAGGAAGGCAGTAGGCATCTACAAGCAATTAACCAAGGCGGCAAAGACCAGCTGGGGACTTCACCCCGAAGTTATTAGGATGATTTATGTGGCCACCGTTGAGCCAGTTGTCTTGTACGCCGCCAGCGTGTGGGCCCCTGCCGCTGGGAAGTTAGGCGTCGCGAAGCAGCTAGGAACAGTGCAGCGCGGTATCGCACAAAAGCTTTGTAAGGCATACCGGACGGTCTCATTAAACTCTGCACTGGTGCTGGCTGGGATACTGCCTCTCGACTTGCGTGTCCGAGAGGCGGCATCGCTTTATGAAGCCAGGAGGGGCGTACCTCAGACAGCACTTGGTGATAGGAGGGTCGAGCAACCTGCCTCGGCAATGGAGGCACCACACCCTGCGGAGCGAGCAGAGCTGGAGCTCGTAAGCCTGGTAAATCAAGAGCAACTTGATGCCCAGAGCGAACTTGAGGTTCGCATCTTCACGGATGGGAGTAAGATCGGGGGAAAGGTCGGGGCGGCACTCTCCATGTGGAGTGGTAATGCTGAGACCAAAGCCCTCAAGCTTGCTCTCCCACATTACTGCACCGTTTACCAGGCTGAGCTCTTAGCGATATGCGTCGCAACCAGGGAAATGCTGAAACACAATGCGCGATCGTTTGGAGTCTTCAGCGACTCCATGGCGGCCCTTCAGACCATACAAAACTATGACCGACACCACTCACTCGCAGTAGAGGCAAGAGCTAACATAAAGTCTCTATCCATCCAAAACAAAACTTTGACTTTGTTTTGGATTAAAGCTCATGTGGGGTTGGACGGCAATGAAAGGGCTGATGAGCTGGCCAAAAGGGCTGCTGAGGGCTCCAAACGAAAGCCTGACTACGACCTGTGTCCGGTTTCGCATGTCAAACGATGCATTCGCACAGCAACTTTGGACGAATGGAACCGTAGATACGGGTCGGGGGAGACAGCTTCGGTTACAAAACTATTTTTCCCGGATGTGGTGGCGGCTTACCGGACAATTAGGAAGTGCAAAATCAGTAATATAGTCACACAAATTATGACGGGGCACGGTGGGTTCTCAGAATACTTGAACCGTTTCAAGTGTAAGGAGAGCCCATCGTGCATATGTGACGCTGATGTTGACGAGACGGTGCCACATATATTGTTCAGCTGTCCGGTCTTCGACAAGGAAAGGCTGGAAGCCGAGAAACTTCTAAACAGTAAACTCGATGCCGAAAATCTATCACAAATAATAGCGGGTAAAAATAGAGAAATTTTATTGGAATATTGCATAAAAATATGTAAAAGGGTAATCAATAGAAACAAAAGTGCATAAGAAAAAATGCTTACATAATATTATGAAAAATATTACGGTCAAGCATTGAACAAGTTGAGCAAAATAGGTGTATAAGTATACTTAAGCTAAGTCTTTTAAAATTATTAAAAACACATGTTAAGCCCAATAAGCAAACCATGTAATAGTTATAAGAATAGATGAAAAAGCTGTTAAATCGAATAGTCCACTATGAGGTAGTATTAAGAAATAGAATAAGTAAGCACAACATACCTGTAGACAAAGTATTTTTAAGTAGAATTAAGATATAAATTTAAAGAATTGAGATATTAGATATAAGAATAAATAAAAGTACTGTAAAAACTGAAACATATTATTAAGTAGAATAAAGAAATAGAAACATGTAACATATATATAAGGAGCAATTGTTGTGGTGTTGTGAAGTATTTGTAA